>OX442436.1:1653967-1915664 GCA_949361645.1 Spongilla lacustris
AATAATAATAATTATATATAATTTATATAATTATATAGTGTATGTTTAGCGCCCATTACATACATATCATGTAATTAATACTGCGGCAAAAGACTGCTACACAGGTACACAGTGGCGTAGCGAGGGGGGGGGGGGGGGGGGGGCAGGGGGGGACATATGTCCCCGGGGCGCAGGGGTTTTGGGGCGCCAAAATAGACAATTTGCACAGATAATTATCGCGTTAACGCGAACGGGCCCGCGGGCACCCCTTCAAACTTTTAAATTTATTTCTAATCACCAACATTGAAGATACGGTATCAAATCGTCACCTCCATAATCTGTTGAATAAACCCACGACACATTGCAGTTCCAACTTCAGGGTTATCGCTCGCTGCCATTGTAAGCCTGTTATGCACAGGCTCATAATGGCAGCGAGCGGTTAGCCATTATCGTACAGACAGGTACACATAGCGCCAGTCATAGCGAGAGGATAGTTTTGCGGGGGCGGATACTTCCCCAAACTAAATTTCACGATTGAATGTACGTGCGAAGGCATAGTTGCTTGCGGAAGCAAATGCTGTGTATTAAATTATTGTCTATACGAAAGTATCATGTTTTGTGGCTTAAAAAGTGCAAAGCGGCTGGGGCTCCGCCCCAGACCCCTTTGGGTGAGCTTAAGGTAGGAAATCCTCATGTTTGGAAATAAATTAAAAATATATGGTTGGAATCTCCTGAGTTTGCTGATTTGAAATATGCTTTTCTTTTGGCGAAAATGTTAACTGTCAATGAGTTGCGATAGATCAAAAATTTGGGACGCCATATTCCGAATAGTTAGGTACCGCTTTTTCGCATTAAAGTTACGGTCGCCATTGGTAAATTTTCTACGGTATGTCTAAATATCTGTACAAAATGTTTATTAAAAATACTTGAAGGTTAGGCGGAACTACTCACAGCCAACCATCAATGAATCCAGGATGGCATAATATAGAATGCCAACATATTCTTGTTGGCATTCCCAGCCTGATAGCTGCCGGTCGGGGCTCCTGCGTGAGTCCCTGTGTTAGGCCGCGAAGGTATGTCTAAATATGTGTTTGTGGGAAGTGGCTTATTACAAACTCTTCGTTGCGCGCTATGCAGGACCCATCTAGCTGTGGTGGGCTCTATGTAGGACCCATCTGTGGTGAGTCATCGGAGCTTGAGATGGAGATCAGAGGTCTCAACCTGAGACCACCGCAAGAACAGGCCAAGTACAGGATACAAATTCAGTTACGCGTTGGCGCTTCATGACCTGTGTACCAGAAATATTATACAGCTATCACGAGCTCCCCCAGCGCCATCCTCCAATGGGGCCTGTGGTCCCAACATCACGGCCACCGAGAGTTCGTTGTCTGGAGAGGCAGGAGGGCCGAACTTGACTGTGCATGTCTAGTGTGAATAGCCAATAGGTCTATTGGATTTTTTTTTTATTATCCAGGATGGCATATACATGTATACCGGTAAGGCTGGGAATGCCAACATATTGGCATTCCCAGCCCCTGCATATATAGCTGCCAGTCGGGGCTCCTGTGTTAGGCCGCGAAGGTTTGTTTTATTATACATGTACGTTAGGTCGCGGAGTCGGTCCGAACACGTGCTTGAGTTGGCTCTCAAACAAAAACTCCAGAGGCTTATTCTTTGGAAACAAACTCACCCAGCAAAAGATGAGTCAGGCTACTAGCAGAGATAATACAGGGACTAGGATCATCGGCCTCTACAACTAACCGCTCATAGCTCCAACCATCGCGGCCCATCTACACAGTGACTCACCAGCCCCCGACAGTTACATGCCTGATCAAATGTAGCAGTTTATTGGTAAATGGCCATATGAACAATGTGATCTCACTATAAACATTTGAACATATATTTAATTGTGTGTGCATGAGCACATGAGGTCACTGTACACTGCATGTACCGCAGTCACCAGTGGATGATGGAGTGCAGGGAAAGACTTGCACTGAGCTCTGAACTCTGGAGAGGAGAAGTGGCAACATACACCCTCCCCTCATGCTAGCAGCTATGTTGCAATGGCAACAGTACATGTACCATTATCACATCATGATATCACACATTCACAGCTTACCAAGAGGCCAGAGGTATGGTTCAGTCATTTTGTTTTTTCTATCTGTTTGCCCAGAAGAATGATTAGTGCTGTAGGGAAGGAAACAGTTGCTTGCTATGGCAATTGGGTTCATCACTTTCAACCTGAGCATTGTAATTATTCATATTACACCACTGGAGGGGAAATACCTTTTCAAGTACTGAATCTGACACTAAAAGTATTATGTGCATTTGATTTGCGCAAATAATTAAATTCCTTGACAGATGCTGGGCCTACATACTGGACAAAACAAACAGATCCTTCTTGTAATAACAGCAGATTGAATGTAATGACTGTGAACTGCCCAGGTGTCCCCAGGCACGGATAGGACCAATGATAAAGAGAGGGGGTTTGCTGCAGGTTGTACTTCAGTTTATTGGCCCCCCCTTCTTAATATTAATCCAAATCAATTAACAAGCTGCACATTAGATACCACCTTTTCATATAGGCTTATCTTAGCTATGGCAACCCGTTTTAAAACCATAAGTAGACATTTGCATATGTCCTTTCCACTGCCACCAGAACTGAAGCTAGTGGAGTAGTTTGGGCAGTAGCCTTTGCAGCTCAGCTGAGGAAACATGCTGCTAATGATTCCAAGTGCCATGAGTTGGGATCGTCTTGTGTCCCACTTGCCATGAAAACATACGGTAACTGGGGTAAAGAGGCACAGTGTGTATGTTCCCGACTAGCCTCTCTGCTTGCCATAGGCCAGGCCAACTGTAAAGCAAAAATGGCTGCAGAGATCTACGGCCATCTCAACTTATCTCTTGTGAGATAGGTAGCCAGGGCCATATGCATTTTAGGAAGGGAATTGGCATGCAGGTGCACTGTAGAACTGTACTGTGTAGTGTGTATACATTTTATTATTGTAATATGGATATTATAATAATATACTTACGTGTAAGTAGACTAAGAATGATTTGTCCTCGGAGGCTTGTACAAACACCAACGTCAGTCCAAATACTAAGTACGAGGTCTATTCGGTTAATAATCTTTTTAATCACATGCATGTACACATACATACACCCATGCCCACAACTATAACATACACACATGTATAACACATACACCCATACACCCTCATGCACTAAGTGGTGGTGTTAAAGGTCCGACACGCACACACATACACACATTGATACATATACTGTACATGTACATGAATGCTTAGTAACTCATAGCTATAGCAACCAATAAATTTAACAAGTACATTACCCCCTCACGATTAAATGTGCTTCAAGATATCCCCAAATGCAATGGGCCCTCCAAATCGTTTCCTCTACCTAAATGCAGGAAGATAGGTCTGAAATACAGCGGAGCTCATCCCTCTCCTGCACAAGCATGTCGTCCTGTTAGAGGACAGAAGCATTAAAGCCTGGCACCAACAAACCGTTGCAGATGAATCAGCAAGATCCCGACACAGATCGCCATACGAAATGACTTCAGTCAAATGATACATAACAGGAATCACAGGTGAAAAAGGCAAACATGTAGTGTAGGTGTCTGTTGTCCCTCCCTCCACTCCCATCCTCTCTCTCCATTGCCCTCCAGACATACCCAGACATACCCTGAGCTGATCCCATATGTTGACTCCATAATGCAGATGGCAACAGCTCCTGGCAGCCTTCCTGAGTCCCTTGTCTCCGCCAAGATGACACAACTGCTGCAAGCTGATAAGTTGGTGTATGAAAGAAAACCAATGACATGTCACAACACATCATCGGGGCATTGCATATCAGTGTGAAGTGACTCCATTACTGTTTTACAGTATCATAAGCAGATACATGTGAATTGCCCAATGCTCCTGTAATGGTAGACAGGATGGGTATCACAATCCTGTAGCTTAAATACGTAGAAATGTATATATGTATTTAGATTAGATACCCAGACATTTCTACCACCAAACCAGCTCCATCTCACGCCTGACTACTCATTAAATATCCATCTCAGCTGGGGTTTGAATGAGCCCCCCCCCCCCCCCCCCCCCAAAGGGTCAAGGTCCACTTATGGCTTATGGGAGTACGATCCCTCCCCGTGGCGACTCCATCCGGTAGGCCTACTGGACCGGTGAACCCCCCCCCCCCCCCCAAGAGGGTCAAGGTCCGCTTATGGGAGTACAGTGCGGGTCCCGGCCGCTCCCCAAGGCCCGGTACAGGAGAGATTTTGGGATTTTTACAATACCATACCACCACAGGTTAAGGAATACAGTTGCATTGCAACTTGCAGCATAATATTAAGCCATTGTTCTTTGTTGTGAACACTTGCAGCGAATTAAATTATCATGTTTAAATATGTGTGGATTCTGTTGTTTTGTACTCACAGGCAAATGGCTTAGATGAAAGATACAATCAGACAATTCAGAACATGTTGATGAAGTTTGCGAATGATAAAAAGGAACTTTGGTATGAATATTTCGACACCTGTGTATATGCCTACAACACATCAGTTCATGAGTCAAAATCCTACTCTCCATTTGAGGTAATGTATGGACACAGAGCAGTTTTTATTTATTCATATACGTATGTAATTCTATTTATTACAAGAAAGACAATAAACACATTATATGTGAAAGTTAGGTCTATGGCGGAGGAGCTATCCTAGAAAGGACAGCTGTGGCATTGGCACAGACCAGGTTGAGATTCAGCCGACCATAGATCTCGTTGAGTATGATGGATTTTGGCCGGCATGTGGAGGTAGCAAGTCTGGAGGCTACTGAGGAGATGATGGTAGTGGCTTCCTTTCCCCAAGCCCCATAGGTTTCCACTACCATAGGGACACAAACCCACCCTAGTTCTGAACATTTAGGGTCATTTGCTTTGTGCTTTCTAGCCTCGGTGGCCTGGGCAGCAGCTGTGGCCGACACTCCCGCTGAGCAGTATTACCAATAGATATTGAAATGGGCAATGGATGGCTCGATTGTAAGCTCGGGCAAACTAGCTGTGCTCATGTGCATGCAGAGAGGCGTGTGTACATTAGCTTTGCTAATATATTTTTAAGGTAGGCTAACCAAGGACTTTTACCCAATCCGTGTAACTAAAGCGGTCACACGAGGTGATACTGCTGTCTTTGAAGGAGACATTCATAAGACCCGTCATACTTAGGTTGTTTCCCCGCCCTCACAAAAGCGCTTTCCTGGTTCTGGGCTGCAGCTCCAGCTAAGCCTGAAAAATTATAAATGCAACAAATGAATGAAACCTAGTATGGCCCCCCTATAGGCTTAATTATTAACATCTTGCTGACACATCAGTGTACAAGAGGGTAGACAGAGATATATCAATGCCTATCAGATCCTCTATAATTCGCAAACTGAAAATCCTGTACCAAACAGGAAAACTCAGTGAGGAGCAATATAAATATTGCCTCCCTCTAGCCCAAGTAAAAACGGCTAGGCTGTATTTTCTCAAGAAAATAAAATAAAAAACCGCCAGGAAAAAGACCCATTGTCTCATCCTGTGCCAGTGCTACAGAGAATATCTCACAATTTGTTGATATATGTTTACAGCCAATGGCTACAACATTACCTTCATATGTGAGAGACTCAACGGACTTTATAGATAAAATAAAATCTATTAAATGTCCACCCAATGTAATACTGTCCTCATGGGACATTGTACATATCTCACAAAGAGGGGTTAGAAGCTGTAAATAAAGCAGCAATGAGACAACCCCAGTGGGACGTGTGGGCCCCTCCTCTAAAGGTTAAGCCAGCAGGGCATAAAGGTTAGCCAGTGCTCAGGGCATATGTGTGACCTTTCTGTCCTCCCTCGAGGCTCCATTAACCTCATTGCCAGTATGTCATGCACACACATCCTTAATGTTTATGAAAATACCGCTGCCTGCACAGTATATTCCTAAATTATTTGCACTATTGTTAAAGTGGCTGTGCTGTACTGGTGCAATGTTCCCATTGCTAGCTCTTGTCTCCCTACCCTCCCTCCCAGTACTCACGTGAGGCTAAAATGCTCTTTGCAACTATGGATACACCATCCATGTCACTTTTGCCTTGAGTGGTAAGAATAAAGTGTGCTGTCCTCAAGCTACTGCCCAGTCCAGTCCCAGGTGAAAGGCAGGCTTTATAAGTTAAAACATGTTTAGAAATTGGACCTATTAGAAATGCCTCGATGTGAAGATATGTACAGTCTGAAGAATGCTGTTTTCTTTCACTCAAATTCAGAAATACCAAAGGATTCACAAACTTAACTACTTTCTGTGTCTGTGTGCCTGCACTATCCGTCGCCACCTTCAAAACCAAAGAATTTCCGCTCAAGCATTGAGAATTGCATGTCCACCCTGTCTCTCTAAACAGAGGGGTGTTATTCACTTGGTTGAAGTCAAGCTTGAACAAGTAATATAATGTTGCCATATCATTCAGAGGGTGATGATGGGGGATGGGGTATTCAGAGGGTGATGATGGGGGTTCTGATGGGGTATTCACAGGGTGATGATGGGTATGCAGAGAGTGATGATGGGGGGTTCTGCTGGGGTATTCAGAGGGTGCTGGGGTTCTGATGGGGTATTGTGATTGTGATATACCGAAGGATTCACAAACTTAACTACTTTCTGTGGACGTACAATGGCTCCAAGGTAGAACAATACCGGCATTGCAGTCACAAAGCTGATGTACGGTAACTCATACAGCCTTACTATTTTACTGTTACAACATTAATAAATCAAAGAAAAGTTGCATGGCCTTTGTGCCGTGATACTATACTCCACTTCAGGAGAAGCTCAGAGCTTCTTCTGTGACCACAGTGTCACCAAGCCCCTCTGCCCTGGCACTACTGTGCAGTGCACATGCACATGCAGTCTCAGGCACAAGCTCTGTGACCGGATGGCTGTGCAATACACCAACTCAAACATGCATGATTCAATTATCGCAAGTACATCATGGAGGTCAGTTGTGTATATTTGATCAGACCATACTTGCATGCTAATATACGACTTTCTGATTGCTCAGACATGTACATGTACCATACATGATTTTGTGTCCTGCTTAAGTTTATCAAATCAGTTATTTTCAACTACATGTACATGTCATGTATTTTCAACTACATGCATTAAAAAATACGCAGCCCATTCACCATTTCACCCAACAACAAAACCAGCTATTTGAAGCAAATATCTTAATGAATACTTGATCATCTACACATGTATTTAAAATTGCTATTCTGACTCACGTTATGCACACTAGGACAACTGTATACATGTACCTACATGTATGTTAATTATCGTTGTGTTGATGGAATAGTCCACACTGTATCAGCAACCAAATAAATTATCTCTTGTGCCACAGGAAAGATATTCCCAGCCTGGGTTTTTTTTTGTTTTTGTTCTATGATCCCTGGCTGATAATGACTAAATCAACCATTGAGGGTGAGAAAGTCAACTGTGAATTTTGTTAAAAACTCCTCAACAAAACCCAGGGTAAACCCAGGGCATCACTTTAATGAATACATGTAACATTACAAAAGTTTGAAATTCTCAGCAGGTATAACCAATGTTGGTTAGCAACTTTTGTATGAGTAAGAAAATAGCGAGTGATTATTTCGACTATACCAGTGAAGGCATCAGTTGTGAGGCAGGAGTTCTTCAGGCTAGGCTTGACCCCAATGAGGGATAATGTCCCTTTATTACAGCAAGTGGCAATAATAAAGTTGGCACAATGTATTGCGCCATGATTGTACATACGTTTGCATACATTCATCATTAAGTTATCACTGTAGTGCGTTTTGTTATACTGTTATAGTGTTTAGGGCATGTACTGTAAGATATTGTAAACTCCCGCATATTCCGGTTATGCAATTAAGTATACGTAATGTGATATAATCGTAATGTAATGCGATTGTATCGTACATGGCAATTGTAGCGTAATGCACTGCATTTTATTACAAATACTGTAGATAGTCGTTAAGCCTGCAAATGCCTTTTAGAAATAACTTACTATATAAAATCAGTTACATCTACATGTATACTGTTAATTAATATTAACTGAAATGGTAATTATGTATTATTGATTAGTGTAAACACCAGAAAATTGGTTACTCACCCTGGTGCTTTATTACTATATGTATATATTTACACACTCTGCATGTTGTCATATCTTAAACCCTTAGTGCAATAATATGTTGGTACATGTAATTCACAGGGTTTTGTGAACAATGAAGTCGTTGGCTTGATGTTTAGTGCACAAGCTAATTTTACTGTTAATGGGACAGTCATTGAAAAATGGTAAGCTTATCTATGTGTGTCTGTATGTGTTAGTGTGATGAGGCCTATGATGCTCTTGTTTTTTGTGGGTTTCAAACTAAATATGATTTTGTTATGCCTTGTGTATTGGTAGCACCTTTGGTCATCAGTTCAAACTTAAGGATGCATACATCTCATAGTGTATTTGCATGTACAGTGCATTTGAATGGATGTCAAATGTACCTGCATTTCTATTTATGATACATGTACATTTTCAAATATAATGGTCCTATGCATACAGTGGAGATTAAAGATTAAATTACGTACTGATTACTTGCACAGTGTATGGCTTATCAAGTTGAATTTTCCCCTTCTCTTCACGCACATACAACCCTTGCACTGTTAATGGTACTGAGCAGATTATGAGTCTTGGGTGGCAAGTTGGATGGCTATGGTATGACGTGCTGGCTCTCATCATATTTGCAATCATTTAGCCTTGCCTATGTCATTCTGCTGTGCATCAAGAGGGAAAAATAGACATGGCATCATTGCCACTTAATAAAGGAACTATTGCTGCATAAACGATTGTAATTTGTACGTTTAATAACTTCATCCTGATATGCATTCTGTTCGTGTGTGCCATATATATGGACAGAACATGTATGTATCATTGATTTTCACTCTGATCAACATGTTCTATACTTCATTTTGAAGGGATTACGGAAATTATGCGATATGTATGTATTGATATATTCTACAGCAAATTTATTAAACAAAACGCATGCCATGGCTTTGCTGCATAACTGATTGTATTTTGTACCTGTAATAATTTATTAAATCCTTCATGTGTGTGCCATACATATGGACACAACATGTACCCTCTGATCAGCATGCTCTATACATCATTTTGAAGGGATTACGGAAATTATGCGATATGAATTTCATGTATTAGGCCACACCTAATCAATCTTAGTTTCTGGTCCCCGCCCGCATCCATCTACATGTATCGGAAAACCAGTTTACTATAATCATATTCATATACATAATCATATTCAATAGCTTCTCACAGATCTAGATATGACCCGAGCTCGACGTCGACTGAACTGTAGTCTTATTTTTTTAACAAGCCTGAAGGTGATCTTTTCATACTAAACATCAGCCAGGCCACAAATGTTAACCAGTACAAGGATCGGAGCATTCTACGTCAATCACATGCATCGAACCCTGTTTGAACACAAATTAGAACTGCGTGAAAGGTGCTCTAATGATAGCGTACTATGATAAGTAGTAGTATGAAGACAGCTGAACTTAGAAAATAAATTCAATGCTGCATGTCAAGTTAACAAGTATAGCTATGCACTGCTGTCCCATTGATGTTTGGAGCCCTGCAGCACCCAACGCCATAGTAACAGTTTCAAGAAGGACAAATAAACAAGCTGTATATGTGTCATCTTGGCAGAGACAAGGGACCTAGGAAGGCTGCCAGGATCATTGAAGGACATGACTGACAGGTCGGGTATCACAGTCCAGAACAAACTTCAGCTCAAAATTAATGTGATAAATGGTTGGCTTATATGCACGTCGAACAGCTGGGATTCCAGTGTTTCCCACAATGGATCGCCCACTGACAAGGAAGACACACAGAACCTACAACATCACCCCCCAAACATGTCCACTGACAGACGAGAGAGTACAGGGGGAAACAGGGAGAGACTGGGAGGAGCCTCAACAGAGGAGACGGATGGACCCCAGGTCCTTCTCAAGAGACTACAGCTTTAGGCAGAAGATTTGTTCACAATTTGAGTATAAAATCTGAATAGGAAGCTGATACCATCTAGTCTAAGTTAAACAGATAGGCTAAACATGCGCACCTATGTTCATCAATCAGCACTAATTATTTTACAGCTGATATGTTTATGATAATTGAATGGTTTTTACGTGCAGGCGGAGCACGAATACTATCCATTGCTGATGGTGGAAATGCATGGAGAGAGATCATTGCTTGTTTAATGATCTGACAACATTTTAGACATAAATGGCAATTAACGACAATTACATTAGGATATTTATCCTTGTGGGCTTGCAGAACACTTTTTTGACTTCTGGAAATTTTAAAGACATTTTTGTTGAGCACTGTTGCAATGATCTCCACACATTATGACAGATGTCTTTGATTAATGAGGAAAATGTTCTCTCAGAGATAAGAGGGGTTAGATCTATTCCACGGAACGGAACCAAGGACTAAAATACGGAACATACGCACGGAATGATCAAAGCTCTATAAATATCACTGTGTGCGCAACACACGTGTCTTCACATGTTTGGATCAATTTGTCAATGGCTTTAATCGTGTTCCATGTATCGCGTTCCCCTCTTCTTACGTCAGAAGTTTCATTTATATATTGCAGATGCCTCCTTCAGATTCGGTGCCGGATAATGCCCTATTTACGGACACCTAGAATCTGTATCTAGGCAAATTAATTAACATCCTATTTACACTCACTGTTACAACCTAAAATTGCAAGTCTTCCCCCTGCACTCCATCATCCACTGGTGTCTGCAGTCCATACATACAAGCAGCAGGCTATGTGCACTACCTCGTGTGGGAAACCCCTCCATCCCCCTCACCCTATCTCCAAGACAACCTTGGAAAAGCCGAAAAAAGGTTTGGTCATAGGGTGTGGTGTCGAAACGAGTACCCATGTGGGAAAGTCGAGCCCAGCGACGTCACTTCGGTTGAACCCTCTCCTGGGTTCTGCTAAAGACGAAGTGGTCGTAGTTGATGGTAAGAAACCTTTTGCTCATAACACAAACTCAGTTTCTCATTCTGCAGAGACCCCTCCAGAGAGGAAGGAGGTCCCTCTTGCAGAGAGATCGAGCCCAAAAGCCGATCTCCCCCCAGCGGTTATTGGGGCACACACCAGCTACACCATCAGACTCACCAACACCACCTCTGGGACCACACTGGGTACATGGAGTCTGACCTAAAGTCGAATTGGGAGCAAGAACAACTTAGCACCCAGACAAAGGTCGAGATGCTCCTACTGAGAGCCCACACAGAAAAAGAATTGAGTAAGTATCAACTTACTGATTTCAATCCTTGTTCATCCCTTGCCTCCCCTTCCAGAGACGAGGAAAGGCTCAGACGCAAAGGGAGAGGAATGAACTTATAGTCGAGTGTTGGGACATGTCCCGTGGACCGGGAGATACGATCGGAAACATCTCTTTGCACATATTAGGTAGGCCTATCTGTTGATCTTGCATTGTGTGAATCACATGTCTGGTACAACGTCATTTCCTCTTCTACCTGAGCAATGTCACTCCATGGACCGTAATTGACTTTAACCAATAGGCCGACATACCACAATTATTCTATCAGCTATCAGTGAATGCAGAATGTCCATTATGCCTTATGCTTCTTAATAGTCCAATAGAACTAATTAACTGTGGTGCAGTTGTATGCTTCCAGTGTGTTTGCTCATGGTTGAAAACCTCTGTAACACTTTCATGTCCTTGCTGTTATGAGCAAAGGCCAGCAAGCAACTGTGTACAGGATGTTGTAAGAAAAATAAGTGTGATTTGTCCAAATTGTGCAGGAGCTTGGTCATTATGAACACCATTTGAACAGCAGCTGTAGTTATTTGCCCATTGAAAGTGTTATTGAAGGAATTCTTCTCCAGCCAGAAAGTGCACCACTTTCAAGTATAGAGTCTGCTTTGCAAGCAAATTTGGTTAGACGATCCCTTTCTATGAGCCCCGATAAGGATGTAATGGTTGTTAAATCCACAGGAAAGGTATGTAAATTTTGTGTATTTTGTTCTACACATACAAATACATTTAATTCCTAATTCTCCGCTTATATGTACATAGCCACTTGTACTTACAAAGCTGACCACCCCATCTGTTCAGTCAAGTGTTGCATCTACCAAAACTGTGAAAAGAAGAGTTGAATACTTAGCCAAAGTACGAAGATATGTCAGTGGATGTGATGCCACTGCTCAATTATCACAAGATCTTCTACTGTTGAGGAGCGCTCCAGGATTTTAGATGAACTGACATCTCACACTCTACATACTGCTCCATCAAACACACTCTACATACTGCTCCATCAAACGTTGCTGCAAGGCCACAGATAAAGCGACGCAAACAGAATTAACATATGTATCGTAGCAGCACGTTCGTATCAACCGCGCTACATGTACCTGGTGTTACGATAATGTATGATAATATAATACGAAGAAAAAAAACCCTCTGAACACATGAATCCTGCCATAAGTATCCAAACTGATTGTACTTTTTAAATCCGTAGTCGTCTTATTCGACAAAACTGCACGTTTCATAATACACGATGATTGGTGTTTAGGGTATTAGCAAAAAAAAACTCTGGAATGCATTGGCAAAAATAAAAATAAACAGGATATCGCTATGGACTGAGATAGTGTGTATGTTTCGAACTTTTAAAAACTTGGTTTTCTCTTCAAAAGGCTGCAATAGGTTGAAGACTTGTCGGTAACTAGATCTGTTGTCAAGGGGCATTTCAAAATTTCTTATAACGCGGCGCGCGCGTAGTAAATGTCCAATGTTTCTATGGAGCCTAACAGCCGTGTGCACCGAACGGTCTTTTTAGTAGCTGCACTGTAAAAGGGACTACCTCATCCACTCGATGGGTTTTCCAGGGCAGAGATTTCCTTTGCCCTGGTAATATTATACAGCTAGCCCAGGCTCCCCCATGTCTGGTGGATGGAGGTGGAGCAATTCTCTCTTCAGAATGGATGCCGGCAGTCTTAGTGGTGATGGTGGTACCACTGGTAGTGTTGCTGTGGATGATTTGGCAGCACGAACTCAATAAGAAGGCATCAGGTATATTTCAACCCATGCATATCTGCATCTTTGCCTCACCAATCCAGCTTCACAACAATGTCATCCCATTTCCTCTCTCCACGTGTGCTATCCCACCTTCTCCTAATGACATGCCTTTGTCCCGTTGGATTTACAGCATGTTTTCCTTTATGTAGCCACACAGCCCTAAGAGCCATCTCAACATGCGGAGGAGACTTCCTAGCCAGCCTAGTATCCAAGGCAACACTGCTTTTATATATCATCCCTGCTATTTCAATTATATATTCAGCATAATCAATAATTTTATGGCATCACATCTAAAATGTTAATGTGGGCAATAAACAACCAAACAAATTTCTATATTACTTGCTTCAAAATGAAACACAAAAACATTAGATTTTTATTGTAGCCACATGGGTTTGCAGATGAAGGTAACAAGATGAACTTCCTACTGATACGGCAGAAAAAAAACATAGGAGGGATTAGTTCAGTTTTACTGTTTAACATCTTGTCAAGAGAGTACAGGGGGAAACAGGGAGAGACTGGGAGGAGCCTCAGCAGAGGAGACGGATGGACCCCAGGTCCTTCTCAAGAGACTACAGCTTTAGGCAGAAGATTTGTTCACAATTTGAGTATAAAATCTGAATAGGAAGCTGATACCATCTAGTCTAAGTTAAACAGATAGGCTAAACATGCGCACCTATGTTCATCAATCAGCACTAATTATTTTACAGCTGATATGTTTATGATAATTGAATGGTTTTTACGTGCAGGCGGAGCACGAATACTATCCATTGCTGATGGTGGAAATGCATGGAGAGAGATCATTGCTTGTTTAATGATCTGACAACATTTTAGACATAAATGGCAATTAACGACAATTACATTAGGATATTTATCCTTGTGGGCTTGCAGAACACTTTTTTGACTTCTGGAAATTTTAAAGACATTTTTGTTGAGCACTGTTGCAATGATCTCCACACATTATGACAGATGTCTTTGATTAATGAGGAAAATGTTCTCTCAGAGATAAGAGGGGTTAGATCTATTCCACGGAACGGAACCAAGGACTAAAATACGGAACATACGCACGGAATGATCAAAGCTCTATAAATATCACTGTGTGCGCAACACACGTGTCTTCACATGTTTGGATCAATTTGTCAATGGCTTTAATCGTGTTCCATGTATCGCGTTCCCCTCTTCTTACGTCAGAAGTTTCATTTATATATTGCAGATGCCTCCTTCAGATTCGGTGCCGGATAATGCCCTATTTACGGACACCTAGAATCTGTATCTAGGCAAATTAATTAACATCCTATTTACACTCACTGTTACAACCTAAAATTGCAAGTCTTCCCCCTGCACTCCATCATCCACTGGTGTCTGCAGTCCATACATACAAGCAGCAGGCTATGTGCACTACCTCGTGTGGGAAACCCCTCCATCCCCCTCACCCTATCTCCAAGACAACCTTGGAAAAGCCGAAAAAAGGTTTGGTCATAGGGTGTGGTGTCGAAACGAGTACCCATGTGGGAAAGTCGAGCCCAGCGACGTCACTTCGGTTGAACCCTCTCCTGGGTTCTGCTAAAGACGAAGTGGTCGTAGTTGATGGTAAGAAACCTTTTGCTCATAACACAAACTCAGTTTCTCATTCTGCAGAGACCCCTCCAGAGAGGAAGGAGGTCCCTCTTGCAGAGAGATCGAGCCCAAAAGCCGATCTCCCCCCAGCGGTTATTGGGGCACACACCAGCTACACCATCAGACTCACCAACACCACCTCTGGGACCACACTGGGTACATGGAGTCTGACCTAAAGTCGAATTGGGAGCAAGAACAACTTAGCACCCAGACAAAGGTCGAGATGCTCCTACTGAGAGCCCACACAGAAAAAGAATTGAGTAAGTATCAACTTACTGATTTCAATCCTTGTTCATCCCTTGCCTCCCCTTCCAGAAACGAGGAAAGGCTCAGACGCAAAGGGAGAGGAATGAACTTATAGTCGAGTGTTGGGACATGTCCCGTGGACCGGGAGATACGATCGGAAACATCTCTTTGCACATATTAGGTAGGCCTATCTGTTGATACTTAGATATAAATATGCAGAGGATTAGCACTGTTGTCCTTGCATTGTGTGAATCACATGTCTGGTACAACGTCATTTCCTCTTCTACCTAAGCAATGTCACTCCATGGACCGTAATTGACTTTAACCAATAGGCCGACATACCACAATTATTCTATCAGCTATCAGTGAATGCAGAATGTCCATTATGCCTTATGCTTCTTAATAGTCCAATAGAACTAATTAACTGTGGTGCAGTTGTATGCTTCCAGTGTGTTTGCTCATGGTTGAAAACCTCTGTAACACTTTCATGTCCTTGCTGTTATGAGCAAAGGCCAGCAAGCAACTGTGTACAGGATGTTGTAAGAAAAATAAGTGTGATTTGTCCAAATTGTGCAGGAGCTTGGTCATTATGAACACCATTTGAACAGCAGCTGTAGTTATTTGCCCATTGAAAGTGTTATTGAAGGAATTCTTCTCCAGCCAGAAAGTGCACCACTTTCAAGTATAGAGTCTGCTTTGCAAGCAAATTTGGTTAGACGATCCCTTTCTATGAGCCCCGATAAGGATGTAATGGTTGTTAAATCCACAGGAAAGGTATGTAAATTTTGTGTATTTTGTTCTACACATACAAATACATTTAATTCCTAATTCTCCGCTTATATGTACATAGCCACTTGTACTTACAAAGCTGACCACCCCATCTGTTCAGTCAAGTGTTGCATCTACCAAAACTGTGAAAAGAAGAGTTGAATACTTAGCCAAAGTACGAAGATATGTCAGTGGATGTGATGCCACTGCTCAATTATCACAAGAAATAAGATCTTCTACTGTTGAGGAGCGCTCCAGGATTTTAGATGAACTGACATCTCACACTCTACATACTGCTCCATCAAACACACTCTACATACTGCTCCATCAAACGTTGCTGCAAGGCCACAGATAAAGCGACGCAAACAGAATTAACATATGTATCGTAGCAGCACGTTCGTATCAACCGCGCTACATGTACCTGGTGTTACGATAATGTATGATAATATAATACGAAGAAAAAAAACCCTCTGAACACATGAATCCTGCCATAAGTGTCCAAACTGATTGTACTTTTTAAATCCGTAGTCGTCTTATTCGACAAAACTGCACGTTTCATAATACACGATGATTGGTGTTTAGGGTATTAGCAAAAAAAAACTCTGGAATGCATTGGCAAAAATAAAAATAAACAGGATATCGCTATGGACTGAGATAGTGTGTATGTTTCGAACTTTTAAAAACTTGGTTTTCTCTTCAAAAGGCTGCAATAGGTTGAAGACTTGTCGGTAACTAGATCTGTTGTCAAGGGGCATTTCAAAATTTCTTATAACGCGGCGCGCGCGTAGTAAATGTCCAATGTTTCTATGGAGCCTAACAGCCGTGTGCACCGAACGGTCTTTTTAGTAGCTGCACTGTAAAAGGGACTACCTCATCCACTCGATGGGTTTTCCAGGGCAGAGATTTCCTTTGCCCTGGTAACATTATACAGCTAGCCCAGGCTCCCCCATGTCTGGTGGATGGAGGTGGAGCATGTGGGCCATACCTCAGAGCGGGCTATGAGGTCATGGGTGTGGGTGTGGCTTCGTGCTCCACCTCAACAAGTGTGCTGCACATTGTAGCACACGATCAATTGAATGAACTTATAGTCGAGTGTTGGGACATGTCCCGTGGACCGGGAGATACGATCGGAAACATCTCTTTGCACATATTAGGTAGGCCTATCTGTTGATACTTAGATATAAATATGCAGAGGATTAGCACTGTTGTCCTTGCATTGTGTGAATCACATGTCTGGTACAACGTCATTTCCTCTTCTACCTGAGCAATGTCACTCCATGGACCGTAATTGACTTTAACCAATAGGCCGACATACCACAATTATTCTATCAGCTATCAGTGAATGCAGAATGTCCATTATGCCTTATGCTTCTTAATAGTCCAATAGAACTAATTAACTGTGGTGCAGTTGTATGCTTCCAGTGTGTTTGCTCATGGTTGAAAACCTCTGTAACACTTTCATGTCCTTGCTGTTATGAGCAACCTCTAAGTGTGTCTATGGTAAGGCCAGCAAGCAACTGTGTACAGGATGTTGTAAGAAAAATAAGTGTGATTTGTCCAAATTGTGCAGGAGCTTGGTCATTATGAACACCATTTGAACAGCAGCTGTAGTTATTTGCCCATTGAAAGTGTTATTGAAGGAATTCTTCTCCAGCCAGAAAGTGCACCACTTTCAAGTATAGAGTCTGCTTTGCAAGCAAATTTGGTTAGACAATCCCTTTCTATGAGCCCCGATAAGGATGTAATGGTTGTTAAATCCACAGGAAAGGTATGTAAATTTTGTGTATTTTGTTCTACACATACAAATACATTTAATTCCTAATTCTCCGCTTATATGTACATAGCCACTTGTACTTACAAAGCTGACCACCCCATCTGTTCAGTCAAGTGTTGCATCTACCAAAACTGTGAAAAGAAGAGTTGAATACTTAGCCAAAGTACGAAGATATGTCAGTGGATGTGATGCCACTGCTCAATTATCACAAGAAATAAGATCTTCTACTGTTGAGGAGCGCTCCAGGATTTTAGATGAACTGACATCACAGAGTGGATGCCAGGTCATTGTTTCAACAGAGGACTCACTGGCAATGAAGGCTAACCTTATTTTTCCTTGGAACAAGATTAGAGTGATGAGAAGGTACATGATTACATGTATGTGTATTGAGTTGAATAACATCCTTTGATTTTTTATAGATGGTTAAAAGCATGGGGTGTTCAACTAGCTAGTGAGCAGAAAATGCGACAAAGAACAAATACTCTTATTGGAACAAACATGAGTGCTGAGATGATACCATTATTATTCAAACACAAGGGTGGAGCTGATGAAATTAAACCAGCCCCTTTAGCATATATACCTCACTTGTGGGCTAGAATACAGACTTTATTAGAACAGAATGATGTCACAGGGTTAGTAAAATGAACATTGCTGCATTGTAATACCATACCACGCTGCCTCAACTTAGGGTGGATCGTCTAACTTGGCACAATGGTGTAATACCTGCTGATGAACTCTGGGTCAAAATAGGTGGAGATAAAGGTGGCAATACCTTTAAGTTTTGTTTTCAGCTTCTGAATGTTGCTACACCTAATTCTGTCGAGAATACATGTGTTGTAGCAATATATTCTGGTCAGGACTCTTTTGTGAATTTGAAGATCTGTTTAGAACGATACGCTCAGCAAATAGCAGACATTGAAGCAACAGGTTGGAGGTGAGACTATTGGGAATATTATACACTTTGTTTTTCACATGATATTAATCATTTCAGAGGGAAGAAAATTCGGTTTTTTCTGTGTGGTGATTATAAATTTCTTAGTGAGATAGAAGGAATATCTGGTGCAAGTGGTAGGAAAATGTTTTATTCAATGTATTGGTATGTTGAATACATTTTAATACACAGGCCGTCATTTTTGCTTGTGGTGTTTTATGACACATGAAGAGATCATTTTACCACCCAATGTTGAATGTAGAGTACAACTACGCACAATCGCATCACTGTGCTATGATCACAGCAGATTTATGAATGCTGGGGGAAATTTGAAGACAGCTAAGAGATTCAATAACGCTATTCGGCAACCACTTTTTCTTTCCATACCTCTGTCTCAGGTACGCCAATTCAAGAGTACATACTTGCATGGTGATACACTATCATAATGTTTATAGGTATGTCCCCCTGGACTTCATATAACAATGGGTATTTTTTTGAGATTGTTTGTTCTGCTGGAAGAGGATTGTCATAAGCTGGATTGCAGAGCTGTTGTATTGGATGGGGTGTCTGCTATCTCCTATGATAACTACTGTGCAGCATTAGTTTCCAAACGGGAACTAATGGATGAGATGGTATCACTGAAGGATACTATCCAATGTTTTGAACAGCATGTGATATACATGCTGTCATATGGTGAAGAAGAAATGGATGCAGCTGTAGAGCTTCTAAAGCTTGAAATTGAAGAGAATAAAGATAGGCTTAATGTTGTAGTAAGATTTTAGTTATTGATGCAGAATGTTTGATTGTGATACATTGTATGTTATAAACCTAGTGTGAAGAGATTGACAAGCTTGAAGCTTCTTTGAAAGACGATTTCAAAAAGGAAGATGGACCCTTTGTGAAGGCTCTAGACAATGCTCTAGCCTCTTTTCATGTAAAGAGGCAGGCATACTACAGTGGAACATTTGTGGGTAGTCATGTTCACAGAGCATTAAAGGTAACAACTGCATTTTGTGCACAATAGATCAAACATGATTATACATTCTAGGCCAACAACATTGCAATACTTTGCAATTGTATCGTATCAACTGCAGAAAACTACACACCCTTGTGTAGTGAAGCAAGAGCTATTAGCCAGAAGTACTTGTCACTTTTTAACTTATTTCAGAAGTGCCATAACATATATGACAAGAACACTGTCTCTGATGAAGAAATACAGCAATTAGGTTAGTGCAAATTATTAGTCAGTATTGTGAGTGAAACAGTACACTTTCATATTTGTTTTTGTAGAAGAAAGCATTGGAGCATTTATGGCCTTTTATCGCGAAAACTTTGCTATTCATTCAGTACTACCAAAAATGCACTTCTTAGAAGTCCATGTTGTACCTTATCTGAAACAATGGCACATGGGCTTTGGATTTTTGGGTGAGCAGGGAGTTGAAAGCATCCACCATTACTTCAATGACCTTGAAAGGACGTACTGCTACATACTGCTCCATCAAACGTTGCTGCAAGGCCACAGATAAAGCGACGCAAACAGAATTAACATATGTATCGTAGCAGCACGTTCGTATCAACCGCGCTACATGTACCTGGTGTTACGATAATGTATGATAATATAATACGAAGAAAAAAAACCCTCTGAACACATGAATCCTGCCATAAGTATCCAAACTGATTGTACTTTTTAAATCCGTAGTCGTCTTATTCGACAAAACTGCACGTTTCATAATACACGATGATTGGTGTTTAGGGTATTAGCAAAAAAAAACTCTGGAATGCATTGGCAAAAATAAAAATAAACAGGATATCGCTATGGACTGAGATAGTGTGTATGTTTCGAACTTTTAAAAACTTGGTTTTCTCTTCAAAAGGCTGCAATAGGTTGAAGACTTGTCGGTAACTAGATCTGTTGTCAAGGGGCATTTCAAAATTTCTTATAACGCGGCGCGCGCGTAGTAAATGTCCAATGTTTCTATGGAGCCTAACAGCCGTGTGCACCGAACGGTCTTTTTAGTAGCTGCACTGTAAAAGGGACTACCTCATCCACTCGATGGGTTTTCCAGGGCAGAGATTTCCTTTGCCCTGGTAACATTATACAGCTAGCCCAGGCTCCCCCATGTCTGGTGGATGGAGGTGGAGCATGTGGGCCATACCTCAGAGCGGGCTATGAGGTCATGGGTGTGGGTGTGGCTTCGTGCTCCACCTCAACAAGTGTGCTGCACATTGTAGCACACGATCAATTGAATGAACTTATAGTCGAGTGTTGGGACATGTCCCGTGGACCGGGAGATACGATCGGAAACATCTCTTTGCACATATTAGGTAGGCCTATCTGTTGATACTTAGATATAAATATGCAGAGGATTAGCACTGTTGTCCTTGCATTGTGTGAATCACATGTCTGGTACAACGTCATTTCCTCTTCTACCTGAGCAATGTCACTCCATGGACCGTAATTGACTTTAACCAATAGGCCGACATACCACAATTATTCTAGCACTATGGTTACCTTGGCAGGTGTGCATTTGTGGCATCTATAACAACAAGGTCGAGGCGAGAAACACTACTCTAATCTAATGAATGGGTCATCTGTAAAAAAGCATATTATATGAGTAGGATTGTATGTGTTCTGTGTTGGTCCAAAGTGTATGAGTTCATGGCAGGGCTTTGATGGGGAGTACACTGCAACAGGTTTGCCACATGTAACAAAGATACCACGCAAGCCTGAGGGTGTAGGGGCCGAACAAAAGTCTCTTGTTGCTGATGGCATGTCAGGAGTAATTTTGAACCTTCACATAATGGTCTGAGTAATTAAGTGTGCATAATGAAAGCTTTCCCCTTTAGATCCTCCAAAAAGCCCTATGGCTATTTGAACATCACTAGGATGACATGTTATGGTAAATGTTACTGTTCTATTCTTTATCACAATTATCAACTTGAGTGTTGCAACTTTAAAAATATGGATCTGATACATTCATAGTGTTGTTCAAAAGTACAATACATGTAAAGTATGCTAGTTATGAATTGGGCACATGGAAATGATCACATTGAATAGCAACAGAGATTGGTACAGAACATGTAGTTGCAATTGCCTTAGGATATCATTGCCATTTTAGTTCATCAATGGATTGACGAACTAAAATATTTGCTTTAAAGGTTGGAAGCCTTTTATCCCCTGCCACTGCTCGAAGAACTTATTAACGATTGATTGCATAATTATGTATGTTTGATTTCAAATCCAATCACCTGATCATTTATGTGTCACATTGAATTCAATTGTGTAAGAGATTTTGATCCAATCAGTGTTACCACAACAGGTTTGACATCCTACTTCCCAATTGGTTCTTAGGCAGAATAGCAGCAATAGATGTATCTATCACCTCACCACTAAATTCTGTCACTTTGTTGGAAGCAGGAGTGTAGGGCACAGCCGGTACAGGAAGCACCAAGCCAATGATCATAAGTGCTTCATAATGCCTATGGCAGTTGGGGGGTAATGAGGCTCAGAACACCATCTCCAGGCTAGCATCCCATGCACCTGGCCTACCAATAGATTTCCAGTTGCATGTAAACATAGCAGAGAAAGATGAGGAACATTTTAACCCAAATGCTTCTTACTTTGAACGAATTATTGATGAAAGAATAAAGGTCTGAAACAAGCTAAAGCAAATAGTCAATTGGCACAAAAAAAGCAGACGCAAGAATATGACCAGAAACATGCTAACCCAAAAGCCTATAAATTAGGTGCAAAAGTCCTCAAAAAGGATTTCAAAAAAGAAAAAAAAAGGAAAGGAGGAAAATTGGAATACAAGTAAGTGGGCCCATTTACTATAACAAAGTGTCTTAGAAAAGGTTTGTAGACCAAAGGAACCTATTAAGGAACAACCAACTTCCCTTGACTGATGCAGACAAACTATGCAGGCTAGAGAGATAATCTAAACACTGTTGGATAGAAAATTTATCGTAGATTACAACTATACTAACCATAGGAAAAGTTTTATGAATCCTGGTGCCGAAAACTCACCTTTCGGCAAACATACCTCAATGTATGGGAAAGGTACCAAATAAGGAACAACCACATGAATGGGTTGTTATATAAACACTCAACTGCATGGGGTTTGCTTTGGGGAGGGGGCAGGTGCTACTTGCTAAAAAATGAAACGTCTATCCTCTGGTTGACTAATTATGACCAATAAACGACAGGCCTGTCTCCACTACATGGGGTAGATGCTCTTCCTGAAGACACCATTGTAAGCTTTATTGAGGATGCTGTGGAACAAGAGGTGAAGAGGCAGGTTGATATCGAGGCTGCTGCAATGACAACAGATAAAGACGCCAAAAATTGTCAATTCAGTACTACTCCACTGATCTGTGCAGTACGTCCTGAGCAGGTGCAACATGCTGAACCGACCTCTCCTCAAAGTTCAGAAAGTACCACTGATAATTCAGATGGAGAAAGCTTAGATCCACAGGACAACGCTATCCCTACTACAAGTACTCAATTAAAGCATATGAAAGGTTCAGCTCAGTGCATGACTTCAGTACAATGGATCAATAAATTTAAGGCTGCTGAGGATATGAAGCCATAGAGGAGAGATAGCTGAGAAAGAAGAGCGACGCAGAAAAAGAAAAGCAGCTCTAGAAGAAAAGGCTGCATTAAGAGCACATGAAAGCTATAATGAAATCAGGAGGTCGCAAAGGAGCACAATGCTGCACTCCTAGCTTGCCAAATGCTCGTGGAGGATATTTATCCAGCAACTAGTGGGTCTATCAGATTCATTGATTAGCATATGAGCCATTATTGCAAACCCATAACTTTGATTAAATTTTTAATGAGATTTAGTGTTCCTTAATAGGGGTGTGTTCCACATTTGGTCCCTTTGCTCTACTCACTTCAGTCAATTGAAAACCCATGCAAATCGTGTTCATATCCAGAACAGCAGCTACTTAATTAAAGGCAGGTTCTTTTAGCATACACTATCCTAGAAAAATTGCAGGTCATCAAGAAAGGTAAAGAGCAAATTGAAGATGAGTTTACTTAACTCAACCAACCACCCAAATATGAGTGGCACAGTCATATGCTACGGGGCTATTTAGTGGTCTATCTGAGATTGCATTAGGTTAGAAGCAGGAAATATATATTAGGCTCAATCGGGGGGGGGGCAAGAAAAAAAGTGGAAGACACCATCGTCCAATGTTGTAAAGCTTAAAGAAAGAATTATGAATCTGCTTTCAAAATAAAAATCGGACGTAAAAGAAAAAAGGTATGAGCGATTTAAAAAGGGGCATAGGGGGGTATCCCCCTATGCCCATTACCATTTTCGCATCTTTTCTGTTTCGCGGCGGATTTACACGGGAGTAGCATTAATCTATTCCTCCCAGCCAAAGAACTTCACTGAGATTCCACACATAATCGTTAGACACTAGTAAAACTGGCAGGGGTGAATTTATCGTTTAACCCCCTTGTAGTGTTGAGAACAACCACAAGCAGGTTAAACTTAAATCCGTCACTGCCGGTTTTACTAGTGTCTAACGATTATGTGTGGAATCTCAGTGAAGTTCTGTGGCTGGGAGGAATAGATCCCATCTATCTATGATGACTCGCATGCAATGCACAATTATTTACTCGTGTTGTGTAAAGTTTATTTGCCAAAAGCAACACATGAGCAAGACATTGTATTGTTGTATAAGATGCTTAAACATCGGAGAGAGCAACCTTTATGAACGCTGTGAACCAAGCACACTAGATGTTCAAAATTTCATTTAGGCAGATATGGACTGTAGTTTATTAACCTATAATCTACTCTAAACTAAATAAATTGATATGTATTCGTCAGTTGATTGTTTTTTGGGAATAGCTAAATAAGAAGTGCTGTATCACCACAGATTGCTTCTTTAAAGTACATCGGAGCTCATTTTGACATCTCTGAAATATCAACTGAAAGTGATATGACACTGAAATCAGGGACCTTATCCAATGATCATGAATACACTAGCCAAAAAGAATGATGGTGTTAATTATCAGGATAAAATACTGGTGCCGTTATAACCAGTTACTGTGGGCTTGAACTTTCAATGGGTCCAATTATGAGCAGTCCTACTTGTACATATTATCAAATTTAGTACATATTATTAATTCAAGCCAATACAGGGATAACAGTAACCAAACGTACACATGCACCAAACACAAAAAAATACCAGGGCTACCCATTAAATATGAGCCATTAACCATCTAAAGTTGCTTCCAACTTTTGTTTTGGTTACGTAGTACCATTCATTTTTTGTATTTGAAAAATTGCAATTTAATAATTGATGAATCTTATGTACAAATCCATGACTATAGCTTAAATTATAAATGACCACAAACAAATACCGGAAAGTTTGCAGTGTACCAACTAATTAAAAAAATTAAAATGGGCCTCAACTTACATGAAATCCAATTTCATGGACCCAGTGTTAAAAATGTATAACTTTACATCCTTTTGAGATCTTATATCCCTTTTTCTGTGTTACAGCACTTCGGAAACATCCTGTAACTCACTTGTACCCGCAACACATTTTAACTCATTCCACACTTCCGCGCAGAGTATCGTCACTGCAGAACCCAAGACCACCACTGCAAATTTACCTGCGGGGCCGGCGGTATATACCACTGCTAATAGATGCATATAGTTTGTGTAATCAATCAATCAACCAATCAATCAGTCACAATTTTCATTTTAATGCGTACAGTAATTGAGTAATGCAACATAAATGTACAAGACCAAGTATGACCTATTTATTTTAGTGCTAAATGTAGTTCTCATGCAACACTTTGATGTGAGTCCATTTGCAGAACTCAAGTACCTAGAAGATATATATATATGGGAAAGTTTACGAGAAAAGGGACCTAGCGTGTTATAAAAAAGTAAAATAAAAATGCATTACGTTTGATTTGCTATAACTTCCGAACAGTTAACGCTATCAACTTTGTATTTTCAACACTTCATACTGCACCATTTCTCTATGGTAAAATACATTTTGAAGTCTTGCACTTGCTCCATGTCAGTATTGCAACGTTCGATACCCCACTGGGTTCAAACCCGCCATAACTTTCGGTACGAGTAATCAATTCGCTTCAAATTCGGTTTGTAGGTAGAGAGGTCCTATACCTATCGATTTGTTCTGTTCGTTAATTTTTATGCCATCCGTTACGGAGATACAGTTGAACAAACTACGTGCACATTTTCCCGCTTGATTAGCGCCAATGTTATAATCCCCGCCTCCCCATACATTGAGCGGAACGCAATTTGCCCAAATCATTGGCGCGAATCGAGCGCGAAAATGGGCACGTAGTTTGTTCAACTGTATCTCCGTAATGGATGGCATAAAAATTAACGAACAGAACAAATCGATAGGTATAGGACCTCTCTACCTACAAACTGAATTTGAAGCGAATTGATTACTCCTACCGAAAGTTATGGCGGGTTTGAACCCAGTGGGGTATCGAACGTTGCAATACTGACACGGAGCAAGTGCAAGACTCCAAAATGTATTTTACCATAGAGAAATGGTGCAGTATGAAGTGTTGAAAATAGGAAGTTGATAGCGTTAACTGTTCGGAAGTTATAGCAAATCAAACGTAATGCATTTTTATTATACTTTTTTATAATACACGCTAGGTCCCTTTTCTCGTAAACTTTCCCATATATATATATATATATATATGGAACGTTCTATGAGATTTTGATGCTTGTGAATTTTATATATATAGCATCCAATTCAAAGCGCTATATCTTCAAAAGGGTTTGCACTATTGACTTCCTATTTTCAGCACTTCATACTACACCATTTCTCTATGCTAAAATATATTTTGGGGTCTTGCACTTACTCCGTGCCAGGATTGCAACGTCCGATACCACACCGGGTTCAAACCCGACATAACTTTAGGTAGGAGTAATCAAATCGCTTCAAATTCGGTTTGTAGGTAGAGAGGTCCTATACCTATTGATTTGTTCTGTTCGTTAATTTTCATACAAACCGTTACGGAGAAACAGCTGTGCAAAGTAAGTACACGTTTCCCGCTCGAATCGCGCCTTTATATGTACACGGAACAGTTTCCATTCTCCGGAGCGCATGAATATTCAACTATTCCTATAGGGCGTGATAACCACACCTATAAGGTCACCAAACAAACGGGCGGCTGAATTGTAGTGCTTGTTACGGTTGTTTTTCGGTGTAGATAAACGATATGGTGACGTATAACACGAGTGAAGGCGAGCTCGTCGAGTCACTGAATCAGTCGGCGGATGAGTTCGAACTGTACGAATACGACGATCGATATTCAAGCTCGATACATTGGACGAGGATGGAGAGATTGAGAAAAGTAGCGATGGCGGTCGTACCACTGACGTTGGTGGTTGTATTAGTGATAGGGAGTGAGCAGCCCCTGAATTACCAAAAGAGCCACCAGCCCCACCCCCACATAGCCAGGGGCTAATGGGGCTAGGCCCTTCACTACAAGTTCGCTCAGCAGCCCTGGGGCCAAAGAGGCCATCCCCACACAGCAGAACCACAAGCCCCCTCACTGCAAGTGCACACTATATACCTTTGGAACCATTATGCCTCATGCTGCAATTTAAATTAATGGCCTCACATTCCAAATAATGGAGCCATCAAGTGGAATTAACAGGCCCCATAATTCCAGCAAGGGAGCCACCAGCTAACCTGGCCAATGGAGCTAACATCCACAATGCCAGTGGAGACACCAGCCCTCTCGCAGATAGATCATCAGACACCCACACTGCCAGCAGGGATGTGGCCCCCACAATAATGCCAGTGGAGATGCCAGCCCTCAGGCTGCAAATGGAATCAGCATCCCCAACAATTTCAGGGGAGCAATGAACTACATGTACCAACAACACGTGATGACCTCACTACTAGATCAATCATTAACCCTCACTCCGCAAGTGGTCTTAACAGGCTCCACACATTGGGACCAACCCCCCCCCCCCCCCCCACTATCTTTCTTTCAATACAAGTTGAGTCAACTGGGATCCCCCACACAGTAGAACCACCAGCCCCCTCACCGCAAGCTCATGAACAATACCAGTGGAACCTGTAAAGTCTACACTGCAACTGAACTTAATAAATAAAGCCTCACACTGCAGCCAGCAGCCCATGGAACCATTCTTACAGAACACCCTCAGCTACCCAGGGCCAATGGGGTAGCCTCCACAAAGTCAGTGAAGATGCCACCCCAAGTTGAGTCAGCAGCCCCCACACAAACTAGGGCCAATAGGGCCAGCCCCACACAGTACAACCACCAGCCCCTCTCTGCTCACTTCAAATAGAGCCACTAGACCCTCTACCAGTACACACTGCAAGTCCAGACGGCAGGCCACATGAGTGGAGCCCTCTCACCGATGGAGCCCAGCAAGGAAGTACCAGCTGCCACACAACCAGTGGTTAATCGAGCCCCCAGAATAATGCCAGTGGAGAAACCAGCCCTCGCACTGCAAGTGGATTCAGCAACCCCAAAAATTTCAGGGGTACATGTAAATGTACTTGAGGGGGAAAAGAAAACCACACATGCCCTCTTCAAACACTACAACAGAACAAGTGGAACTTTAAGCCCTCATAGTTAATACATAGCAGTCCCCACAGCCCCCCTACCCCCCCCCCCCCCCCCCCCCCCCGCTACTACCTGTCCTACATGTACAATGAAAGAGGGGCCAATCAGCCAATGGGACAGTACAACCACCAACCCTCTTCATTAGTCAGGGAACATGTACCAAGAACACATGCCGTCACTACAAGTTGAACCTCAATGCAAGTGGACTTAACAGGCCCACCACACACTGGTGCCAGCCCTCGCCCCTCCTCCCCCCCCCTCAGCCCCCCTCTGCTCACTACGTGTCCTTCACTGCAAGTTGCATCAGCTGTCCATGAGCCAATGGGGGCCATAGAACTACCACTCCGCCTCACTGCAATCACACACTACCTTTGGAACCAACCATTAACCCCCATACTGCAAGTGAACTCAATACTGCAAAACCTGACCCCCACACTGCCAGCAAGGGAGCACCAGCTGTCACACAACCAGAGTGTCAATGTGGCCCCCACTTAATGCCAGTGGAGAAGGCAGCCCTCACACTGGAAATGGAGTCAGTAGCCCCAACAATTTCAGGGGACATGTGCATGTACGCACATGTACCAATGGAATAACACATGTCCCACCAATGGAACCATGCAGTGGAACTTTTAGCCCTCACAATAAGTGGACTTATTACTTAGCAGCCCCCACAACCTGTCTTTCACTGAAAGAGGGGGCTAATGGGACCATCACCACACAGTACAACTACCAGCCTTCCTCATTGCAAGCCAATGGAACCTCTGCTCAAACATTGGAGCTACCAGTCTTCTCACAAATAGAGCTATCATACCCCCACACTGCTAGCAGAAATGTGGCCCGCACAATAATGCCAATGGAGATGCCAGCCCTCAGGCTGCAAATGGAATCAGCATCCCCAACAATTTCAGGGGAGCAATGAACTACATGTACCAACAACACGTGATGACCTCACTACCAGATCAATCATTAACCCTCACTCCACAAGTGGCCTTAAAAGGCTCCACACATTGGGACCAACCCCCCCCCCCCCCCCCACTATCTTTCTTTCAATACAAGTTGAGTCAACTGGGATCCCCCACACAGTAGAACCACCAGCCCCCTCACCGCAAGCTCATGAACAATACCAGTGGAACCTGTAAAGTCTACACTGCAACTGAACTTAATAAATAAAGCCTCACACTGCAGCCAACAGCCCATGGAACCATTCTTACAAAACACCCTCAGCTACCCAGGGCCAATGGGGTAGCCTCCACAAAGTCAGTGAAGATGCCACCCCAAGTTGAGTCAGCAGCCCCCACACAAACAAGGGCCAATAGGGCCAGCCCCACACAGTACAATCACCAGCCCCTCTCTGCTCACTTCAAATAGAGCCACTAGACCCTCTACCAGTACACACACTGCAAGTCCAGACAGCAAGCCACACCAGTTGAGTCCTCTCACCGATGGAGCCCAGCAAGGAAGTACCAGCTGCCACACAACCAGTGGTTAATCGAGCCCCCAGAATAATGCCAGTGGAGAAACCAGCCCTCGCACTGCAAGTGGATTCAGCAACCCCAAAAATTTCAGGGGTACATGTAAATGTACTTGAGGGGGAAAAGAAAACTACACATGCCCTCTTCAAACACTACAACAGAACAAGTGGAACTTTAAGCCCTCATAGTTAATATGTAGCAGTCCCCACAGCCCTCCCCCCTACTAACAATGAAAGAGGGGCCAATCAGCCAATGGGACAGTACAACCACCAACCCTCTTCATTGGTCAGGGGACATATACCATGAACACATGCCGTCACAACCAGTTGAACCTCAATGCAAGTGGACTTAACAGACCCACCACACACTGGTGCCAGCCCTCCCCCCCCCCTCAGCCCCCCTCTGCTCACTACGTGTCCTTCACTGCAAGTTGCGTCAGCTGTCCATGAGCCAATGGGGGCCATAGATCTACCACTCCGCCTCACTGTAATCACACACTACCTTTGGAACCAACCATTAACCCCCATACTGCAAGTGAACTCAATACTGCAAAACCTGACCCCCACACTGCCAGCAAGGGAGCACCAGCTGTCATACAACCAGAGTGTCAATGTGGCCCCCACTTAATGCCAGTGGAGAAGGCAGCCCTCACACTGTAAATGGAGTCAGTAGCCCCATGCAACAATTTCAGTGGACATGTGCATGTACCAATGGAATCACACATGTCTCCTTCAAACACTACCAGTGGAATGTTTAGCCCTCACAGCAAGTGGACTTATTCCTTAGCAGCCTCCACAGCGCCCACCCCCCCCCCCCCCCCCCACTACCTGTCCTTTACTGAAAGAGGGGGTTAATGGGACCATCCCCACACAGTACAACTACCAGCCTTCCTCATTGCAAGCCAATGGAACCTCTGCTCAAACATTGGAGCTACCAGCCTTCTCACAAATAGAGTTATCATACCCCCACACTGCTAGCAGAAATGTGGCCCCCACAATAATGCCAGTGGAGATGCCAGCCATCACACAGCAAATGGAGTCGGCATCCCCACCAATTTTAGGGGAGCCACTAACTACATGTATCGATAACACATGCCCTCACTACCAGATGAGCCATTAATCCTCACTCCACAAGTGGACCTAGCAGGTACCACGTACTGAGGCCAGCCCACGCCCCCGCTACCTTTCTATTGCTGCATATAAGTTGAGTCAGCATTTGAGGGGCCACCACCAGCCCCCTCACCTCAAGCTCGTGAACAATACCAGTGGAACCTGTAAAGTGTTCCCTACAACTGAACTTAATAGCCTCACATGTCCATGCCCATGCACAACTTATGGAACCATTCCAGAGCCGATGGGGTAGCCTCCACAAAGCCAGTACCCAAGTTGAGTCAGCAGCCTCCACACAAACAGGAGCCTGTAGGGCCAGCTCCGCACAGTACAACAACCAGCCCCTCTCTGCTCACTTCAAATGGAGCCACTAGGCACACTGCAAGTCCAGTCAGCCATCAGCTGCCACATAACCAGGCGTCACCCCACAATAATGCCAGCCCTCTGAACTACATGTACCAATGGACCCACACATTCCCTGCTCCTAACACAACACATGGAACCAGTGGAACCATTAGCCCTCACTGCAATTGGACTTATATTAGCACTGGGGCCAGCTCCTGTCCTTTACAATCAACGGTCCAGAGCCCCCCCAAACTGCATATGGACTTGGCACCCTGACAGTTTTAGACAAGCCATCATCTACCAGTGGAGCTACTAGCCCCCACACTATGTGTAAATTACCAGTCCCTATTGGAGCCACTGTATACCTGTTTTCTGTGCACACAATTTTATCTGAGGTGAAGTGAAGCCTTGTTATTGGTGGGTGAATATCATTACCTGCCCTATCAGTACTGATTTAGGGTGGTAGTTGGTTTATATAGGCAAGCAAGGCATACAAGAAGGTTTGAGTTGTACATCTAAAATGTACATGTACCCTCTTGCTGGAAACTAGTGCTTTATGTACATGGAGCAATAAGTACCATTTTAAATGTCATAAAAGTAACATGTGGAATATACAACTGCATGTAAATTGCACACGTAGGCACAGTCCATAAAGGCAACAATATTATGCATCACACCTTCCCAAGTGAAGTTAGCAGACCCCACACTGTCAGCAAAGTCACCAGCCTCCTCACTACCAGTGTAACCCACACATGAAGGGGAACCATTTGTAGAGTATGGGCATTATTATGGGGGCTCCATTGACGGCTGGCAGTGAACGGTTTGATAACACTACATGTGGAAGGGCTGGTGGCTCCACTGGTTGTGCAGCGCTTTTGACTGGACTTGCAGTGTGAGGTTACTAAGTTCAATTGCAGCTTGGGAGTTAATGGTTCCATTGACTTGCAATGAGGAAGGCTGGTAGTTGTACTGTGTGGTGATGGTCCCATTAGCCCCCTCTTTCAGTGAAGGACAGGTAGTGGGGGGGTGAGGGTGGGCGCTGTGGAGGCTGCTAAGGAATAAGTCCACTTGCTGTGAGGGCTAAACGTTCCACTGGTTCCATTGGTAGTGTTTGAAGGGGGCATGTGTGATTCCATTGGTACATGTGTATACGTGCACATGTCGCCTGAAATTGCTGCATGGGGCTACTGACTCAATTTACAGTGTGAGGGCTGCCTTCTCCACTGGCATTAAGTGGGGGCCACATTGACACTCTGGTTGTATGACAGCTGGTGCTCCCTTGCTGGCAGTGTGGGGGTCAGGTTTTGCAGTATTGAGTTCACTTGCAGTATGGGGGTTAATGGTTGGTTCCAAAGGTAGTGTGTGATTGCAGTGAGGCGGAGTGGTAGTTCTATGGCCCCCATTGGCTCATGGACAGCTGACGCAACTTGCAGTGAAGGACACGTAGTGAGCAGAGGGGGGCTGAGGGGGGGGGGAGGGCTGGCACCAGTGTGTGGTGGGCCTGTTAAGTCCACTTGCATTGAGGTTCAACTTGTAGTGACGGCATGTGTTCTTGGTACATGTTCCCTGACTAATGAAGAGGGTTGGTGGTTGTACTGTCCCATTGGCTGATTGGCCCCTCTTTCATTGTACATGTAGGACAGGTAGTAGCGGGGGTGGGGGGGGGGTGGGGGGGGCTGTGGGGACTGCTATGTATTAACTATGAGGGCTTAAAGTTCCACTTGCTCTGTTGTAGTGTTTGAAGAGGGCATGTGTGGTTTTCTTTTCCCACTCAAGTACATTTACATGTACCCCTGAAATTTTTGGGGTTGCTGAATCCACTTGCAGTGCGAGGGCTGGTTTCTCCACTGGCATTATTCTGGGGGCTCGATTAACCACTGGTTGTGTGGCAGCTGGTACTTCCTTGCTGGGCTCCATCGGTGAGAGGGCTCCACTCATGTGGCCTGCCGTCTGGACTTGCAGTGTGTACTGGTAGAGGGTCTAGTGGCTCTATTTGAAGTGAGCAGAGAGGGGCTGGTGATTGTACTGTGTGGGGCTGGCCCTATTGGCCCTTGTTTGTGTGGGGGCTGCTGACTCAACTTGGGGTGGCATCTTCACTGACTTTGTGGAGGCTACCCCATTGGCCCTGGGTAGCTGAGGGTGTTCTGTAAGAATGGTTCCATGGGCTGCTGGCTGCAGTGTGAGGCTTTATTTATTAAGTTCAGTTGCAGTGTAGACTTTACAGGTTCCACTGGTATTGTTCATGAGCTTGCGGTGAGGGGGCTGGTGGTTCTACTGTGTGGGGGATCCCAGTTGACTCAACTTGTATTGAAAGAAAGATAGTGAAGATAGTGGGGGGGGGGGGGGGGGGTTGGTCCCAATGTGTGGAGCCTGTTAAGACCACTTGCGGAGTGAGGGTTAATGATTGATCTGGTAGTGAGGTCATCACGTGTTGTTGGTACATGTAGTTCATTGCTCCCCTGAAATTGTTGGGGATGCTGATTCCATTTGCAGCCTGAGGGCTGGCATCTCCATTGGCATTATTGTGCGGGCCACATTTCTGCTAGCAGTGTGGGGGTATGATAGCTCTATTTGTGAGAAGACTGGTAGCTCCAATGTTTGAGCAGAGGTTCCATTGGCTTGCAATGAGGAAGGCTGGTAGTTGTACTGTGTGGTGATGGTCCCATTAGCCCCCTCTTTCAGTGAAAGACAGGTTGTGGGGGCTGCTAAGTAATAAGTCCACTTATTGTGAGGGCTAAAAGTTCCACTGCATGGTTCCATTGGTGGGACATGTGTTATTCCATTGGTACATGTGCGTACATGCACATGTCCCCTGAAATTGTTGGGGCTACTGACTCCATTTCCAGTGTGAGGGCTGCCTTCTCCACTGGCATTAAGTGGGGGCCACATTGACACTCTGGTTGTGTGACAGCTGGTGCTCCCTTGCTGGCAGTGTGGGGGTCAGGTTTTGCAGTATTGAGTTCACTTGCAGTATGGGGGTTAATGGTTGGTTCCAAAGGTAGTGTGTGATTGCAGTGAGGCGGAGTGGTAGTTCTATGGCCCCCATTGGCTCATGGACAGCTGACGCAACTTGCAGTGAAGGACACGTAGTGAGCAGAGGGGGGCTGAGGGGGGGGGGAGGAGGGGCGAGGGCTGGCACCAGTGTGTGGTGGGCCTGTTAAGTCCACTTGCATTGAGGTTCAACTTGTAGTGACGGCATGTGTTCTTGGTACATGTTCCCTGACTAATGAAGAGGGTTGGTGGTTGTACTGTCCCATTGGCTGATTGGCCCCTCTTTCATTGTACATGTAGGACAGGTAGTAGCGGGGGGGGGGGGGGGGGGGGCTGTGGGGACTGCTGCGTATTAACTATGAGGGCTTAAAGTTCCACTTGTTCTGTTGTAGTGTTTGAAGAGGGCATGTGTGGTTTTCTTTTCCCCCTCAAGTACATTTACATGTACCCCTGAAATTTTTGGGGTTGCTGAATCCACTTGCAGTGCGAGGGCTGGTTTCTCCACTGGCATTATTCTGGGGGCTCGATTAACCACTGGTTGTGTGGCAGCTGGTACGTCCTTGCTGGGCTCCATCAGTGAGAGGGCTCCACTCATGTGGCCTGCCGTCTGGACTTGCAGTGTGTACTGGTAGAGGGTCTAGTGGCTCTATTTGAAGTGAGCAGAGAGGGGCTGGTGGTTGTACTGTGTGGGGCTGGCCCTTGTTTGTGTGGGGGCTGCTGACTCAACTTGGGGTGGCATCTTCACTGACTTTGTGGAGGCTACCCCATTGGCCCTGGGTAGCTGAGGGTGTTCTGTAAGAATGGTTCCATGGGCTGCTGGCTGCAGTGTGAGGCTTTATTTATTAAGTTCAGTTGCAGTGTAGACTTTACAGGTTCCACTGGTATTGTTCATGAGCTTGGGGTGAGGGGGCTGGCGGTTCTACTGTGTGGGGATCCCAGCTGAATCAACTTGCAATGAAAGAAAGGTAGTGGGGGGGGGGGGGGGGGGGGGGGTTTGGTCCCAGTGTGTGGAGCCTGTTAAGACCACTTGCAGAGTGAGGGTTAATGATTGATCTGGTAGTGAGGTCATCACGTGTTGTTGGTACCTGTAGTTCATAGCTCCCCTGAAATTGTTTGGGATGCTGATTCCATTTGCAGCCTGAGGGCTGGCATCTCTACTGGCATTATTGTGGGGGCCACATCCCTGCTGGCAGTGTGGGTGTCTGATGATCTATCTGCGAGAGGGCTGGTGTCTCCACTGGCATTGTGGATGTTAGCTCCATTGGCCAGGTTAGCTGGTGGCTCCCTTGCTGGAATTATGGGGCCTGTTAATTCCACTTGATGGCTCCACTATTTGGAATGTGAGGCCCTTAATTTAAATTGCAGCATGAGGCATAATGGTTCCAAAGGTATATAGTGTGCACTTGCAGTGAGGGGGCTTGTGGTTCTGCTGTGTGGGGATGGCCTCTTTGGCCCCGGGGCTGCTGAGCGAACTTGTAGTGAAGGGCCTAGCCCCATTAGCCCCTGGCTATGTGGGGGTGGGGCTGGTGGCTCTTTTGGTAATTCAGGGGCTGCTCACTCCCTATCACTAATACAACCACCAACGTCAGTGGTACGACCGCCATCGCTACTTTTCTCAATCTCTCCATCCTCGTCCAATGTATCGAGCTTGAATATCGATCGTCGTATTCGTACAGTTCGAACTCATCCGCCGACTGATTCAGTGACTCGACGAGCTCGCCTTCACTCGTGTTATACGTCACCATATCGTTTATCTACACCGAAAAACAACCGTACAATTCAGCCGCCCGTTTGTTTGGTGACCTTATAGGTGTGGTTATCACGCCCTATAGGAATAGTTGAATATTCATGCGCTCCGGAGAATGGAAACTGTTCCGTGTACATATAAAGGCGCGATTCGAGCGGGAAACGTGTACTTACTTTGCACAGCTGTTTCTCCGTAACGGTTTGTATGAAAATTAACGAACAGAACAAATCAATAGGTATAGGACCTCTCTACCTACAAACCGAATTTGAAGCGATTTGATTACTCCTACCTAAAGTTATGTCGGGTTTGAACCCGGTGTGGTATCGGACGTTGCAATCCTGGCACGGAGTAAGTGCAAGACCCCAAAATATATTTTAGCATAGAGAAATGGTGTAGTATGAAGTGCTGAAAATAGGAAGTCAATAGTGCAAACCCTTTTGAAGATATAGCGCTTTGAATTGGATGCTATATATATAAAATTCACAAGCATCAAAATCTCATAGAACGTTCCATATATATATATATATAATTGGAACGTTCTATGAGATTTTGATGCTTGTGAATTTTATATATATAGCATCCAATTCAAAGCGCTATATCTTCAAAATGGTTTGCACTATTGACTTCCTATTTTCAGCACTTCATACTACACCATTTCTCTATGCCAAAATATATTTTGGGGTCTTGCACTTACTCCGTGCCAGGATTGCAACGTCCGATACCACACCGGGTTCAAACCCGACATAACTTTAGGTAGGAGTAATCAAATCGCTTCAAAATCGGTTTGTAGGTAGAGAGGTCCTATACCTATTGATTTGTTCTGTTCGTTAATTTTCATACAAACCGTTACGGAGAAACAGCTGTGCAAAGTAAGTACACGTTTCCCGCTCGAATCGCGCCTTTATATGTACACGGAACAGCTTCCATTCTCCGGAGCGCATGAATATTCAACTATTCCTATAGGGCGTGATAACCACACCTATAAGGTCACCAAACAAACGGGCGGCTGAATTGTAGTGCTTGTTACGGTTGTTTTTCGGTGTAGATAAACGATATGGTGACGTATAACACGAGTGAAGGCGAGCTCGTCGAGTCACTGAATCAGTCGGCGGATGAGTTCGAACTGTACGAATACGACGATCGATATTCAAGCTCGATACATTGGACGAGGATGGAGAGATTGAGAAAAGTAGCGATGGCGGTCGTACCACTGACGTTGGTGGTTGTATTAGTGATAGGGAGTGAGCAGCCCCTGAATTACCAAAAGAGCCACCAGCCCCACCCCCACATAGCCAGGGGCTAATGGGGCTAGGCCCTTCACTACAAGTTCGCTCAGCAGCCCTGGGGCCAAAGAGGCCATCCCCACACAGCAGAACCACAAGCCCCCTCACTGCAAGTGCACACTATATACCTTTGGAATCATTATGCCTCATGCTGCAATTTAAATTAATGGCCTCACATTCCAAATAGTGGAGCCATCAAGTGGAATTAACAGGCCCCATAATTCCAGCAAGGGAGCCACCAGCTAACCTGGCCAATGGAGCTAACATCCACAATGCCAGTGGAGACACCAGCCCTCTCGCAGATAGATCATCAGACACCCACACTGCCAGCAGGGATGTGGCCCCCACAATAATGCCAGTGGAGATGCCAGCCCTCAGGCTGCAAATGGAATCAGCATCCGCAACAATTTCAGGGGAGCAATGAACTACATGTACCAACAACACGTGATGACCTCACTACCAGATCAATCATTAACCCTCACTCCGCAAGTGGTCTTAACAGGCTCCACACATTGGGACCAACCCCCCCCCCCCCCCCCCCCACTATCTTCACTATATTTCTTTCAATACAAGTTGAGTCAACTGGGATCCCCCACACAGTAGAACCACCAGCCCGCTCACCGCAAGCTCATGAACAATACCAGTGGAACCTGTAAAGTCTACACTGCAACTGAACTTCATAAATAAAGCCTCACACTGCAGCCAACAGCCCATGGAACCATTCTTACAGAACACCCTCAGCTACCCAGGGCCAATGGGGTAGCCTCCACAAAGTCAGTGAAGATGCCACCCCAAGTTGAGTCAGCAGCCCCCACACAAACAAGGGCCAATAGGGCCAGCCCCACACAGTACAATCACCAGCCCCTCTCTGCTAACTTCAAATAGAGCCACTACACCCTCTAACAGTACACACACTGCAAGTCCAGACAGCAAGCCACACCAGTTGAGTCCTCTCACCGATGGAGTCCAGCAAGGAAGTACCAGCTGCCACACAACCAGTGGTTAATCGAGCCCCCAGAATAATGCCAGTGGAGAAACCAGCCCTCGCACTGCAAGTGGATTCAGCAACCCCAAAAATTTCAGGGGTACATGTAAATGTACTTGAGGGGGAAAAGAAAACTACACATGCCCTCTTCAAACACTACAACAGAACAAGTGGAACTTTAAGCCCTTATAGTTAATATGTAGCAGTCCCCACAGCCCTCCCCCCTACTAACAATGAAAGAGGGGCCAATCAGCCAATGGGACAGTACAACCACCAACCCTCTTCATTGGTCAGGGGACATATACCATGAACACATGCCGTCACTACCAGTTGAACCTCAATGCAAGTGGACTTAACAGACCCACCACACACTGGTGCCAGCCCTCGCCCCTCCTCCCCCCCCCCTCAGCCCCCCTCTGCTCACTACGTGTCCTTCACTGCAAGTTGCGTCAGCTGTCCATGAGCCAATGGGGGCCATAGAACTACCACTCCGCCTCACTGCAATCACACACTACCTTTGGAACCAACCATTAACCCCCATACTGCAAGTGAACTCAATACTGCAAAACCTGACCCCCACACTGCCAGCAAGGGAGCACCAGCTGTCATACAACCAGAGTGTCAATGTGGCCCCCACTTAATGCCAGTGGAGAAGGCAGCCCTCACACTGTAAATTGAGTCAGTAGCCCCATGCAACAATTTCAGTGGACATGTGCATGTACCAATGGAATCACACATGCCTCCTTCAAACACTACCAGTGGAACATTTAGCCCTCACAGCAAGTGGACTTATTCCTTAGCAGCCTCCACAGCGCCCACCCCCCCCCCCCCACTACCTGTCCTTTACTGAAAGAGGGGGTTAATGGGACCATCCCCACACAGTACAACTACCAGCCTTCCTCATTGCAAGCCAATGGAACCTCTGCTCAAACATTGGAGCTACCAGCCTTCTCACAAATAGAGTTATCATACCCCCACACTGCTAGCAGAAATGTGGCCCCCACAATAATGCCAGTGGAGATGCCAGCCATCACACAGCAAATGGAGTCGGCATCCCCACCAATTTTAGGGGAGCCACTAACTACATGTATCGATAACACATGCCCTCACTACCAGATGAGCCATTAATCCTCACTCCACAAGTGGACCTAGCAGGTACCACGCACTGAGGCCAGCCCACGCCCCCGCTACCTTTCTATTGCTGCATATAAGTTGAGTCAGCATTTGAGGGGCCAACCACCAGCCCCCTCACCTCAAGCTCGTGAACAATACCAGTGGAACCTGTAAAGTGTTCCCTACAACTGAACTTAATAGCCTCACATGTCCATGCCCATGCACAACTTATGGAACCATTCCAGAGCCGATGGGGTAGCCTCCACAAAGGCCAGTGCCCAAGTTGAGTCAGCAGCCTCCACACAAACAGGAGCCTGTAGGGCCAGCTCCGCACAGTACAACCACCAGCCCCTCTCTGCTGACTTCAAATGGAGCCACTAGGCACACTGCAAGTCCAGTCAGCCATCAGCTGCCACATAACCAGGCGTCACCCCACAATAATGCCAGCCCTCTGAACTACATGTACCAATGGACCCACACATTCCCTGCTCCTAACACAACACATGGAACCAGTGGAACCATTAGCCCTCACTGCAATTGGACTTATATTAGCACTGGGGCCAGCTCCTGTCCTTTACAATCACGTCCAGAGCCCCCCCCCCCCCCCCCCCCCCCCCCCCCCCCCCCCCCCCCAAACTGCATATGGACTTGGCACCCCGACAGTTTTAGGCAAGCCATCATCTACCAGTGGAGCTACTAGCCCCCACACTATGTGTAAATTACCAGTCCCTATTGGAGCCACTGTATACCTGTTTTCTGTGCACACAATTTTATCTGAGGTGAAGTGAAGCCTTGTTATTGGAGGGTGAATATCATTACCTGCCCTATCAGTACTAATTTAGGGTGGTAGTTGGTTTATATAGGCAAGCAAGGCATACAAGGTTTGAGTTGTACATCTAAAATGTACATGTACCCTCTTGCTGGAAACTAGTGCTTTATGTACATGGAGCAATAAGTACCATTTTAAATGTCATAAAAGTAACATGTGGAATATACAACTGCATGTAAATTGCACACGTAGGCACAGTCCATAAAGGCAACAATATTATGCATCACACCTTCCCAAGTGAAGTTAGCAGACCCCACACTGTCAGCAAAGTCACCAGCCTCCTCACTACCAGTGTAATCCACACATGAAGGGGAACCATTTGTAGAGTATGGGCATTATTATGGGGGCTCCATTGACGGCTGGCAGTGAACGGTTTGATAACACCACATGTGGAAGGGCTGGTGGCTCCACTGGTTGTGCAGCGCTTTTGACTGGACTTGCAGTGTGAGGTTACTAAGTTCAATTGCAGCTTGGGAGTTAATGGTTCCATTGACTTGCAATGAGGAAGGCTGGTAGTTGTACTGTGTGGTGATGGTTCCATTAGCCCCCTCTTTCAGTGAAGGACAGGTAGTGGGGGGGTGAGGGTGGGCGCTGTGGAGGCTGCTAAGGAATAAGTCCACTTGCTGTGAGGGCTAAACGTTCCACTGGTTCCATTGGTAGTGTTTGAAGGGGGCATGTGTGATTCCATTGGTACATGTGTATACGTGCACATGTCGCCTGAAATTGCTGCATGGGGCTACTGACTCAATTTACAGTGTGAGGGCTGCCTTCTCCACTGGCATTAAGTGGGGGCCACATTGACACTCTGGTTGTGTGACAGCTGGTGCTCCCTTGCTGGCAGTGTGGGGGTCAGGTTTTGCAGTATTGAGTTCACTTGCAGTATGGGGGTTAATGGTTGGTTCCAAAGGTAGTGTGTGATTGCAGTGAGGCGGAGTGGTAGTTCTATGGCCCCCATTGGCTCATGGACAGCTGACGCAACTTGCAGTGAAGGACACGTAGTGAGCAGAGGGGGGCTAAGGGGGGGGGGGGCGGGAGGAGGGGCGAGGGCTGGCACCAGTGTGTGGTGGGCCTGTTAAGTCCACTTGCATTGAGGTTCAACTTGTAGTGACAGCATGTGTTCTTGGTACATGTTCCCTGACTAATGAAGAGGGTTGGTGGTTGTACTGTCCCATTGGCTGATTGGCCCCTCTTTCATTGTACATGTAGGACAGGTAGTAGCAGGGGGGGGGGGGGGGGGGCTGTGGGACTGCTAAGTATTAACTATGAGGGCTTAAAGTTCCACTTGTTCTGTTGTAGTGTTTGAAGAGGGCATGTGTGGTTTTCTTTTCCCCCTCAAGTACATTTACATGTACCCCTGAAATTTTTGGGGTTGCTGAATCCACTTGCAGTGCGAGGGCTGGTTTCTCCACTGGCATTATTCTGGGGGCTCGATTAACCACTGGTTGTGTGGCAGCTGGTACTTCCTTGCTGGGCTCCATCGGTGAGAGGGCTCCACTCATGTGGCCTGCCGTCTGGACTTGCAGTGTGTACTGGTAGAGGGTCTAGTGGCTCTATTTGAAGTGAGCAGAGAGGGGCTGGTGGTTGTACTGTGTGGGGCTGGCCCTATTGGCCCTTGTTTGTGTGGGGGCTGCTGACTCAACTTGGGGTGGCATCTTCACTGACTTTGTGGAGGCTACCCCATTGGCCCTGGGTAGCTGAGGGTGTTCTGTAAGAATGGTTCCATGGGCTGCTGGCTGCAGTGTGAGGCTTTATTTATTAAGTTCAGTTGCAGTGTAGACTTTACAGGTTCCACTGGTATTGTTCATGAGCTTGCGGTGAGGGGGCTGGTGGTTCTACTGTGTGGGGGATCCCAGTTGACTCAACTTGTATTGAAAGAAAGATAGTGAAGATAGTGGGGGGGGGGGGGGGGGGGGGGGGGTTGGTCCCAATGTGTGGAGCCTGTTAAGACCACTTGCAGAGTGAGGGTTAATGATTGATCTGGTAGTGAGGTCATCACGTGTTGTTGGTACATGTAGTTCATTGCTCCCCTGAAATTGTTGGGGATGCTGATTCCATTTGCAGCCTGAGGGCTGGCATCTCCATTGGCATTATTGTGCGGGCCACATTTCTGCTAGCAGTGTGGGGGTATGATAGCTCTATTTGTGAGAAGACTGGTAGCTCCAATGTTTGAGCAGAGGTTCCATTGGCTTGCAATGAGGAAGGCTGGTAGTTGTACTGTGTGGTGATGGTCCCATTAGCCCCCTCTTTCAGTGAAAGACAGGTTGTGGGGGCTGCTAAGTAATAAGTCCACTTATTGTGAGGGCTAAAAGTTCCACTGCATGGTTCCATTGGTGGGACATGTGTTATTCCATTGGTACATGTGCGTACATGCACATGTCCCCTGAAATTGTTGGGGCTACTGACTCCATTTCCAGTGTGAGGGCTGCCTTCTCCACTGGCATTAAGTGGGGGCCACATTGACACTCTGGTTGTGTGACAGCTGGTGCTCCCTTGCTGGCAGTGTGGGGGTCAGGTTTTGCAGTATTGAGTTCACTTGCAGTATGGGGGTTAATGGTTGGTTCCAAAGGTAGTGTGTGATTGCAGTGAGGCGGAGTGGTAGTTCTATGGGCCCCATTGGCTCATGGACAGCTGACGCAACTTGCAGTGAAGGACACGTAGTGAGCAGAGGGGGGCTGAGGGGGGGGGAGGAGGGGCGAGGGCTGGCACCAGTGTGTGGTGGGCCTGTTAAGTCCACTTGCATTGAGGTTCAACTTGTAGTGACGGCATGTGTTCTTGGTACATGTTCCCTGACTAATGAAGAGGGTTGGTGGTTGTACTGTCCCATTGGCTGATTGGCCCCTCTTTCATTGTACATGTAGGACAGGTAGTAGCGGGGGTGGGCGGGGGTGGGGGGGTGGGGGGGGCTGTGGGGACTGCTACGTATTAACTATGAGGGCTTAAAGTTCCACTTGTTCTGTTGTAGTGTTTGAAGAGGGCATGTGTGGTTTTCTTTTCCCCCTCAAGTACATTTACATGTACCCCTGAAATTTTTGGGGTTGCTGAATCCACTTGCAGTGCGAGGGCTGGTTTCTCCACTGGCATTATTCTGGGGGCTCGATTAACCACTGGTTGTGTGGCAGCTGGTACTTCCTTGCTGGGCTCCATCGGTGAGAGGGCTCCACTCATGTGGCCTGCCGTCTGGACTTGCAGTGTGTACTGGTAGAGGGTCTAGTGGCTCTATTTGAAGTGAGCAGAGAGGGGCTGGTGATTGTACTGTGTGGGGCTGGCCCTATTGGCCCTTGTTTGTGTGGGGGCTGCTGACTCAACTTGGGGTGGCATCTTCACTGACTTTGTGGAGGCTACCCCATTGGCCCTGGGTAGCTGAGGGTGTTCTGTAAGAATGGCTCCATGGGCTGCTGGCTGCAGTGTGAGGCTTTATTTATTAAGTTCAGTTGCAGTGTAGACTTTACAGGTTCCACTGGTATTGTTCATGAGCTTGGGGTGAGGGGGCTGGCGGTTCTACTGTGTGGGGATCCCAGCTGACTCAACTTGCATTGAAAGAAAGGTAGTGGGGGGGGGAGGGGGGGGGGTTTGGTCCCAGTGTGTGGAGCCTGTTAAGACCACTTGCGGAGTGAGGGTTAATGATTGATCTGGTAGTGTGGTCATCACGTGTTGTTGGTACCTGTAGTTCATAGCTCCCCTGAAATTGTTGGGGATGCTGATTCCATTTGCAGCCTGAGGGCTGGCATCTCCACTGGCATTATTGTGGGGGCCACATCCCTGCTGGCAGTGTGGGTGTCTGATGATCTATCTGCGAGAGGGCTGGTGTCTCCACTGGCATTGTGGATGTTAGCTCCATAGGCCAGGTTAGCTGGTGGCTCCCTTGCTGGAATTATGGGGCCTGTTAATTCCACTTGATGGCTCCACTATTTGGAATGTGAGGCCATTAATTTAAATTGCAGCATGAGGCATAATGGTTCCAAAGGTATATAGTGTGCACTTGCAGTTAGGGGGCTTGTGGTTCTGCTGTGTGGGGATGGCCTCTTTGGCCCCAGGGCTGCTGAGCGAACTTGTAGTGAAGGGCCTAGCCCCATTAGCCCCTGGCTATGTGGGGGTGGGGCTGGTGGCTCTTTTGGTAATTCAGGGGCTGCTCACTCCCTATCACTAATACAACCACCAACGTCAGTGGTACGACCGCCATCGCTACTTTTCTCAATCTCTCCATCCTCGTCCAATGTATCGAGCTTGAATATCGATCGTCGTATTCGTACAGTCAGAGATAATATATTATCTCTGGTACAGTTCGAACTCATCCGCCGACTGATTCAGTGACTCGACGAGCTCGCCTTCACTCGTGTTATACGTCACCATATCGTTTATCTACACCGAAAAACAACCGTAACAAGCACTACAATTCAGCCGCCCGTTTGTTTGGTGACCTTATAGGTGTAGTTATCACGCCCTATAGGAATAGTTGAATATTCATGCGCTCCGGAGAATGGAAACTGTTCCGTGTACATATAAAGGCGCGATTCGAGCGGGAAACGTGTACTTACTTTGCACAGCTGTTTCTCCGTAACGGTTTGTATGAAAATTAACGAACAGAACAGATCGATAGGTATAGGACCTCTCTACCTACAAACCGATTTTGAAGCGATTTGATTACTCCTACCTAAAGTTATGTCGGGTTTGAACCCGGTGTGGTATCGGACGTTGCAATCCTGGCACGGAGTAAGTGCAAGACCCCAAAATATATTTTGGCATAGAGAAATGGTGTAGTATGAAGTGCTGAAAATAGAAAGTCAATAGTGCAAACCCTTTTGAAGATATAGCGCTTTGAATTGGATGCTATATATATAAAATTCACAAGCATCAAAATCTCATAGAACGTTCCAATTATATATATAATTGGGAAAGTTTACGAGAAAAGGGACCTAGCGTGTATTATAAAAAAGTATAATAAAAATGCATTACGTTTGATTTGCTATAACTTCCGAACAGTTAACGCTATCAACTTCCTATTTCCAATACTTCATACTGCACCATTTCTCTATGGTAAAATACATTTTGGAGTCTTGCACTTGCTCCGTGTCAGTATTGCAACGTTCGATACCCCACTGGGTTCAAACCCGCCATAACTTTCGGTAGGAGTAATCAATTCGCTTCAAATTCGGTTTGTAGGTAGAGAGGTCCTATACCTATCGATTTGTTCTGTTCGTTGATTTTTATGCCATCCATTACGGAGATACAGTTGAACAAACTACTTGCCCATTTTCGCGCTCGATTCGCGCCAATGATTTGGGCAAATTGCGTTCCGCTCAATGTATGGGGAGGCGGGGATTATAACATTGGCGCGAATCAAGCGGGAAAACGTGCACGTAGTTCGTTCAACTGTATCTCCGTAATGGATGGCATAAAAATCAACGAACAGAACAAATCGATAGGTATAGGACCTCTCTACCTACAAACCGAATTTGAAGCGAATTGATTACTCCTACCGACAGTTATGGCGGGTTTGAACCCAGTGGGGTATCGAACGTTGCAATACTGACACGGAGCAAGTGCAAGACTCCAAAATGTATTTTACCATAGAGAAATGGTGCAGTATGAAGTATTGGAAATAGGAAGTTGATAGCGTTAACTGTTCGGAAGTTATAGCAAATCAAACGTAATGCATTTTTATTATACTTTTTTATAATACACGCTAGGTCCCTTTTCTCGTAAACTTTCCCATATATATATATATACTTAGTTGATTTTCCTGACCTGTGAAATACCTTTATCATTGATTGGTGAAATTCTATGTATGATATGTATACTTTTTCTGCTATCCACATACATCACTACTGTGAGTAGCCTGCATATTTGGCATGATTGTATGCATAAAACCTGTTGTAGAAATGATTTAAACATACAGTGGTGCGTGGCTTATATGTTAATTTTGGTTGCAGTTGCATGCTTAGTAAGATCTGTATAGTTCAGCAATCACAGATAGTGCAGTCATTCAATTCCATTCATTCAAAAGTACCGTTTTATGCTGCCGTATTGACCGAATAAAAATATCATAAGTAATATAGTGTTGGAATACACATTTTTTCTCTTTCTAGAACAATTAAAATGACCACTTCAAAGTTCCATTTGGCCACCAATACCAGCCTGCCTACAAGACTCAAAAAATCCCGAACCCTGTTGTGGCAAGAGACCACATCGCCATTATATCAACAAGTTAGTGCATGATGACCCAAGGGTCTAATGACAAGGTACGACAACAAGGGCCTTTCTCCCCACTGAATAGGTCAATCCCAAGCCACCATTTTATTTGCAGTTTGGAACTCTGCAGATTCCAGATGCAGGTTGAGTCCAGGAGATGGCACAACTGAAAGCTACAAAGCAGCATGAGTGGATGCAACTGATAATAGCCGTGCCCTATTTGGCAGTGAAGAGGACTCACAGAGTGCACGAAACTGACTATTTTCAATCCTGCTAGAAAGCTCCTTCTGATTCTTGGGTGAAGTCAATAATTCATCAGTAGAAATAACATCAGCTGGAGAAACCAGGCTATTAAAGCAATCTATTGATTGGAGAAGATGGTGGCTTGTGTTGGTTGCAGAGCCTGACACTGCAAAGGAAGCTAAATATGCTGCTGCTGAATGCTGAGCTAAATGCGTAGTCCAAGACCACCTCTACTCAAGCACAACTGGGCTTGTTCAGTTGTTGCCATGCTGTATTGGGTGGGTTAATAGACAAGCAGTCATAATCATTATAATATTATTTCCTCTGCATGGAATCATTAGAGGGTTTAATTCAAACCCAAGAAACGCATCACATGCAGAATTGTCACCATTTAGTGACAATAAAAAATTAGTGTCACCAAATTGGGATACTAATTGCAACTAAGTATAACTTGATTTCAATGGTACCCACAAACCCACCATGGCATCATAAAGGCTACTTGTTTGTCAGACTGGCAATAATTCATATTGCAACAATAAGGTGCAAGATGATACCAGAAGTGAGAAACAACCAGGGCTTAAGTTAATAATTATGTGGGTATAATAGTCATTATGAATATTTTACATATGTAACCAATCAACTTGTCTTGAATATGTTTGAATTCTCGTAATAAGTAGACAAATAATAATAACTTCTCAAGTTGTCTTCAATATTGAAATTCACATAGCTATTTCCTTATCAGTTTTATATAATGGTATGACAGTGTAAAGAAGGATTATAAAAACAAGGGATTGGAGATACTATAAACACAACACTCTTAGTGGAAGTCAACAATTATTTTCCTCCCTTGGGCCTGTTAGTGCTATGGTGTTGTGGCAAATGAAGGGTTATCTTCAGTCTGAATAATTCCCATCTTGAATTCCATGCCTGTTATATCATGATGATGTAGTGCTGGCTGTTCCAATGTCTGCATTGCATAGGGAACTGATGTTGAGCAAAGACATTGGTCCATAAGTTGGTAGCCTCTTTGTGAATGCATCTGAATGTGAGCTGTTCAGCCGCAGTGACCTGCCCTTGTTCCCATCTGACATTGAAGCAGTCACACAATCCTATAATTGAAATCTTGTAGATTGCCTTGGATGATGTAGATTTTTGTTCAGATTTTTTCTCCAGTAAGTGAACACATCACACTCTCGCCTGGAAACAATCTTTGCACCATTACGGCATTCCACTGTTACAGGAAACTTGTTGAAGTGTTTTTTTCCCCTCTGGACACTGCAGCAGATGCTTTTTTGCATATGGCTATAACTGCCAAGTTGTTTATCATAACAGTTGCATATGCCTAAGAAAATACACCACTATCATTGCGTCCTTTTTTGTCCATGTACACCCACAAATTCTACAGTGATTCTTTGTTGTGTGCATACAACCTGCTGATGCACACTTGCATTCCATGAGGAGTAGATACTGTCATAATGTCCATCCGTTTCCGTGTTTTTTTAATTATTGTAAGGTAATGACCATTTTGGTCATGAAGGATCAATATGGACAAATTGCAGTGTAATCTGATTTTTTTTTCAACTGGTCTCTCTATAAACAGATGTTTTTTTTCCGTATACATAAAATACACACATGAATAGCACACATAAACATACATAAAGTATCAGCCTGTCATAATTATGATAACCCAGCTTGAACAACCTAAGATAGAGTAGAGCATAGCCCCATCATCAAACTCAAGTCGACTTCCCCACTTTACCCATGAGCCCCTGAAGCACAAACTGGATGCTCTTATGATGGCAAAGACTAGTCATAGTCTAATGTAGTCAAATGTTTTTTTATCATTTGTGTGCATGCCAGGTTTGCTGCTAGACTCTTCAAAAAATGTTTGGCCTATCTGATCAATAGAGAGCACTTCAATGAGCACTGAAAGGAAGGACATCAACTTAATTGGCTCACCATACTTCTATTTCACTTTGATTTGTCTGGAGTTAAAGAGTCGAAGAGGATCTATGAGCATGCAGGCCATATCTGAGAGGAAGGGAAACTTTGGCTAAAGGTAAGTATGATACTTTCAAATTGTAGCATTCTAGTTTCTTAGTCTTAGGACTCAACTTTCTGGTGGTAATCATCAGTGCCTCAAAATGCTGTTCGTGGTGGAAGTTAATCACACCCTTAATTGTTTCAGTCACTGTGTCTATTTGGATGCTAGCAGTGCAGTTGCATTTGGATCATAAATTCCAAGACCAGCAATGGATGTTGGCAACTGAAAAAGAAGCTTTTCATTATCAGTGATTGCTCCTCCTAGTAAAAGAAGGATAGAACTGTGTTGTGATTGCATGCTGCAGGGGTAAGAATGATTCTGTACAATCTGGAACCACTCTCTGAACAAAATACCATTTGCACTGCAGTGATTTAATCATAGTGCCAATTACAGTACTTCATCAGGATACTGATATATAAAAAGTGGCCAAATTAGTTTATTCAAAATGCAATGTGCAGCCACATGCATGCATATGAGTCATTTACAAGCACGATATAACTCCAAAGTGTTATTGAAGATGGTAGCTCTGAATATGCAATGTATTCATTCTAATTTTAGTGTAGGGTCTATATTGCTTGCACACTTAAACCATATTATCATTCTAGATGCACTGGTTTCGAAAACATACTGCTTGAAATAAGTTAGCAATTTTAAATTTACACATGGAGCATTGGGAGGATTTATCATTAATACCATCTATAAGCCTTCAAGAACCAAATATCTGAACATCACAATTTCAAGTAAGCAGTGTAGAGTAAATACACGTAACAAGTTTGCCATCTCACAATGGTGAAACAAGTTTTTGGGTCAGCTGCACAGAACTGGGGAACCGCCATTAATGTATGGCAAACGACCCAACATTTTCTAGTTGACTGGGAAATTCAAGGCTAAACAATTTCGAGTACCTTGAATCCACTTCTTTAAACAACTATAGTGTTATATACTAACAGTTTATACTGAAGGGATTTAGTATAAACCATTGGGGTAAAAACTATAATTATAATATATATAATGAACTAGTTAAATATCTCTATGAGAAAGTGGACTTCAGGAGTGCAGATCTAAAAGGGAAGGAAACAACTTGATGGTGATAATGAATTTGACGGTAATGATATACGTGTACTTCATAGCTTGAAACAATAATGCCTAACTAAAAAAAATTTGCATGACACGTACAGCTTTTGAGTCCTTTGTACACCTGCACTCCTCAATCCAGCTCACTTTTATTTGTCCAAGGTGTTACAACAGTGACAGGCGAAAGCAACCTCCTATAGTACGAGTGTTATGTAAACTCAGAATGGTGTGGAAACAGTAACTATTGTTCTATCCGACATGTACGCACGTAGGCATAATTCGATGAAAAATATAAGGGTCGTTTATCTACATTGCGAGCAGTAGCCAATACAGTAAATATTGCTCGGGAGTGATGGCGCGGGGGTTACAAACTAACATATATGGCTAACAACAACACAACCTAACATATACTGGCACACTAACGCACTCTATCACTCACACACAGAACTAATTTAAGGTCATCTAAACCATCAAAGGAACTTAAATGTTCCCAAGACGGAGGTGGAATTTCCCCTCTGGATTGCCACAGAAAGGCGCTGCATGGAGTAAGAACTGGTAGGATTGTGAGTCTCCAGTGGTTTGGTGCAGACGATGGCCACTTATTATTATTGAAATAATACATTACATTCACCACTCACAAAGAACAAAGAACTAACTACACTACGCTATACACCGCTACACACAAATGTCCTAAAGAACTACTACCCTGCCCATGATGGCACTGGATAGTAATCTATTATTATATTTTCATTTCTGCATAACACGTATGAAGCATCGGTAGATGTACATGCATGCAGATCTTGGACGGCTGCACATAATACCGCCGCGGGCCCACGGTATAAAAATTTTTATTACAACATATTTAAAGTGCGTATCAGTCTTCTTGGGTCATAGGCCAATAGTGAATAGATTCTGCTTGTTCCAAGGTTGGATGAGTTTCTGTTCTAAGTTTGTTTAGAAATTTGCACGTAATGAGAACAACTTGTTAATTGTTCAAATGCATATGTTAAATTAAATTGTACTGTTCGTTACATTCATTTATGCTAAATTTAATATACGTATTACTCTATCATACTGCATCATATTATTAAAATAGCATCACTTTACCATCAACTTGTTCAGTTCCATGCTTTTGTTTATTTTTACACGCTGCTGCACTATACTCTACGGAGCTTATACTTTAAGAAAAACAGACAGCTACGCAGCGTGTAGAAATACATGCACGTTTTAAAGCTGATGGAAAGTTGGTGCATGCATGCACTTGGTCGTACCCAGCTTTGTACAAATTCTTCACGCGAATTCAGTCTATAGTAATCATTTTGTTTTATGAACTGAATACATGAGTCATACATGATGAGTGTTATTCCCCGGTATACATTCATGCATGATTGTAATTATAAGCAGTTATATGCTGATATGCCTTATGTATGCATTATATTGACTATCGCTGTGGCCTCACTTCATATAGAAAAAGCAATTTGATGCAAGCATGCACTGGTGCAGCATGCAAGGTGTGATGACATGTAATGAACCCGGAACTTACAGTGAATCGAGTTATTTTTCAACAGCATAATAGATTTGAATCTCGAGGGGAACTGCATGGAAAGGGAGAATTTTAAAGCTTCCTGTTTAGGATTTGAGATGGGATTTATAAGGCTTTCAAGCATACAGATACAGTCGCAAATTAAGCTGAAAGCGCATAATATACAAGATGAAACCGCTTGGTTTAGCTGCTACGGGATTTTTTATCGTTGAGGTATTACATACATTTCTGGCTAGTGGTCAACCACTGCGAACTAGAAGTGCACCTTGTGTTAGAGAAGCAAGCACGTGCACAGAGGGCCCCGGAGTTACGGAGAGGAGGGCGTTGATTAATGGGCTTAATGCCATTAAAAAAGTTTTGGTAAGGAGACTGCACCAATTCAAACTCCATGCGTGTAAGAGCGACTGCAGTATGATATGATTAAGTTTAGGATTCAATTAACTATACTGATATGAGCGCGCACGAGCGAAGAATTGTTCATTTAATTACCGCAGACCGCGACTCTTCCCTCTTAGCAAAGACAAGTGTTCCTGTCAAACTACGATACTCTAAGCGTCTTAGGTACAATGGACCAGTACAAATATCTCATTCGCCAATTGCAAACTAGTGACGAAGCCTTTTCTAACGACACTAAGCTGTCCATCTACTCTGCAGTTCTTGATGGCGTCGTTACGGCCGCTTGCCACTACGTGAGTCGTGCACGTCCACTGCATGCTTTGCTGTATAACATTTATATTGTTTTTGCTCCAACAGATAAACACACTCGTTGGTGCAAACTCCAGAATCAACTGCTATGATCCCACTGAAGTCAGCCTTACAGCTCTAGCGCTAGGGTTGATGCAGGGAATCAATAATACCGTGAATTCTCTTCCAAGTGTAGATTGTCTGGACACCTGCCAGTGGATTAGGCAGAATATTCCACAAGAACTGAGCTCGATGGCTTCTAACCTTACGTATTGCAGTCAAACATGAACCAAGCAAAATGATTACGGGCATGTATAAATGCTGCATACATGTACGACGTCGTGTGTATAGATAATTGTGCATAATTATATAAATAAGTTCAAGTTTTAAACACTCATGAATGGGGACGACCTCAGCAGAATGGCTCTTACACTTAGCAAGCAGTATATCTATATATTTGACTCAGTGCTTCAGTTTCACATAACCCCACAATTATAATTAATTTCATACCAATTTAAATAATTATAATTATATTATAAAGGGAAAGGGGTGCCTGCTGCTAGTTTTTTCAAGTTTCAAATTCTGGACCTACATGAATTTCTACTCGCAGAAAATGCATGTATATGTAAGACCAATATTATTTTTCGTCCCAATTCTGAATCAATGGTTTTTTGCTTCGAATCACCCTCAGTTAGCCTTTTGACCTCCACATTTTTATTTCTACCTCTTTGTTCATGCACAGTGCAAAAAAAAGTACGGTGGATTGGCAAAAAAAGAATACATCATGTAACGTTTTACAAATATACATGTTCAACTTTTAAAAAAACTTCTATTTATATAGATAGTATCATTATACTAACTAAATGAAATACATATACAATACATAGGAATGTTCAAAGGATGTCCAAGTGGCCAAGGGAGGGTGCACACCTTGCCAGTAAGGCCCTAGCCACAGCCCTGACCAGGGTGAAGTTCAGCCTGCTGTACATTTCCGTGAGTACCCTACCTTTGTAGGAGGAAGTGGTGATGGCCAAGTGAGAGGCCAGGCGGGAGAAGGTGGTTTGGGCTTCCCTTCCCCAGTTTCCATACGTCTCCACCACAATAGGGATACACACCCAGCTCTGAACACTTGGGGCCGTTCGCTCTGTGCTTCCTGGCCTCTGCCTCCTCAGCTGCAGCCCCTTCAGACAAGCTTGCTGCTGTTAGGATGGAAGGGATTAAGGGAGAGGTCACAGTGATGTCAAGGGCAGCATATCTCCCTCTCTCCCAATTGAGGACAAGTACATCTGCTGGCCGGGTATGGCTTAGGTCTGGTGTAAGGCCACTGCCCGATTCAACTCTCACTCCTAGATGGGCACGATGGCAGAATTCTACAAGAACATTTCACAGGTGGTTGTGGCGGGATACGACATCACCACCCCGTTTACAGGTAGAAGCGTGGTTGCCTAGGCGGTCAAGAGCTATGCCTGGGCACAAAGAACATGAAGAACCTCTAGCCGTGTCCATCCCTAGCCACCATTGGATCGAGATTTGCAGCTCATTAGGGTCAAGGTGCAAGTCTAGACCAGGAGAAGGTGTGACTAGTAGCCAGGATGCAGCATGAGGTGCTGACTCAGAGAGCAGCCGAGCCTTGTTGGCAGGTGATGATGTTTCCAACAACATTGAGAACTGGTGGTCCTCTATTTTCTTTGACAGTACCCTTTGGTGGATTGGTGAGGCTGTGATAGCTTCCACAGAGATTACCTCAGACGGAGACTAAAGTGTTGAAGAAATCAACCGCGTGAGATAGGTGTGGATTCTGGGCATCACCAAAGCCGGAAGCACAAAGGCAGGCAATACAGGCAGCAGATGAGGAATGGTGGGAAACTGAGCGGAGCCCAAGACCTCTGTGACTTAGATTCAGTTGGGCCTGCTGCCATGCACGATCAGTAACTTCTACAGCTATACTCTGTGCGAAGCATTGCCTAACCTCAACATCAAACAGCTCAAGTGCCTCTGAGACTAAACTAGGTGGAGTAGCTCTAGCCAAATGGATTTAATTTCATATACACTCCCTAACTTCAGTGAGTTATTTATGGTAACTGAAATATAAAAGATATGGCCAGCCCGGACCGTTGCTGGCCGCCATGTGCATAATCCAACACCCACACGTGTAGCCGAATGTGACCCATGCATGCAGCTAGTGATGTATGAGGAAAATAGTACCATTTATAAACAAGTACCATTTATAAACAAAAAAGTACTTAGAAAATCAATTTAACGTTCTTGAAAACGCTATCATGTATGTGTCCTGCGTCTAATTGCAACTCGAATTGAAAGTGCTGTTGTTGCAGCGGAGGGATCTATACGCCAACAACCGTGCGGGCTCTGGAACGTTACACCATATCCACTGACAAGGATTGACGCATTCGATGGAGCCAACAGCTTTCTCCAATGTTTTGGCCTTTTGTCCCATGTCTAGTAATATTGTAGCCATGGTGATGCTTGCGGGATCAGTCCAGTTGATTTTGGGGTTAGTAGAGGGCAGCTGGGTATTGATCTATTGCATGAGGATTAATAGACAAGCGAAATTATTTGAATCAATTCTACTTCGAAAAGCAAATTATCAAAGCAAAAACCGCGTGAAATCCACTGACGTGTTATGTAACATCATAACAGATACAAATGTTATTATGAATATAGGAAGTTGTAAAAATGACTTGCGAAACCAATAATATTATTGTTATACTTACTGCGCTGATCACTGATCAGTGCATGTGTAACTTTCAAACATGCATGTTAAATGTTGAATGAGAAAAAAAAAATCTTACGTAACGCCAGGAGTCACGAATGACAAGGTTGAGGATGGTCGAATACACGGACAACTTCGTGTTGTTAAAGAGTGCTTCATCACTGGCTCTAACTTGGTCAATCATGTGTGCATAAAAGTTCATTGTTGAAACGGCACTGAAGTTTTGGGCCAAGCTATCTGGAATTGCCGGTGGCTGATTGAAAGCGAAATGAATTTTTTAAAGGCAACAATACAATTGTGCAACTTATGATTATAAATGGTTATACGTATATGTTAATTAACGTTGTGTAACGTTACATGAATTAACATTTACCAGTAGTCTTCTTAATGCTAGAATAGCATTTATCAGAGTCCGTTTCTCTACCACAGGCATGCATGTTGACCGTAATTGTTTGTGTTGGATACTACTCGTAAGAAGCAATGATGTTCCGAGAAAGATGAAACAAATGATGAAGGTTCTTTTCATTGTCCCGGTAATAATGAAATATATATATTGGGTATACGTTGTTGAATGCTCTGTGGAATTGGGGTCTGGCAAATTGCTTATATATACACGACCTCTCAAACGCGGTAAGAAGGAATGAACAACAGGATAGACGCCGGCGTTGCTAACTAATAGTTTGTTTTATATTTGTTTTGGACACTGATCGAGATGAAAATAAATGCCACCATCGGTGTGCGTATACTGTATATACTTGACCATTTATTTGCTTTTTCACGCACGCCTTTGCACACAATGAGTTTGGGAATACCCTGAACAGTGAGTGACAAATCAAACGTACTCATGTGACAGCGCACAGTACATGCATGGGGACAAAACACAATGAGGGGACGTTTAAGTTACAGGGCTCCTTCCCGTCATTAGTTTATCCCGCCCTTAAGACTACCATACACTTAGGCAAATTGTTGTGTGATCAAATGATGGATAAAAGTGCAGTAAGCCATCACATTAAATTATAATTTCAGTTGCACGCAACATGATGTTGTCTAGTGTGTGTTGCCTTTAGTTAGTGCCGTAAATGTATACGACGCATATATATGCATGTACATGTATACAATGACTGATCAATTACAGATAATTTTTATCCAGTGCAGTATACACCCTAACTACCATTTACAACTTTGCCCATGACTTGCATGTACATCCGTTTGAAACATATGATGTTGTTAAAACGATTGTTCGCTATGAAATATTACGTAATATATCTACATCCCCAAGTGTGCAGACTGGATATGAGGCAAGCAAGCCAGTCCCTTGTTTATTGAGTGAGAATGATAAATAGTTGTGCATTGCAAAATAGCATTGTATTCCTAAGCAATATCTATTCCAGTCCATTTTAAAACAGCAGGCTAGCTTATAGAGTAGGTCGGATCTGATAGGGATGTGAGTCAGAATGGCATGGCTATTTTTGAACTTTTATAGTTTCCAGTATTGTATCAGGAATCAAAATCTTAGCCGGCAGCACTGTGCCCTATATATAAAACCCAATAAAATTAAATGTTATTCAGTCAGTATATATAAGGCAAGCCCATGCAGGAAAGATGTTTATACATACGTAGCATGCATGCACCTGCCACATATAAAGTACAAAATTTACAGCATACAGTGTACAAGGAGACAGACAGAACATGGAGCAAGAGGACAAACGGAATTCTGAAGTGCGTTTTCAACATGCAGGGAGTGTTGCTCCATCATCGATGGCCTAGACCACCTCGCCATATCACTCTTGATCCTCATTGGCAAAGGCTAGCAAATTCAAGGATTTGTAATATATGTACTGATGAAAAAAAAACTCCAAGTTTAGCCAATTGAATTATTTATAGTACTAAATTCTTGGCCGATCACTTTTTTGCCATGCAGCTGTACTTTTTATAACCATAATGACCATCACTAAGTGTGACCAAACTACTATTTTCTTCAAAATCCAATGTGCCTGTAAACAGAAAGGTCACACACATGCACAAACACAACACACACAAACACAACACGCAAACACAACACACACACACACGCGCACACACACACACGCACACACACACACGCATATACACACACACACACACACACACACACACACACACACACACACACACACACACACACACACACACACACACACACACACACACACACACACACACACACACACACACACACACACACACACACACACACACACACACACACACACACACACACACACACACACACACACACACACACACACAAATACCCCGTTTACACGACACAATTTTTCCGTGCCAGCACGATACGGTGCGGCTCGGCATGGTACGGTTCGGTTAAAATTTGACGTGTAAGCCCTGTCAAAACCGTGCCGTACCGTGCCAAGCCCAGGCGCGTACCCAGAAAATGAAGGAGGGGGGTGCCGAACGGATAGCGCGCGAAATTTTTTGCAACCACGCCCACTCAGCAGTATAGTTTAACAGAAATACAACGGCTCAATTGGTAAGAATATCTGCAATCGCCATGCAAGGATGGCGCCGAGCGCATACACTAATAGGGTGCATGCATATATCCATGTGTATTCAGAAGCCGCCGAAGAGTGCATTAGTACACTAAATGATCCGCTGAGGTGAATACCGATAAGCGCTCTGGCATTTGCCAGCAATGCAGCTTTAATACTGTGAATACAATCTACTGATGGAAGATCTGCAAACTTCTGAAACTGTATCCATGCGAAGGATAAATTTAGAGCCATTTATATTGTAAAAGTGCATGTAATCAGCACCTGGCTTCATATGGTTGACGAAGTAGTAACTAAAATGCGCTGTTCAGCTGGAGGACGACTAACAGTCAACGGAATCCAACTACGTATATACATGTCCCAACGAAAAAATGTCTCGTGTTTTAAACTAGAGCATCGTTAACGCTTCCGACATCCTGTTTAGCATTTCAGGAAAGAGCTGGTACTCCAGGCAACAGGATTTTAAACAACGGCACGCATGCAGCTGCGTTCATGATTACGAAGATACGCTCGTTTAAACACGAGACATTTTTTTTCGGTGGGGGCAGAGTGGACTTTACGGTAATCTTATATAGTGATGTTAATAATAGAAGTGAATTGAATTAAATTACCACGCTAGAGCGTACGTACATGTATATGCCTGCGAAGGGAAATTATGAGCGTAATCACTATTTGATTATTTTAATTATATTCATTCTTGGGTCGGAGGGGGGTGCCTTAGCCCCCTGAGGCCCCCCCCCCCCTAAATGCGCCACTGAAGCCAGCACGGTTGCAATAACCGGCACGGCACGGCTCGATTGTGGTAGATCGGGATATGATAGCAATTGAGCATGCGTAGAACTGGTTTCCATGGTATTAAAATGGTGGATTGGACGAAACAAACGGGTAATAAAGAGGAGTCGATACAAGTGCAACTGGAAAGCTGTAAAAAAAATCAATTGGTGTACAACAAGATAGGTACTGAGGCCATTTGAGGTGTATTGGATGGCCATTGCCATAATATTGTGTATGTTACGAGAAAAACGAGAAAATATAATCGCTCTCTTTCTTTTGTGCATCTGATGCCTCCTTTTCTCGATTGCACGGAACGTTGTAAACAAGGCATCCATTTTGATTTCTGGCAATGATTGTAGTTAATTACGGAATTGCTTTTTTAAAACCATTCTATACCATATAGCCACAAACGCGTATAAACGTTACTCGATAACCGTGCCGTACCGTGCCATGCTGAGCCGTTCCGTACCGTGCCATCGTCGTGTAAACGCGGTATAAGACACAAAGAGTTCAGTTCTGATATTACGCACAGGAAACTTGAAACACGCGCCCGGCGAATCAATCCCTACTGTTTCTACGTGATTGATATACCGGTAACTTCATATTTGAAATGTTCAGAAATGTACACTTATCACTTGCAGATTCGATATATGCTTATAGATCTCGGCTGTTTAATTTCCGCCATTCAATTTATGAATATTAATGATAATCTTATACCGCGTTTACACGACGATGGTACGGTACGGAACGGCACAGCATGGCACGGTACGGAACGGTTATCGAGCAACGTTTATACCGCGTTTACACGACGATGGTACGGTACGGAACGGCTCAGCATGGCACGGTACGGAACGGTTATCGTGTAACGTTTACACGCGTTTGCGGCTGTGGTATAGAATGGTTTTTAAAAAGCAATTCCGTAATTAACTACAATCATTGCCAGAAATCAAAATGGATGCCTTGTTTACAACCTTCCGTGCAATCGAGAAAAGGAGGCATCAGATGCACAAAAGAAGGAGAGCGATTAGTTTCTCGTAACATACGCAATATTACGGCAATAGCCATCTAATACACCTCAAATGGCCTCAGTACCGATCTTGTTGTACACCAATTGATAGTTTTCCAGTTGCACTTGCATCGATTCCTCTCCCCAAATCTTTATCACCCGTTTGTTTCGTCCAATCCACCATTTTAATACTATGGAAACCAGTTCTACGCATGCTCAATTGCTATCATATCCCGATCGACCACAATCGAGTCGTGCCGTGCCGGGTAGCCCGGTTATTGCAACCGTGCTGGCTCGGCACGGTACGGCACGGTTTTGACAGGGTTTACACGTCAAATTTTAACCGAACCGTACCGTGCCGAGCCGTAGCGTATCGTGCTGGCACGGAAAAATTGTGTCGTGTAAACGGGGTATTACACGCGTTTGTGGCTATGTGGTATAGAATGGGTTTTAAAAAGCAATTCCGTAATTAACTACAATAATTGCCAGAAATCAAAATGGATGCCTTGTTTACAACCTTCCGTGCAATCGAGAAAAGGAGGCATCAGATGCACAAAAGAAGGAGAGCGATTATTTTATCGTAACATACGCAATATTATGGCAATGGCCATCCAATACACCTCAAATGGCCTCAGTAACTATCTTGTTGTACACCAATTGATTTTTTTTTCCAGTTTTCCAGTTGCACTTGCATCGATTCCTCTCCCCAAATCTTTATCACCCGTTTGTTTCGTCCAATCCACCATTTTAATACTATGGAAACCAGTTCTACGCATGCTCAATTGCTATCGTATCCCGATCGACCACAATCGAGCCGTGCCGTGCCGGGTAGCCCGGTTATAGCAACCGTGCTGGCTCGGCACGGTACGGCACGGTTTTGACAGGGTTTACACGTCAAATTTTAACCGAACCGTACCGTGCCGAGCCGTATCGTATCGTGCTGGCACGGAAAAATTGTGTCGTGTAAACGGGGTATTAATTAAAGTTTACATGTATGATTCTAAAGCAAATAGTGCATGGTGCGATAATTTAGGTACATGTAGGCTATACTCAGGGAACGGACAAATTAGGGAATGAAATAATGTGCTCTCTTGTCTAGCTGAGTTTTGATGAAACAGAAGAGACTGCTAACTTCAGTATACAAGGTATCTGCATGAGAAAAGTACCCGGATGATTAAACTCTATGCCAAAAGAGAATTATTGAGGCGAAAGGCTAGAAAATTTGCATTGAAGGACAGTGCCTCCTGTTTCCCTAATCGGCGATTTATATTGCTCCCCGATCATTATAATATACATGTATACAAAATGTAAAAACATTCTGGTATATAGAATTTGAAAGCAATGGTGGTGTAAAAAGGCATGCAGGAAAAAGGGATTGGAGATACAATAATTATTTAGCACTTTGTGAGAACGGCATTGCATTTATGTTGCTAAATATAGGAATAATTATTGTATCTCCAATCCCTTGTTCCCTGCCTTTTACACCACCATTTCCTTCAAATCCTATATACCACTAACTTTCTCAGAGAGAATGTTTTTACGTCTTGTTTCATTCGGGGTTTTTTTTTTTATTAGTGTCTATACTGCACAAAGTACATGGGTTTGTATGACAAATTATTGCCTAGCGACACATTGTTTATAATTGTGCTACCTTTGCAGCTGTTCTACTCGCGCGCAAAGTCACTAGCAGACGCTCGCTTTTTTTTTTTTTTAGGATCCGCATTGTACCCACTGGCGGAGCCAGGATTTTATTGTGGGGGGGGGGGGGGGGGGGGGGGGGGGGTCAAGCAAGGGGATATCATTATGGGGGAACGCTGTATAAGCTCTCCCATCGGAGTCTGGGGCGGAGCCCCACCCGCTTTGCAACTTTCGCGCTTTTTGAAAAACATAGCATAATTGCGTAGTAACAAATAATATTATACGACAAGAATCAAGTTACTTGCTTCCAGACATTCCTGTAGTCTCGCAAACCACCCAGTCCATTGTACATGTATATCGATCGTTGTGCCGTAATAACGATAGGACTCTGTAGTGAAGTCAATATTATTATTTGTTATTTACATGTAGGCAGAGATCATATATGATCTCTGATGTAGGTCAGCCCAAAATCACTGATATTATCACCCTTGTTACATGCCGCTACCTCTACTTGGTTAACGTTAGTAGCAGCCCTGGGCGTATTCAAGGGGGGGGGTGGGGGGAACCCGGCCTATGCCCCCCCCCCCCCCCCCCCCCCCCCCCCCCCAACTAATAAGGATACGCCCTGTTGTGTAAATAATTACATCATGCAGCAACGCAGAGTCGCAAAGCTACGCGCACACGGTAACTGCATGGAAGCTGGCACCACATTCCCCAGCACCACATTCCACACAAATTATCACAATAATCAAATTATACGGCGCGCGCTCGTCATACAAAACCACAAGTGCATCGCGTAAACTCCCGCCCCGCCCCCTCAGACATGGCGCCTGACATATATAGATGGCATTAGCCTCTAGCTTCTACAGGAACTAGTTTGTGTTAACATTACGGGGATGGAAAATAGGGCATGGTGTCCATTGGCAAGGTCCTAGCGCGCTAGCCATTATCAAGAAACTCGTAATACTCGTATACTTTGAAGAAAAAAATGAATAACTGACGGACGACACTGGTAATGGCTAGCGCACGCGCGCTACGACATTACCAATGGACACCAGGCTTTATTTTTTATACTCTAGGAAGTTAATATAAAACCCCAAATGTATATGTAAGTATAGTTTAATTACTTGTAATTTGTTGCATCAGAACATTACACGACTGTGCAAATCAAAACATGTGTACGTGTAAATACTACTTGGGCAGTGTTTGGTTCAAAAAGCATATTTTCGCCTCATCCCAGGTTATTGCATACCTATCCTTAACAAGATATAAAAAACATTCTCTCTGAGAAAGTTAGTGGTATATAGGATTTGAAGGCAATGGTGGTGTAAAAAGGAAGGGAACAAGGGATTCAGTGGAGATACAATGATTATTCCTATATTTAGCAACATATATAATTGTAATGACGTTCTATACAGTGCTAAATATAGGAATAATCATTGTATCTCCACTGAATCCCTTGTTCCCTTCCTTTTTACACCACCATTGCCTTCAAATCCTATGTACCACTAACTTTCTCAGAGAGAATGTTTTTTATATCTTGTTTCATTCTTTTTTTTTTTTAATAAGTGACTACTAGTATATAGGTATACATGCAGTACAATGTAGAAGTAACTGAATACGATTGTACGATAAAATCCAGCCGTTGTAATTCCCACGTTTATTGCCTAGCAACACAATGTTTACAGTTATGTTACATTTGCAGCTGTTCCATTAGTTCGAAACTCGCGCGCCAAGCTTTCCCTCTTAGAAGCTCGTTTCTCGTCTGAGTTCAGTTCATATCGTCGCTTCTTAGAAGCTCGCACCGCAACAGAATTCTTTTCCTGTTGCCACCTCTTAGAAGCTCGGTTCGACTCCAGATTTGCTCTGTACATATCACGAGCAGACGCCCGCCTTTGTTCAGCATCAGCATCGTACCGAACTGGGAGGACTCTAACTCATAGTCTCGATTTAGGAGGTATTCCTCTCGTTCCTCTTTCGCCGGTAGCCGTAAAGGCATTTTGACAAAAACAACTTCGCTAGCTAAAAGTGGTGAGCAAAACTAAAAACACAAATGAAACTCACACCTGTTCCATGCCAATCATACACAATCCACAATTCTGAAGCATTGTCATGGAAACGGTTTAATCTAGCTAACTCTCTATATTACGTAGCGATTACGTACTGATATCTTGGCGCGCGAGAACAGCTGCAAATTACTTATATTGGTTACATGCTTTATTTATATATCTGATACCTGAAGATGTATTGTCAGATTTTTCTACGATTTTTGGTGTAACTGGCGCTCTTTAAAACTTTTCCTATCTCGAGTTATACTCACCCATAAAGACGACGATGACGACGCGGACTATGGACAAATTACGGTCTGGGAACGAGAACTACAACTTTTTTTGTTCTCTTAAAGTAAACGGTCTAGCGACTTGAACAAAACATGAAAATGATCGTCTTTCCATTGTGGATCGATAGCAATAAAGAGCTACACTATCCGTTTCTTGGTTCATGAGTTATTCGCGGGACGCGTTTTTTAAATGATATTCATGATACGGCACAAATCCTATATGAGAGTTACTGCCGTAACTCTCGATAACAGCTGTGATTATCTACATAGTGAAAGAGAAATCACTTGAAAGAAAATAAATACATTTTAAATCACTTACTTCTGGCCACACGATAAATTTACTGAGTTGGGAAAGTGTCATTGATGCCAGTTTTCCCACATCATCCTGAACGCCTACAAGGTAGAGCTCTATCTCGTGTACCTAACAGTACATATCAGTGAGGCGTAGCATAAAAGTGTATAATACACACCATATCACTGCATTTTTCTAGAGGCCAATACGGATTTTCTTTTCTGAATGCTTTGATACTGGAGATGTTTTTTTTGCAAATTTTGATGTATGCCTTCCAGTTAAAATCTGTCGTATTAGTGGCTGTGAGCAAATGTGTTATTTTACGTGCATTCAAAATTCCTGCATGCATGCATGCATGCATGTTTCAAGTACCTCCGTCTTCTTCACCACTTGTCTAATAAATCTTCTGGTAAATGGTGATTGGCTTCATGCGTAATGGTGATGGAGCTGAAGTTACATGTGTTGCACACATTTTTTTGTGTTACCTGTCTGCTTTCCTCTTCAAAAGATTAGATGGGAAATATATATCTGATGTAATGTTCTCTTCCTCACTTCGGGGCACCAAGGTCATCAGGGTCAGGACCAGGATTTTCATACTCAGGCACCAAGAAGTCATTTGAATCAGTATCAGAATTCAAAGAACTAGTGCTTCCACTTTCTATGTCATCTTCATTCACACTATGATGTTCCATCACATCTATGTCATCATCTTCTTCATTCACACTATGATGTTCCATCACATCTGAAAAAGTTGACAATTACAAATGCATACACACTATAATGGATTTTTTAACCTTGAATTGCATCATCTGCCTTCTGCAGTGGATGCAGTGCACCAATGGACAATTCATGTGCCATTTGCTTCCTGAATCGACTCATCATGTTCTGTGGATATGCTTTTTATTATGCCTAGCTACAGTGCTTAGTGTTTACTTGTGCAGTCTTGACTTTCAACTTGCAATCGTGCTGCCTACTTGTATGTAACATTATGCATGGTAAAGTAATGTATATAACTTTAAAGGAAAACTTAAAAACATACAAAAACACCACAGTCATATGAGTTGCTCTGCCTTGGTGAATTGCTGATCTACATGTGCATTGTTAAAACAAGCAATTGTGTATTTATTTAAAAGTACATTAAAACTCGTCAGTGCTGGTTAGTACCTTTGAATCAGCATACTTCCAGCCAGAATCACAGAGGTGCACCTTTGCTCTATGCTGCATTTCATTGCAAAGGTACAGCCTACATGTACATGTATAGCACATAGAAATATATGCACATATAATCATAAGTTATTTTTATAAAATTACTTACCAAATCCAGTTAACTGCATCATCATCAGAGCAGTGCATTGAATCAATGCTTTGAATGAATTGGGCTTGTGGATAGACTACCTAGTATTTCCATCATAAGGTATAATCTCCTAATCAAATTATGCACCAAACTTCAATTTACCAGTAGACTCCAATGATTTGGTTTGTGTACAGGAAAGAGCAATTTCTCATAGCTGCATACATCTTCACCCTACAGTAGAAAATGCATTGCAATATGCCATCAAGTAGATTCACTGATGCCAGATATTTCACTTTTGAGTGCCTTCTGACTGATAAATAGCCACGTGCTTTCAACAGAGGAAGAAATGTTGGGTCAAAGGTCATGATTTTTTTCCCATTCTGTTGAAAAATGTATAATGTATAAAACATGTACATTGTAATCAAGTAAACCTTAGTAGCAGCCTCTTGCAATAGTTCCATATAAGCAGAAATGATCTAGATGGATTGTGATATAGATTTTCTTCAGGAACTAATCACTTAAAATTACCATACCTTTGAATCAAGTTGATCATCAAACAGCAGTTTCTGTAAGTCACTCTTTTCAAGTTGGAACACTTGCTTTGGTACTGGAACTTTATGGCACAACTTAAAAAATGCAATCATAGTATATGTAATGTGGGAAAGCATTATTCTCATAGTACCTCAGCTTCTATATGTGGTGGTAGGCCGCTGTAGTTCTGTTTTGGGCATTTCAGGATACTGTTACGTTATGAATTTTAACTCACAAGTATTCCATTGGGGGATTGAACAAATAACTGTCTTTGAATAAATGACTGCAGATGTATTATTAAGTAGAACTATACCAGCTGACATGTTTACCCCCTTACCTTTGTCATTGATGTTGTGTAAATTGCAAGACATACATTCTCCTAAAAGTTGGAAGGCTATATTGTCACACTGCTGTAGCTGTAACACTACAACCTCAACTAATCTTGAGGAATTCAAATCAGTAGCTGTTATTATGCTTATCATTGAATCATCATAGTGGATCCACTCATTTCTGCTTTTCACATAACATGTATCTGTAAATTAAATTGGATCAATGGTCATTTAATGAACAATAATATTTTTTTACAGTGGCCCGCTGCAATGTCTCTTCCATGGTGCACCTATATATATGTATATAATTATATAATATTATAATTCTATAATGTACAATATATAATTATGCGGATATGAAAAACACTACTTGCTGATTATTACTAACCAGGAGTGCACATAACTGATAGAGATGGCTTTCATTGGAATTTGAATGTGCAAGGTTGTAAGCCCTGGAAATGTTAAAATTACTACAAAATACATTTTAAAAATAACAAAACCTTGGAACTTTGATTCTGTTTTTTATTTTCCTGGCTGGAATACTGAATTGAACTCTACTGCAATTCAAAATCAGTATGCTGGGAAATGAAACATGTTTCTCCTGAACAACTAATTGCTTGTGGCAGGCCTCACAAAATCTGTATATGATATGATAAAGCAATTATTTATATTTATTTTCTTCCTTGCATGCAGTACTTTTGGGTACACATATTATCCAGCAAAGAATCAAGCCAGGTGTTCAGTATTTCCATCATACTGATATCCTCTGGTTGACCTTCAGCACTGAATGAGATCACAGTCCAACTTGACGAATCATGCACAATCTGATATTAGATAATGCATTATATACAATACATAAAAAGCAGGGTTTTTCACCTGTGAACAGCATGTAGCCATTTTATCTACAGTAGTGGTGAATTCATTCATAAAGTTGTTTGCAATCTGCCAAAAGCAAATCCTTTACCATTGCTTGACAAGGATGTGTTATAATGAAATACCTCTGATCCTGATAACAGTACTTCAAGCAGTGCTATTATTCCATCGACACAGTCATTTTGCAATCCACAGTTGAGGGAGTATGCTTTCTCCTTTTGCAGTGTATGCTATACATTAGACTACTAAGTATTCATTCATTGTAAAATATGAATTTCTTACAGCTAGGCTTGAGGCATTGCAAGGATGAACAGAACTTGTTTCAAGTTCATCCATAAGACTGACAAATGCCTTCTGAACAGAAGTGAAACACTGTGCATCCATTGCTGCTGTGTGATTATGTGTAAGTGGGTGTAGGATCTATTTTTATGTATGTGGCTTACCCTTCAGCATCAAATGCAAAGGTGTTACAGCAAGTGCCTGCAAAGCAGCATTCATCCAACACGTATATGTTGTGTTTTGCAGCCCCTTGTTAACTCTTCTGGAGATGTCCAACACTATGCCAAGAGGCTAGTGGTGCGGAATAATGTATCAATTCTTAACTTTGCAACTATACCCACCATAATCTCTTGCACATCAGCTTTTCTGTACGTGGAATAAAGGTGAAAGAGCTGTAAGTCATGATCAGAAATTGACACTACCTAACTCATCTACATGAATAAGCTTGCACAACAGTTTTAACAAGAGACAGTATATGCATAAATTTTACTTTATCCCCTGACATACCGTTTTTGACACACCATTTTTTCCTCCATGGTGGAAGAAATTACAACTCTGGTGTAATATAAAGAAACATGTTACTTCCACCACATGCCGGCATGTATAAAGACCCCAGCTTACACATCCTGAAAAGTGGCATGTTCATTGGTCTCCAAAAGCTGATTCGTAACAATTTCTTTGCTGTTTATAAAATAAACATTTATGGTTTAATAATGTTAACACATGGACCCCTTTAACTCATTTGGTGTGATGTGGAGCTCTGGAGCCATAGTATCATTTCCCACTGTTGGACTTGCAATACACATATCTTGAGTTGGGGTATCATTTTCATCTGTCTGACTATTGGTGTCCACCTCCGCTATTAGGGTGGTATCTTCTAACGTCTGACTTCTGCATTATACAAGTGAGACATTTATCACAATAACTTATTTAAACCAAAATTGCTAACATATGGGTAAGTGGTTTTGATGGTTTTTGGAAATGCCCATGAATTCTGGGTGTCTTCAATGGCCGCTTAAACCACTTCTCTTTCAAAGGGTGTGAAGGTTTGGTCTTAAGCGATAGCTAAAATGTGAAACATTCAAGCTTGTAGCATTAATACATTAAGAAATACACTATACCTTTACATGCTTTCGTAGCTTATCCTGCATATCATCAAAAAACTGCCTCTGTCTTGCGATGATTATAGGGTAATGCTGTCTCAAAAAAACATCTGGTCTCAGGTGCTTCTGAGGATGGTCGATCTTCTTTAGAATAAGATTCCATGCTTCAATAGTGCCAGCTGTTCTACTTAGTTCTGTGTTCTGTTTACATAAAAATGGACTATCTCTTCAAACAGCATACAACATTATAAACTTACAATAGCTGTAATTGGCAATGGTTTCTCCGCCTTGTGTCGATCAAGATTTCCTATTAATACAAAAGTAGGTAGTGGAAAAATTTGAAATACTGTGAATACTTACCAATCAACATACATGTCCAAAATGGTGCCATTGGAAGCCACCTTGTTAAAAGTTCATTAAAATAGTCTGGATTATAATGAATATTCTTCATCTCTCCATCATCATCACCATCATGTACATATACTTCCTCCATCTTTCTATTAAAGTACATGCTAAATGGTTGAAATGAAGGTGACACTTCATCTTGAAAAAAACTATGCAAATGTTCAGAATCTTCATTCAATTCATCCAGCATACCATCGCTCTCATTATCTGTGCAGAGTGGCTTTTTGTTTAGATCATTAATGATGTCAACAATTCTGTTATATGCTGCTTTCATAGTGACAGAAACCTTCTTGGAGTAGTACAGACATTTTAGCAGTCCAAGTCTCATAACCAAATCATTTAAGGTAGTAGAATTCACAAGCATTGAAAAGCAAAACATTGAGAAAGAGTATGCCTCATTCTTAAACCTGCATTTGTAAATAATGATAGATGTGTCATGTTAACAGCAATAACATAGTTTCGAAATTTTTTCATATAATTAAGTCCAATAATAGTTAATGCTATCAATTTTATAGTAAATAAAACGTACCATTTCTTGCAGTTCTTTTTAGCTGAATTCATCACATGACTTGTACAAGCGTGTGGTAGTAACTTCTCAAAATCGTTAGGTTTTCCTGCACCACTGACAATTCTAAATGTTCTTAGCAGGTAATCGTGGACTGTCTCCATGTTAAACACTTGTAAGAAACTGATAAGCAAAACAATGCTGCGATCTATTACGACTCTTATGGGTTGAATGGATGCACCAGAGCCAAACAATACGCTTTCAGCCCGTCTAAAACTTTGTAAAAAAGAACTGACTGCCAATACAGTTTGGTCACAAGATATGTATTCTGCAACCGGAATAGGAGGTTTGCCACTAATAGGATGCTTAAGTACAAGACTATAAGTAGCACACAGATGACTTTGTGCCCACTTCCTGTGGCACAGTAACTATAGTACCTGTTGCATCACAAAAAACAGGAGAGTATTTTGCTACTTCATGGTATAATCTCATGCCAGTTTCGTTGAAGCATATAACTCCAAATGTATTGCTTGAATGTATTGAATATAACCTGGAATTGGTGAGTCAGGGTGATGAAGACCAGATGTTGCAGAGCTCATTGTTTCTTCTTCTATTATGTTGCATCGCAAAATGGTAAGAGATTTTACCAAGTCTCTATCATGTTGTAGTAACAGTCTGGCCTCAGATGAGATCTTACGAATCACTGCTTTGGAACATCCAACATCATCTCTATTTCCTGAAGCATATTGCTCAGGTTCTAGGTTCATTAATCGGTTTAAGTACTCTTTGGATGGAGCTATATGTGTATTCTGAAACCACTGGTGAAGTTTGCTTCGAATGGTTGAGCTTATACGACGTGCATGGGTTTCACCAACCTGATGATGTATATTTTCGGAAAATACTACACACATTGTCACATTATCAGGAGTGATATCCTTATTAGAGACGGTAAGTATAGCTGTCAATTCGCAGGTAGAAAATGTGCAGTATGCAGTTGCCCTGAACATTGTGAATGACTGTTTGCATGAATTTGGTTTTTTTCTCCAGTGCTTTTTAAAAGCAAATGAACAGCACTTGTTCAGTAGAAATAATCCATCAGCTAAGATGTGTGCCCACGATGGCTTAATGTTTTCTCCTGTAAAAATATCATCCCTCTGTGATTTTGAAATTCGAAAAGAGCCTGATGTTTGGCTCATTTTAGTAAATGAGCCACTCTTAGGCAAATGTGAAGATTGAGCCAGATATACTGCAGTTGTTCTTGAGATAGATGGATCTTCCTACAGTTATAAATTATCTACACTTATTAATAGAACTTTGGATTATAATTGTACGGCTTTACATTCATATCCACACCCACAAGTATGTACATATGTATGTATGTATGTATGTATGTATGTATGTATGTATGTATGTATGTGAAACTGTATATAGCATGTAGTATTTCCTACTAGGAGTATACAGGGTCTTCACAAAAGAATGCAACGTATTTGAATGAACTTAGGATTATAAATCTAAATCAATTTATGAATACACAATAACCATGATTAGCCAAATACCAAACTTATTAAAAATCAATTATCTTTTACAGTTCAAAAGATAATATCAAATACCTTGCAATTAATATTAATTCATTCGACTCAGAAATGACAACTTGTAATTAATTACAAGATTGAATAGCCGTGAAAAAGTTTGAAAAAGTAAGATATTTAATAGGCGTTTTACTAGTTAATATTTAAAACAAAATATTCAAACTCGAATATGCTAAAGGCCACTACAGTTGTAATTAACTTATAGTAACTCACTTACATGATCTAATTAAATGGTGTTTTTTAATTCATTTAATCATGGAGTAATTAGTGTTGGTTATTAAAATTAGTAACTTCATAACAGCTTCAATTACGGTTTTAAATGTTAATAATATTGAACTCAGTAACTTGAAATCAATGCTGATCCACTGCAGACTCAGATCTTGCGTTACTTCTTAGTAGTTATTAAAATCAATTATTTTTAACTGTGATCTTGAATAATGTTGATAATAGAGGGCTTTGAATATTTTGAGGGCTTTCATACAATTACCTGCTTGCAATAATTTAAATCTAATTGGATTCTTAGTATTTGCCTAACTTCTGCAACATATCTTAAAGAAATCAAGCAGTTAATTAATTTCAATCCTAAGTTATAGTGATGTAAAAGCGTTGCATTCTTTCGTGAAGACCCTGTATATGCATGTACATACATAAATGTCTTTACATAATCTCGCAAGTTACATAACATTTTGGTACCTGGATTAGATCAGGATGTGTGTCTTTGACCTTGATTATTCCTGTTTGTGTACACACAGTCAGTGTAACTTGCATTCCAAAGTATTAATGCTAACCTTCCGTATAAAAAGGACATTGTACTCCCACAGCTAGACACACAGGACACTTATAAGTCTCCATCAGAGAAGCTGCATCTTCACTAACTCCAACACATGATCCATGGTACCAGCCTCCACAGAAATCACAAGCAATCATGAATCTAAGTATATTCAATGCAATTAGTGTGCAAACATCAACACCCTACATGTAGAGCAAAGGAACCTATTAAGGAACAACCAACTTCCCTTGACTGCTGCAGACAAACTATGCATGCTAGAGAGATAATTTAAACACCGTTGGATAGAGAATTTAACGTAGATTACAACTATACTAACCATAGGAAAGGTTTTATGAATCCTGGTACCGAAAACTCACTTTTCGGCAAACATACCTCAATGTATGGGAAAGGTACCGAATAAGGAACAACCACATCAAAGGGTTGTTATATAAACACTCAACCGCATGGGGGTTTACTTTGGGGAGGGGGCGGGTGCTACTAGCTAAAAAATGAAACGTCTATCCTCTGGTTGCCTAATTATGGCCAATAAACGACAGGCCTGTCTCCACTACGTGGGGTAGATGCTCTTCCTGACCATTGTAAGCTTTATTGAGGATGGTGTGGCACAAGAGGTGAAGAGGCGGGTTGATCTCAAGGCTGCTGCAATGACAACAGAAGAAGATCTGCAGTTATGCCTAAAATTGTCAATTCAGTACCACTCCATCTATGTGGCTGCATGTGCAGTATGTCCTGAGCAGGTGCAACATGCTGAATGGACCTCTTCTCAAAGTTCAGAAAGTACCACTGATAATTCAGATGGCGAAAGATTAGATCCACAGGACAACGCTATATCCCTACTACAAGTACTCAATTTAAGCGTTTGAAAGGTTCAGCTCAGTGCATGACTTCAGCACAATGGATCGATGAATTTAAGGCTGCTGAGGATATGAAGAGGAGAGAGATAGCTGAGAAAGAAGAGCGACGCAGAAAAAGAAAAGCAGCTCTAGAAGAAAACGCTGCATTAGAGTACATGAACGCTATAATGAAATCAGGAGGTCGCAAAGGAGCACAATGCTGCACTCCTAGCTTACCAAAGGATATTTATCCAGCAACTAGTGGGTCGATCAGATTCATTGATTTGCGTATGATCCAACATTGCAAACCCATAACTTTGATTAAATTTTTAATGAGATTTAGTGTTCCTTAATAGGGGTGCGTTCCACATTCGGTCCCTTTGCTCTACACGTACCTCAAAGGATCATAAGGTTGATGACAGACACAGTAATTATGCATGTCAGTAGTGTGATCAGCATCATTATCTGCATCCTTCTGGTGGTTCTTGTGGTCACCATTGTAGTCATCCTCATCCTCATCATGATCACCTTCACCATTGTGGTCATCCTCATCACGATCACCTTCACCATTGTGGTCATCCTCATCATGATCACCTTCACCATTGTGGTCATCCTCATCCTCATCATGATCACCTTCACCATTGTGGTCATCCTCATCATGATCACCTTCACCATTGTGGTCATCCTCATCCTGATCACCTTCACCATTGTGGCCATCCTCATCATGATCACCTTCACCATTGTGGTCATCCTCATCATGATCACTTTCACCATTGTAGTCATCCTCATCCTCATCATGATCACCTTCACCATTGTGGTCATCCTCATCACGATCACCTTCACCATTGTGGTCATCCTCATCATGATCACCTTCACCATTGTGGTCATCCTCATCCTCATCATGATCACCTTCACCATTGTGGTCATCCTCATCATGATCACCTTCACCATTGTAGTCATCCTCATCATGATCACCTTCACCATTGTGGTCATCCTCATCCTCATCATGATCACCTTCACCATTGTGGTCATCCTCATCATGATCACCTTCATCATTGTGGTCATCCTCATCATGATCACCTTCATCATTGTGGTCATCCTCATCATGATCATCTTCACCATTGTGGTCATCCTCATCATGATCACCTTCACCATTGTGGTCATCCTCATCCTCATCATGATCACCTTCACCATTGTGGTCATCCTCATCATGATCACCTTCACCATTGTAGTCATCCTCATCATGATCACCTTCACCATTGTGGTCATCCTCATCCTCATCATGATCACCTTCACCATTGTGGTCATCCTCATCATGATCACCTTCATCATTGTGGTCATCCTCATCATGATCACCTTCATCATTGTGGTCATCCTCATCATGATCACCTTCACCATTGTGGTCATCCTCATCATGATCACCTTCACCATTGTGGTCATCCTCATCATGATCACCTTCACCATTGTGGTCATCCTCATCATGATCACCTTCACCATTGTAGTCATCCTCATCATGATCACCTTCGCCATTGTGGTCATCCTCATCCTCATCATGATCACCTTCACCATTGTGGTCATCCTCATCATGATCACCTTCATCATTGTGGTCATCCTCATCATGATCACCTTCACCATTGTGGTCATCCTCATCATGATCATCTTCACCATTGTGGTCATCCTCATCCAATGTAAAATCATCAATACAACCCTCTCCTTCACAGTGGTCGTTTGCTTCTTCCTCCTTGCATTCCTCCTGGTACACTTTACTACCACCTCGGGATAACTCATCTGCTTTAATCTGCTGCAATTCATGAATTAAATCAATCACATTTTAAGGTACAGTACTAAATGTAGGGGCTATTATTCGAACCTTATGTGAAGTCCTCAAGCTTTTGTCTTCTAGAAATGACACCACCTCCCCTTCTCCCTCCAGTACATCCCCCTGATTACTCAAATCCTTTCTTGACTCCAACTTCACTTCAATTTGTTGATATAGTTGCTGATCTATAGTAAAATATTGTTGTAGAAACCAAATTATCATACATACAACAGATGTGACTTACCAAAGGATTTGCACACATCATATTTTTGGTAGTTCCAACATCTATATACAGCCAAAACATAATTGTCAGATGGCTTGTCCCTGCTTGATAAGGCAGCAGCAACCAAGAACCAATATCCATAAGGACCACGTCGTGATGATTTGGGAGGAGGCAGGCCTTTCTCTTTGACAATACCTATGAGCTTCTCAACATCAATGTTATATTTCTTCTTCACCTGTAAGGATAGAAGTTTGATACATACCTACCGTGAACACATACACATATTTAACTAACCATGTCATCAACAATTCACAGAAAAGAATTAAAAAAATTTTGCTGCCAATACTTATACAGCCTAAAGAACTTTCTAGATGTAAGTACAAGTACCTCATCACTCAACACCAGGTCATGCAGTCTATCACTTAACTTAAGGTAATAACAAAGCAATGCTAAGAAGAACATATGACAGACTATTTTATGCAAGTCAACTGCACCAGTGGCATGCCTAAGTGTGGCATAACACGTATTATTAGTGTTGTCATGGTTGTACTTGCGCATGCGCCTGATCATTATTAATATATATTTTACGAACACTTACATGGTGGCAGCGGTTCTCTGAAACCCACGGTTGGACATGGCAGATATTCGGTTGCAACCTCCGGAAGCGTTCGACTTCAAGAACCCCGACGACTGGACCCGCTGGAAACGGCGGTTCGAACAGTTCCGTATCGCCTCGTCCCTCGACACACACTCCGACGCTAAGCAAGTCAGTATGTTATTATATTCTATGGGCGAGGAGGCAGAAGTGGTTCTTGTGTCCACGGGTATCACGGACGAGGAGAGGAAAAGCTACAAGAAAGTAGTGGAAAAACTGGATGAGTATTTCCATGTTCGACACAATGTCATCTTCGAGCGGGCGCGCTTCAACAGACGTGACCAGCTGGAAGGTGAGTCCGGCGACCAGTACATCACGGAGCTATATTATTTGGCAGAGCGGTGTTCATACGGGCAGCTTACCTCTGAAATGATCCGTGACCGTCTTGTTGTCGGTATTAGGGATCTAGCCCTCTCAGAAAGACTTCAACTAAATCCGGATCTCACTTTAGAGAAAGCAAAGACCATGATCCGGCAGAGAGAGGCGGTCCACACACAACAACAGGTGCTCAAGGAGGCAGAAAGTGGCTCTTCTTTCAAGGGGGAAAACAGCTCAATGGACTTCCTTAGAGGCCAAGGCACCAAGACAAAACCAGCAGGTGTTTCTTCTGCAAAGCCAAAACAAACACCTAAGCAGTGTATCAAATGCGGGAAAGGCCAGCATCCTTGGTATACTTGCCCTGCCAAGGAGTCTGTGTGTCATAAATGCAAGCGGAGAGGACACTATGGCTCACAGTGCCTATCAAAGACAGTGGCGGAGTTACAACCGGATGAGAGCAACCTTGACAGTGCATTCTTAGACACACTTACACAAAACAGTCCTGAAACCTGGAGAGTGAAGTTAAAGCTGGCGAATCAAACGTTGGAGTTCAAAATAGATACTGGAGCTGAGGTAACAGCAATTTCGGACGCGGCTTTCAGAGCTTTGAAAGGGCTTAAACTAGACAGACCCAAGAAGATGCTGTACGGTCCTGCACGCACTCTTTTAAAGGTAATCGGTCAGTTTGAAGGGGAGCTGTTTTATCGAGGGAAAACTACCAGGCAGAATGTGTACGTAGTAAACGGACTGAGAACCAACCTGCTGGGACTACCAGCTATCCTCGCTCTGAAGTTGGTGGCAAAGCTAGAGGAAACGGTGGAAGCTTCACTTCACACTATTGTGGAAAAATATCCTACACTATTCCAGGGGCTGGGGAGCATGGGTGACCCTTATGACATTCAGTTGCAACCAGAGGCACAGCCCTATGCTTTGTTTACCTCCCGGAACATTCCTTTACCATTGCGTCTCAAGGTCAAGCAGGAGTTGGAGCGAATGGAGTCATTGGGAATCATCTCGAAAGTCGATGAGCCAACTCCGTGGTGTGCCGGAATGGTGGTTGCTCCCAAGAAGGGTGGGGCAATCCGCATATGTGTGGACTACCAACCCTTAAATCGTTATGTTTGCCGGGAGGTATACCCTCTTCCAAAAGTAGATGAAACCTTAGCACAGTTGGCAGGAGCAAAAATCTTCAGCAAACTTGATGCAAATTCCGGATTTTGGCAAATACCCTTGACTGAGAGGTCCAAGCTTCTGACCACATTCATCACTCCATTTGGTCGTTACTACTTTCACAAACTTCCGTTCGGGATTTGCAGTGCGCCTGAGCACTTCCAGAAGCGAATGAGTAAAATCCTTGCAGGCCTTGAGGGGGTCCTGTGTCAGATGGACGATGTGTTAGTGTTTGGCAGGGACAAAGAGGAACATAACGCTCGACTCATAGCGGCATTAAACAGAATCCGTGATGCTGGAGTAACTCTAAATAGGGAAAAGTGTGAGTTTGAGAAAGGGAAACTACTCTTTCTCGGGCATGTCATTGACCAGCATGGCGTCCAAGCAGATCCAGAGAAAACGTCTGCTATTGGAGGTCTCAGCTCACCCAGTAACATCACGGAATTGAGACGATTTCTTGGAATGGCAAACCAAATGGGGAAGTTTTCACCTAACTTAGCACAGGTAACGCAGCCTCTTCGAGAACTCTTGAGCAAAAACTGCACTTGGCAATGGGGTTGTGCTCAAGAAGAAGCCTTTGCTCAGGTTAAAGCCGAGCTTTGCAAACCAACAGTGCTTGCCTTCTATACCCCAGATGCACCAACCAAACTTTCGGCAGATGCATCATCGCATGGGTTGGGGGCAGTATTGCTACAGAGAAGTGATGGGGAATGGAAACCTGTGGCATATGCATCCCGGTCTATGTCAGATACTGAAAAACGATACGCACAAATCGAGAAAGAAGCACTGGCTACTGTCTGGGCGTGTGACAAGTTTGCCAGTTATATTGTTGGACTTAAATTCCACATTGAAACTGATCACAAGCCGCTAGTTCCACTGTTAGGATCAAAGCACCTTGATACGTTACCACCACGAATTCTTCGATTTCGGCTGAGGCTAGCACGCTTCGATTTTACTATTCAGCACGTGCCTGGTAAGCTCTTGTGCACAGCAGATGCACTGTCTCGAGCACCAGGGCCCATCACTAAGGCTGACATGCGGCTAGAGGAAGAAGCAGAACATATCATGGAAGTATGCATTAAACATCTTCCAGCCAGTGAGGGACGGTTAAAACAATACGCGGAAGCCCAGCTAGCAGATCCTGTGTGTTCAGCAGTGATGAAGCATTGTCTAGATGGATGGCCAGAGAGACACAAGATTGAACCTGTCCTAAAGCCTTACTGGAAAGTTCAAGGAGATCTATCGGTACACAACGATTTGCTTCTTTTCCAAAAGCGTATTGTGGTGCCAGAGTCTCTCCAGCAGGAGACACTTGCAAAACTCCACCATGGGCATCAAGGCATTGTGAGATGCAGGCTTAGAGCACAGAATTCTGTTTGGTGGCCTGGCATATCTCAACGAATAAAGGATGTGATTGAACACTGCTCAGTGTGTGTGAAGCATTCCACACCTCATCGTGAACCATTAATGCCAACAGTTTTACCAGACTACCCATGGCAGAGTGTGGCAATGGATCTTTTTGTGCTGAATGGGGTCAATTATGTGGTCATAGTAGACTACTTTTCTAGATATCCCGAGGTTATTAAGCTCAGGTCTACTACTAGCAACACTGTGATAGACGCTGTTAAAGCGGTGTTTTCCAGGCATGGCATTCCAGAGTCAGTACGCAGTGACAATGGTCCGCAATTCTCTTCGCATGAGTTTGCAAAATTTGCTGCGTCATATGGCTTTAAGCATACCACCAGCAGCCCCTATTTCCCCCAAAGCAACGGGCTGGCGGAGAGAACTGTTCAGACAGTGAAAAATATCCTCAAAGGGAATCAGGACCCATACCTAGCCATTCTCACCTACCGTTCCACACAACTACCCTGGTGTGGTCTGTCACCAGCACAACTGCTGATGGGCAGACAATTGCGCACTAACCTTCCACAAACCCTTGAACATCTGAAACCAGAATGGCCTTATTTGCTTCGATTTCAGGAGCAAGACTTGGAGTTTAAATCCCACCAAAAGTCCAATTTTGACAGGCATCACAGAGTCCACCAACTTCCAGATATTCCAGATCAGACGGAGGTGTGGATCACAACAGACAAGAGTAAGCCGACCCCTGGTGTAGTGGTGGGAAAGGCAGGGGCTCCGCGGTCATATATTGTGGAAACTCAGGGTGGCTTAGCACGTCGCAATCGACACCACCTCAACGTTGTGCCTAATGTTGTTAGGCAAGGCGCAGAGGAACCACAACAACCTGACTCCTTGGAGCAGGAACCCGAACAAGTGGAGAAACCACAACAACCCAATACCTATGAACAGGAGCAAGATCACCAACCACAGGAACCTCATAGAATTATGACACGGTCACAGACAGGGACAGCGATCCGTCCCCCTGAACGATTTGGATGGAACTCAACCCTTGCAAGAAAGGGAGATGTGGCATAACACGTATTATTAGTGTTGTCATGGTTGTACTTGCGCATGCGCCTGATCATTATTAATATATATTTTACGAACACTTACACTAAGTACTGTACAGGATTACTAGAACATCCCTTACCTGGGTCATCACTCTCACAGGTGTAACATAGCCACGGTCCTCAGAGGGGGTAGGTCACAACCATGGCACATGCACAAATGTGTGACACAGACCTCAGGAGATGCTACTGTGGTGCAGGATTCCCAGAACATCGCTTAGTTTGGTCACAAGGTAGCACTTGTCACTCTCACAGGTGGGACCTAGCCACGGTCCTCAGAGGGGGCGGGTCACAACCATGGCACATGCACAGATGTATGACACAGACCACAGGTGATGCTACTGTGGTGCAGGATTCCCTGAACATCGCTTAGTTTGGTCACAAGGTAGCACTTGTCACTCTCACAGGTGGGACCTAGCCACGGTCCTCAGAGGGGGCGGGTCACAACCATGGCACATGCACAAATGTGTGACAGAGACCTCAGGTGATGCTACTGTGGTGCAGTATTCCCAGAACATCGCTTAGTTTGGTCACAAGGTAGCACTTGTTACTCTCACAGGTGGGACCTAGCCACGGTCCTCAGAGGGGGTGGGTCACAACCATGGCACAGAACATCGCTTAGTTTGGTCACAAGGTAGCACTTGTCACTCTCGCAGGTGAGACCTAGCCACGGTCCTCAGAGGGGGCGGGTCACAACCATGGCACATGCACAGATGTGTGACAGAGACCTCAGGTGATGCTACTGTGGTGCAGGATTCCCAGAACATCGCTTAGTTTGGTCACAAGGTAGCACTTGTCACTCTCACAGGTGGGACCTAGCCACGGTCCTCAGAGGGGGCGGGTCACAACCATGGCACATGCACAGATGTGTGACACAGACCTCAGGTAATGCTACTGTGGTGCAGGATTCCCAGAACATCGCTTAGTTTGGTCACAAGGTTACACTTGTCACTCTCACTGGTGGGACCTAGCCACGGTCCTCAGAGGGGGCGGGTCACAACCATGGCACATGCACAGATGTGTGACACAGACCTCAGGTAATGCTACTGTGGTACAGGATTCCCAGAAAATCGCTTAGTTTGGCAATGATGCTAAGTGTTTCGAGCTAGGTTGGACATGCATTCCACTTGTGGTGGAGTCATATGAAGCTTGGGGCAGAGAAGCTGTCCAAGCTTTCTCAAGACTTGCATCGCACCTTGCCACAAGGACCAACACCCCCAAGTCCAAGGTGGTCTCTAACTTGTATGGCCGCCTGAACCTAACACTAGTGCATGCCAATGCCTGGTCCCTCCAGGAGGGTGATACATGTAGTTCCTAAACATAACTTTGTAGTTAATGTGTGTTATTTATTCATATATCTTATATATTATTATTATTTTACATGTGTTATGACTATTTGTATCTCTTATATACATTTGTTTTTATTACATGTTATAAAAGGTCATTGCATGTTCTATACCTTTCAACTGTTATGTTTCATCCTTTCACATGATCATAATAAAGTACGCTGAATTTATACAGGCCCCCAATCCTGTTTACATTCCTTCTAATGATATGCCCTCAACATTGATGCTTGCGGATGGTGGCTGCAATACCATCCCGCATCTGTGACGTATTTACGTCTGGGCCCGAGCCCAAGCTTCTGACTATTGGGCACTTGGGCTACAATATGATAATCCTAAGCATCCCAAAAATTGATGAGTGGTAGCCCCCCCCCCCCCAAATCCGTTTTTGTAATGACATTCATATTAAAACGGGGTCAAATCCTATAGGAGAGTTAACGTAACTCTCGTCGTCGATACGTTTTAAACTATTATAAGCGAACGAGGTTGTAGATAGGGAAATGCGCATGTACTGCATAGTCTGCATGTACTTACTTAAATTGATGCAGGATGTACAAGACGGCGCGTGTTGGTTCGATTTTCTCACTATACACAGCGAAATCAGTTAACCAGAGATAAGGTAATAACCTCCTCCCTCCCGGACCCTCGTGACGCAGGTCTGGTACCGGCGTGTGATTACGTACGCCCTCCAAGTGCAGCGTTAACGATATTAATGGTTGAGCGTGCCACGCCTTTGAAATTTAACACCACGAGTGTCTCGCGTGCACTTTGTCTTTATTGACCGACATGTTGAAGTTTTGTGACGCGAATCGTTGAGAAGCGGGTGAAAGCTCATTTACTAGATGCTCTGCGGGAAGTTTTTTGTAGGAATTCTAATACAAAACTTTCGTTACTAAGGAGTGTGGTGGGGGATGGCCGATCATGTGGGAGAATTTGATTCCGAGGTATGTGTGATTTGTTTGCCAACCACTTAGGTTTCGTTTTGATTTGTCGAGTCAGCCGTCAAAGATATATGGTAGCTGCTTGTTTAGTTGTTTATGGGCAATAAGTGTGACGTGTTGTCGTTGTGGCTCCATGTGTGTTTGCGAAACAAGCTGGCGGTCGTAGAAAGACGTGTCGAGTAAGTGTGTTTTGTTCCCCGTATTCAAGTACGTGTGAATTGTGTGCAGTGTGCGTGTGCGTATGCATGTGTGTGTGTGTGTGTGTGCGTGCGCGCGCGCGCGCGACTACGTGTGTGTATGTTGTGTGTGTGTGTGTGTGTGTGTGTGTGTGTGTGTGTGTGTGTGTGTGTGTGTGTCTGAGTTTGCCCAAACATTAACATTCTTGCGTGGTGTTTGTTCTTATGCTGGCTTTGCGTATGGACAGCTGGACTCTACAGGGCATTGCGCAATAGTTTTATTTGCATGGCGCGAAGGGTCGTGTTGGGTACAAGGATCGTATGCAAAGCGATAGAAAATAAATAGGAGCGGGGTTTTGGTGTGCATGTAGGGAGTGAAAGTAAATGTAGAATCTTGGCAGAATAAAATGCGACTTTATATGTGAATTGGGCTATTCTATAACCGTACACCCCTATGGATGACAATACGGGGGTGTCCTGTCCTGGGGGGCTAGAATATTAGAAGCTTGTTCTGTCCGTGGAAGCTTGTCCAGGGGGCATTTACGGGGGGGAATATATAATATTAGCCTGTCCAGGGTTGATTGGGGTGTATGGTTAAATAATGGAGTACCCCATTTTGTTTATTTACTACACCTGTGTGTGTTTCACTTTCATGTACATGTGTATGTATTAGCGTGAATCAAAATGCGCACATGTCAGTAGAAGTGACAATGTGCAAGGTAGTGTATGTGTTACTGATTTTGTAAAGATGATTGAACTTGCAATAAGAAGTTCACATCCTGTGCATGTGGGGACAAATGTGCATTTTATCAGAGGTGATGTGTTTTGTTCTTGGAGGAGGTGTGTCTTGTTTACAGGGGAGTGATGTGAGATGTACACACATCTAATTCTGTTGCTTAATGTCTTGTGTGTGTACCTCACCAGCTTGCTAAATTTAGCTGCTGCTGAATGGTTTATATTTAGTATGTGAAGCTTACATTTCTTAGCAACGATCAATCTCAGTTGAATGGGGGTGTTGAATGCTACCTTAGGGAGGGGTCTAATTCTTGCTTAGACCTCTGTTGTCGGAGTGTGTGTATATGTATTTTGTGCATAATATGTTGGTAAGTGTACATGCATGTGCTTGTGATGTATACATGTGTGGGAAGCCTGAAAAAGGGACATGGTGATAGAGGTGTGGCTTCTGCCTTGCACTTGAATTTTTTTGTTAACACATGCACGTGCAACACACATACACACACACACACACATGCACACACACGCACATACACACACACACACACACACACACACACACACTCACACACACACACACACACACACAGTCGGACAACGAGGAACCCGACTTGGATGAGCTAAACCAAACCCTCCCAGCCAACTTCAAGTTACATGACCCCAGCATGAGCATAGGCCACAACACCACCGCCTCTGTGGCCGCCAGCACCAAGCAGAAGGGAACAGCCATCGTGAGGAGGCAGCCCGTTGCACGCGACAGCCGTCCCAATGTGCTCAGGCACAAGAAGGAGGATGATGGGGATCATGTAAGAGCCCTCCGTGTGTTCTGCACCATCACAGCGTTTTGGCTATTAGGTCTTCAAATATACGTTTGCATGGTGCAGACTACATGACCATGTTATATTTCTCAAGCCCATTCTTCTAGCAGCCCCTCCCCTCCTCACACACCCCTTCTCCCCACGCCCTCTCCCCTCCTCTGCATGACCCCTCTCCCCTCCCCACACCCCTCTCCCCTCCTCCCCACACCCCTCTCCCCTCCTCCCCACACCCCTCTCCCCTCCTCCCCACACCCCTCTCCCCTCCTCCCCACGCCCCTCTCCCCTCCTCCCCACACCCCTCTCCCCACACCCCCACATCCTTCCCACACCCTCCCTTCCCCCCTTCCCTCAATCGTTCTTCCCTCCTCAAGCTCCTGTCTACTTTATAATGCATAAAACTCCTCTAGTGCATACAGTAGCCCACTCCTCTAGTGCATACAGTAGCCAACTCCTGTAGTGCATACAGTAGCCCACTCCTCTAGTGCATACAGTAGCCCACTCCTGTAGTGCATACAGTAGCCCACTCCTCTAGTGCATACAGTGGCCCATTCCTGTAGTGCATACAGTGGCCCGCTCTACTCTACCATACTCTCTGTTCCTTCTTTATCAATCTTGTTTGGATACCTTTTCCATCCTTCCCCCTTTTCCTCCTCCCTTGCCCTCATCCTTTTCCTCCTCTCCCTCCTCCTCCCCCTCCTCCCTCCCTCACCCTCCCCCTCTCCCTCTCCCTCTCCCTCTCCCTCTCCCTCTCCCTCTCCCTCTCCCTCTCCCTCTCCCTCTCCCTCTCCCTCCCCCTCCCCCTCTCCCTCTCCCTCTCCCTCTCCCTCTCCCTCTCCCTCCCCCTCTCCCTCTCCTTCCTCCCTCTCCCTCTCCCTCTTCCTCCTCTCCCTCCTCCTCCCCAGTAAGTGTTTCCTTGTATGCTGGTACTAATTGAACATCCTTTCCTCAGCTGAATCCCATGAGTCCAGAGGAGTGTTTTGATGAACTGTTGGATGGAAGCCACAGGTATGTTCCTTCATTCTTAATGTCTGTGTACACACCATTGTATGCGCATGGAACATTGCTGTACACACCATTGTATGCGCACGGAACATTGCTGTACACACCATTGTATGCGCACGGAACATTGCTGTACACACCATTGTATGCGCACGGAACATTGCTGTACACACCATTGTATGCGCACGGAACATTTCTGTACACACCATTGTATGCACACATGTTTTTCTAAGTGTCACATGATCTGGTGTATTTACTGCAGGGGAGGAGGAGGAGGAGGAGCCAGCAGAACCCACAGCCTGCGGAGTCCCCACTCCCCTCGCATTTCATCTCCTGCGCCTGGAGATCCATCTGCTGCAGCAGGTCTGATAGCTTGTACCTGTTCAGCTGTTACATAAACATCTAGTGTGTGTTAGTGTGTGTGTGTGTGTTATGCATGTGTATGTGTGTGTTTATGTGTGTGTATGTGTTATGCATGTGTGTGTGTGTTTATGTGTACATGTGTGTGTTATGCGTGTGTGTGTGTATGTGCACATGTACATGTGTGTGTTATTACATGTGTGCAGCGTGCCTGTACATGTATTTATGTGCATAAGTCTAAGGGTGAGATCACATGACCATGCATAAGTCTAAGGGTGAGATCACATGACCATGCATGCATCCTTTGATCATCACGTAACTTATGATATGTGCAGCTGCAAACAATCGAAACAGCAATTTTGAACGATTTGGTCTGGGGAGGAGGTAAGTTGTGGTTTACTCTGCTCACACACACACACAGTACAAAAGCACAATTTAATAAAATAATAATAAAAACACACACACACACACACACACACACACACTAACAACAGGTCAGATACGAATAGACAAAGGCGCTGGTCATTGGCATCATCTGGCTACCTGACAGGGGCCACCAACTCCTCCGGAGCAACCAACTCCTCAGGATCTCTATCAGTGAGTACCACAGTTACTTCAGTGTTGTGAGGGTGTTGCATGTACTCCATAGGAAGAGGAGGGGGGGGGGGGGGAAGGCAAGGTTGGGTGGAAACATGGCTACATGGCTAGGTGAAGCTTGTAGCATCACTGGCTTGTGTTATGACACTGTGGGTATCACTAACTTCATGCACATTTGCCTGTACTTTTTTTTTTGTTGCCTGTGAACAGAACTTCATTGATGATGATTGCTGATAGCTGTTCTTATTCATATGCTGTGCTACAGTGTAGAGCATTTACATACATGTTTGTAGATTGTATCTGAAGCAATAGGTTCAATAGTCCTATAACTACCATAGGTCCAATAGCTGCCATAGGTCCAGTAGCTGCCATAGGTCCAGTAGCTGCCATAGGTCCAGTAGCTGCCATAGGTCCAGTAGCTGCCATAGGTCCAGTAGCTGCCATAGGTCCAGTAGCTGCCATAGGTCCAGTAGCTGCCTTAGGTCCAGTAGCTGCCATAGGTCCAGTAGCTGCCTTAGGTCCAGTAGCTGCCATAGGTCCAATAGCTGCCATAGGTCCAATAGCTGCCATAGGTCCAGTAGCTGCCATAGGTCCAGTAGCTGCCATAGGTCCAGTAGCTGCCATAGGTCCAGTAGCTGCCATAGGTCCAGTAGCTGCCATAGGTCCAGTAGCTGCCTTAGGTCCAGTAGCTGCCATAGGTCCAGTAGCTGCCATAGGTCCAGTAGCTGCCATAGGTCCAATAGCTGCCATAGGTCCAGTAGCTGCCATAGGTCCAGTAGCTGCCATAGGTCCAGTAGCTGCCATAGGTCCAGTAGCTGCCATAGGTCCAGTAGCTGCTATAGGTCCAGTAGCTGCCATAGGTCCAGTAGCTGCCATAGGTCCAGTAGCTGCCATAGGTCCAATAGCTGCCATAGGTCCAATAGCTGCCATAGGTCCAATAGCTGCCATAGGTCCAGTAGCTGCCATAGGTCCAGTAGCTGCCTTAGGTCCAATAGCTGCCATAGGTCCAGTAGCTGCCATAGGTCCAGTAGCTGCCATAGGTCCAGTAGCTGCCATAGGTCCAGTAGCTGCCATAGGTCCAATAGCTGCCATAGGTCCAGTAGCTGCCATAGGTCCAGTAGCTGCCATAGGTCCAGTAGCTGCCATAGGTCCAGTAGCTGCCATAGGTCCAATAGCTGCCATAGGTCCAGTAGCTGCCATAGGTCCAGTAGCTGCCATAGGTCCAGTAGCTGCCATAGGTCCAGTAGCTGCCATAGGTCCACAAGGTATGGGCTGGGGAAGAGGCTGAAGGAAAGAGAGCATCAGACCCATCTGTGATACTGAGATCTACATATAATATGGAGCCTGGTCGTGAATGGTGTTGATTTGTATATGTTGTCATCAGGTGACACATTACTTGATATGAATTCATTGTTAACTACACTAATTATATCATGAATAGCATTACAGATGTAATTGGGGGCAATTCTTTTTGTCTTTCCTCCTCCCCAGTCATCACAAGAGTTGTACTACCAACTCCAGGTGTGTTTGTGTGTGTGTATGTGCATGTATATATGTGTACAGCGTATGTATGCACATGTATGCTGTGTGTTGTGCTATGATGTATGTCTATATGTATGTGTATGAATGCATTGCAAGTGTACGCCTTATGTGGGTGTACATATGTGTGCCTTATATGGGTATAATGTGGGTATACATTCATGTATGCTTTATGTATGCTAAAGTTATGTGGGTGTAGATGTATGCTTTACATGTATGCTTTATGTATGTAGGTAATGTATGTATGTATGTATGTATGTATGTATGTATGTATGTATGTATGTATGCTTTATGTATGTATGTATGTATGTATGTATGTATGTATGTATGTATGCTTTATGTATGTATGCTTTATGTATGTATGTATGTATGTATGTATGTACTATTATGTGAGTGCAGTGTATGTGATGAGCTCTCTCTGTGTAGAATTCCACGACCCCAACTATGGACGACACCCCCCACCCCTCCTCCAGGCATTCGAGGACTGACTCCAGCAGCAGTGCAGCGGGTGGGGAGGATGACATCATACTGCCAACTACCAGCAACTACGTAGGAAGGCCGCGAGCTAGAAGTCTTAGGTTTGTGTGTGTGTATGAGTGTGTGTGTGTGTGTGCGCACGCGTGTGTGTTGTGTGTGTAGTGTGTGTGTGTGTGTGTGTGTGTGTGTGTGTGTGCGTGTGTGCGTGTGTGTGTGTGTGTAGTGTGTGTGCATGTGTGTAGTGTGTGCGTGCGCGTGTGTTGTGTGTGTGTGTGTGTGTGAGCTTGGAATGCATACAGTGTTTGTACATGTGTGGTCTATACATGTGTATGTGTGGTGTAGATCTGTTATTGCTCTTGTACATGAAATATTTTGCATGTGTGTTTGTGTGTGTGTGCATGTGTGCTTGCGTATTGTTTGCACACCTGTGGTCATTAACTGACCACCATTAATTAGTAAGTTTTGACAAACTGTTGTCTAGTTCTGTACACATGCAATGTCTTAGTTCTGTACACATGCAATGTCTAGTTCTGTACACATGTAGTGTCTAGTTCTGTACACATGCAATGTCTTAGTTCTGTACACATGCAATGTCTTACATGTAGTTCTGTACACGTGTAGTGTCTAGTTCTGTACACATGCAATGTATTAGTTCTGTACACATGTACATATACACAAGTGTGTGTTGTATGTCTCCGGTACTGTCCACTGCTCACCTTGCTTCAGCATTGCTAGCTATGTTTGTGAGCACTGCATTGTACACATGTAGTGTACATGTTGTGCACATGTAGTGCACATGTACATGTTGTGCACATATGTAACCTGCTGGTTTTGCCTTTTACCTTATAGTGAAGCGTTGGTTAATGGTGGACCTCCTATAGTGATACCCTGTAGCTGTGTTAGTGATGGTGTGTTATGATGGTGTGATACCCTGTAGCTGTGTTAGTGATGGTGTGATATGATGGTGTGATACCCTGTAGCTGTGTTAGTGATGGTGTGATATGATGGTGTGATACCCTGTAGCTGTGTTAGTGATGGTGTGATACCCTGTAGCTGTGTTAGTGATGGTGTGATATGATGGTGTGATACCCTGTAGCTGTGTTAGTGATGGTGTGATATGATGGTGTGATACCCTGTAGCTGTGTTAGTGATGGTGTGATACCCTGTAGCTGTGTTAGTGATGGTGTGATATGATGGTGTGATACCCTGTAGCTGTGTTAGTGATGGTGTGTTAGTGATGGTGTGATACCCTGTAGCTGTGTTAGTGATGGTGTGATATGATGGTGTGATACCCTGTAGCTGTGTTAATGATGGTGTGATATGATGGTGTGATACCCTGTAGCTGTGTTAGTGATGGTGTGTTAGTGATGGTGTGATACCCTGTAGCTGTGTTAGTGATGGTGTGATATGATGGTGTGATACCCTGTAGCTGTGTTAGTGATGGTGTGATATGATGGTGTGATACCCTGTAGCTGTGTTAGTGATGGTGTGATATGATGGTGTGATACCCTGTAGCTGTGTTAGTGATGGTGTGATATGATGGTGTGATACCCTGTAGCTGTGTTAGTGATGGTGTGATATGATGGTGTGATACCCTGTAGCTGTGTTAGTGATGGTGTGATATGATGGTGTGATACCCTGTAGCTGTGTTAGTGATGGTGTGATATGATGGTGTGATACCCTGTAGCTGTGTTAGTGATGGTGTGATATGATGGTGTGATACCCTGTAGCTGTGTTAGTGATGGTGTGATACCCTGTAGCTGTGTTAGTGATGGTGTGATATGATGGTGTGATACCCTGTAGCTGTGTTAGTGATGGTGTGTTAGTGATGGTGTGATACCCTGTAGCTGTGTTAGTGATGGTGTGATATGATGGTGTGATACCCTGTAGCTGTGTTAGTGATGGTGTGATACCCTGTAGCTGTGTTAGTGATGGTGTGATATGATGGTGTGATACCCTGTAGCTGTGTTAGTGATGGTGTGTTAGTGATGGTGTGATACCCTGTAGCTGTGTTAGTGATGGTGTGATATGATGGTGTGATACCCTGTAGCTGTGTTAGTGATGGTGTGATATGATGGTGTGATACCCTGTAGCTGTGTTAGTGATGGTGTGATATGATGGTGTGATACCCTGTAGCTGTGTTAGTGATGGTGTGATATGATGGTGGGATACCCTGTAGCTGTGTTAGTGATGGTGTGATACCCTGTAGCTGTGTTAGTGATGGTGTGATATGATGGTGTGATACCCTGTAGCTGTGTTAATGATGGTGTGATACCCTGTAGCTGTGTTAGTGATGGTGTGATATGATGGTGTGATACCCTGTAGCTGTGTTAGTGATGGTGTGTTAGTGATGGTGTGATACCCTGTAGCTGTGTTAGTGATGGTGTGATATGATGGTGTGATACCCTGTAGCTGTGTTAATGATGGTGTGATATGATGGTGTGATACCCTGTAGCTGTGTTAGTGATGGTGTGTTAGTGATGGTGTGATACCCTGTAGCTGTGTTAGTGATGGTGTGATATGATGGTGTGATACCCTGTAGCTGTGTTAGTGATGGTGTGATATGATGGTGTGATACCCTGTAGCTGTGTTAGTGATGGTGTGTTAGTGATGGTGTGATACCCTGTAGCTGTGTTAGTGATGGTGTGATATGATGGTGTGATACCCTGTAGCTGTGTTAGTGATGGTGTGATACCCTGTAGCTGTGTTAGTGATGGTGTGATATGATGGTGTGATACCCTGTAGCTGTGTTAGTGATGGTGTGATATGATGGTGTGATACCCTGTAGCTGTGTTAGTGATGGTGTGATACCCTGTAGCTGTGTTAGTGATGGTGTGATATGATGGTGTGATACCCTGTAGCTGTGTTAGTGATGGTGTGATATGATGGTGTGATACCCTGTAGCTGTGTTAGTGATGGTGTGATATGATGGTGTGATACCCTGTAGCTGTGTTAGTGATGGTGTGATATGATGGTGTGATACCCTGTAGCTGTGTTAGTGATGGTGTGTTAGTGATGGTGTGATACCCTGTAGCTGTGTTAGTGATGGTGTGATATGATGGTGTGATACCCTGTAGCTGTGTTAGTGATGGTGTGATACCCTGTAGCTGTGTTAGTGATGGTGTGATATGATGGTGTGATACCCTGTAGCTGTGTTAGTGATGGTGTGATATGATGGTGTGATACCCTGTAGCTGTGTTAGTGATGGTGTGATATGATGGTGTGATACCCTGTAGCTGTGTTAATGATGGTGTGATACCCTGTAGCTGTGTTAGTGATGGTGTGATATGATGGTGTGATACCCTGTAGCTGTGTTAGTGATGGTGTGATACCCTGTAGCTGTGTTAGTGATGGTGTGATATGATGGTGTGATACCCTGTAGCTGTGTTAGTGATGGTGTGTTAGTGATGGTGTGATACCCTGTAGCTGTGTTAGTGATGGTGTGATATGATGGTGTGATACCCTGTAGCTGTGTTAGTGATGGTGTGATACCCTGTAGCTGTGTTAGTGATGGTGTGTTAGTGATGGTGTGATGCCTTTTGCCTTTTACCTTATAGTGAAGCGTTGGTTAATGGTGGACCTCCTATAGTGATACCCTGTAGCTGTGTTAGTGATGGTGTGTTAGTGATGGTGTGATACCCTGTAGCTGTGTTAGTGATGGTGTGTTAGTGATGGTGTGATACCCTGTAGCTGTGTTAGTGATGGTGTGATATGATGGTGTGATACCCTGTAGCTGTGTTAGTGATGGTGTGTTAGTGATGGTGTGATACCCTGTAGCTGTGTTAGTGATGGTGTGATACCCTGTAGCTGTGTTAGTGATGGTGTGTTAGTGATGGTGTGATACCCTGTAGCTGTGTTAGTGATGACCTGGGGTTTGCGCTCTTGTGTAAATGTCATGTCCACCATACCTAAATACCATACCACCTAGTACGTTGTTTCCTTTACATCCCATGGTGTACTCTCATGGAATCCTTTGTTCTTGTTACCCAGTCCTGAAAAATCGCCTCGTGTAGCGCTGCACGATCTTTATTCTACTGCTGCAATATTCACTGACAAGTTTCCGAAAGCAAAAATAGAAATGGAAGAAAAATTGGAGGTTTGTTGTCTGTGTACATAAGCGATGTGTTTGTGCCTACATGTGTATGTATATGTATGTGTGCCTACATGTGTATGTATGTGTGTGCCTACATGTACATGTATGTGTGTGCCTACATGTACATGTATGTGTGTGCCTACATGTGCATGTATGTGTGTGCCTACATGTGCATGTATGTGTGTGCCTACATGTGTATGTATATGTGTGCCTACATGTGCATGTATGTGTGTGCCTACATGTGCATGTATGTGTGTGCCTACATGTACATGTATGTGTGTGCCTACATGTACATGTATGTGTGTGCCTACATGTGCATGTATGTGTGCCTACATGTACATGTATGTGTGCCTACATGTGTATGTATATGTGTGCCTACATGTGTATGTATGTGTGTGCCTACATGTGCATGTATGTGTGCCTACATGTGCATGTATGTGTGTGCCTACATGTGTATGTATGTGTGTGCCTACATGTGCATGTATGTGTGCCTACATGTGCATGTATGTGTGTGCCTACATGTACATGTATGTGTGTGCCTACATGTGTATGTATATGTGTGCCTACATGTGTATGTATGTGTGTGCCTACATGTGCATGTATGTGTGCCTACATGTGCATGTATGTGTGTGCCTACATGTACATGTATGTGTGTGCCTACATGTGTATGTATATGTGTGCCTACATGTGCATGTATGTGTGCCTACATGTGTATGTATGTGTGTGCCTACATGTGCATGTATGTGTGTGCTTACATGTGCATGTATGTGTGTGCCTACATGTATATGTATGTGTGTGCCTACATGTGTATGTATGTGTGTGCCTACATGTGCATGTATGTGTATGCCTACATGTATGTGTGTGCCTACATGTACATGTATGTGTGTGCATGTATGTGTGTGCCTACATGTGTATGTATATGTGTGCCTACATGTGCATGTATGTGTGTGCCTACATGTATATGTATGTGTGTGCCTACATGTACATGTATGTGTGTGCCTACATGTACATGTATGTGTGTGCCTACATGTGCATGTATGTGTGCCTACATGTATATGTATGTGTGTGCCTACATGTGTATGTATGTGTGTGCATGTATGTGTGTGCCTACATGTGTATGTATGTGTGTGCCTACATGTGTATGTATGTGTGTGCCTACATGTGCATGTATGTGTGTGCCTACATGTGTATGTATATGTGTGCCTACATGTGTATGTATGTGTGTGCATGTATGTGTGTGCCTACATGTGTATGTATGTGTGTGCCTACATGTGTATGTATGTGTGTGCCTACATGTGCATGTATGTGTGTGCCTACATGTATATGTATGTGTGTGCCTACATGTGTATGTATGTGTGTGCATGTATGTGTGTGCCTACATGTATATGTATGTGTGTGCCTACATGTGTATGTATGTGTGTGCCTACATGTACATGTATGTGTGTGCCTACATGTACATGTATGTGTGTGCCTACATGTGCATGTATGTGTGTGCCTACATGTGTATGTATGTGTGTGCCTACATGTGCATGTATGTGTGTGCCTGCATGTATATGTATGTGTGTGCCTACATGTACATGTATGTGTGTGCCTACATGTACATGTATGTGTGTGCATGTATGTGTGTGCCTACATGTGTATGTATATGTGTGCCTACATGTGCATGTATGTGTGTGCCTACATGTGTATGTATGTGTGTGCCTATATGTATATGTATGTGTGTGCTTACATGTGCATGTATGTGTGTGCCTACATGTGCATGTATGTGTGTGCCTATATGTATATGTATGTGTGTGCCTACATGTGCATGTATGTGTGTGCCTACATGTGTATGTATGTGTGTGCCTACATGTGCATGTATGTGTGTGCCTACATGTGTTGATACACTAAGGCATATTTGTCTATGTCTGCATGTAAAAAGATTTTTTTTTTTTGTGTGTAGAAGTGTGTACATGCATTTGTAGATGAATGTATCTTATGTTTGTAAGTACTCTGGTGTACTTCACTGGGGTCCCTTTCAACAGGATTTCCTTCAGAAGTACTCATGCCCTTCCTCTGATTCAAACATCAACTTTGGCCGTCAAATTGTCCTGCAGTGTGCAAAGGAGGTGTTGGACAGCTCCAGAAACAACACCATGTGCGGTAACACATTCCTGGACCTATCCGAGAACCTAGGGAGAGCCATTGACCAGGTGTGTGGATGTATATTTGTGATGTGATGTGATGTGCCTGTGTGCTCCCCACTGTGATGTGCCTGTGTGCCCCCCACTGTGATGTGCCTGTGTGAGCACTTCCTGTCATCACATCTAGTGCTTATTACAGTCATCCTGTCCCCTACATTCCATCTCACCGTATCCCTCACATGTATCCCTTGAACTCCACGTTACCCTAAGTCACTTCTCTCCCACCTCACATCCCTCCCCCACCTTATCCCATCCCCTACATCCCTCCCCCACCTTACCCCATCCCTACATCCCTCCCCCACCTTACCCCATCCCCTACATCCCTCCCCCACCTTACCCCATCCCTACATCCCTCCCCACCTTACTCCATCCCCTACCCCCACCTTACTCCATCCTTCCTCTTCTACACAATCATTTGCACTGACATGTACACATATATATTTAATGTGAGCATTAATACTGTGTCATGACTGCAGAGGGTGCTGTGGCCCATAAGGTACTGAAAATGAAAAATATATATAATGGATGAGCAATATGCATTGGTATTTGGGATACATGGCGTCTACTGCAGGAAGTGCACGAATGCTTGCACACCTGTACACGTCAGGAGAACTTAATACTTCTGCGCTCCTTGTGCACCGTGTTTACCACTAGCAAGGCCCTTGTATGCCAGGCATGTGCCTGCAGATGTAGCTCAAATCACCGCCTGTGTGTGCGTGTAATGTGGCCCATTGGCTGATGGACATTTATGGAGGAAGGAATGTGTTTTCTTGCTTTGGGCTTGGACCACAGCCATGTGGCTTCGCTCTGTGGGAGTGCACATGTGTTAAGAGAAAGACATTATTTGTATGTTACTCCCAGACTGAGGATGGTAAACATGTTGATTACCTTATCTGGCTAGGAATGCATACGAGTGCATGTACTTGATCATCCCATAAAGTGCACATGTGTGTGTGTGTGCATGTGGTGTGTGTGTAGTGTGTGTGTGTGCATGTGGTGTGTGTGTAGTGTGGGTGCATGTGGTGTGTGTAGTGTGTGTGTGTGTGCATGTGGTGTGTGTGTAGTGTGTGTGTGCATGTGGTGTGTGTGTAGTGTGGGTGCATGTGGTGTGTGTAGTGTGTGTGTGTGTGCATGATTATGTTTGCTGGAGCTCTAGTGAATGGGAATGTATGAATATACTTGAGGATGTAACGTCACATTTTGCCAAGATGGTGTTTACTTGTATAGGGTCATTTGTACATGTATGTACTGTCTACCTGGGTGTACATGTAGGATGTATGTCATTATTTTTACTGGGCACAGAGGTCTCATTGTGTGTGTGTGTGTGTGTGTGTGTGTGTGTGTGTGTGTGTGTGTGTGTGTGTGTGTGTGTGTGTGTGTGTGTGTGTGTGTGTGTGTGTGTCCATCCAATGATGCTGTAGGTATCTGTCAGCAGTCAGGATAAACCTAAGGAGCTGATAAACATGGTTAATAAACTGTTAATAATTATCGGACGGGTAGCAAGACTATTGGAAATAAAGGTTTGTGTGTGTGTGTGTGTGTGTGTGTGTGTACATTTATGTATGGCCATTTTGTGTGTACATGTACATGTTTATCTAACTTTGTGTATTTGTTTATTCATATGAGAGTATGTGTACTACATGTTGGCAGGGCATCGCTGTGTAGTAGATCTTCAAGTGTGGTTTGTTTGCCTTCTAGGAATCAAACCCCAACCAATTCACTGAATCCATCAATCAGCTTCCAGCAATAATGACTTCTGCAAATATGTCCTATTTCCTAGGGCGCCTTAACCTAGCTGTGGATGAGCAAGGTGTGAAGGGAAGCAAGGGTGTTGTGATTGGGCTGGTTACGATGCTGCACATGGTGGTAGGAAGATAGAGTTTGCTTCATTTTTATTTTAGCAAGCATACCATGTACTTGTGTATACATGTAATGGTGCGGTTTTCATGGTGTAACACTTACATGTAAGCTGTCGTTTCTGTTGCAGCTGTCAAAAATGCAACAGAGATATCAGCAAAACGCAGCGAAGCAGAAGGTTCCAAGGTGGGTGAAGTGTGCTGGTGGTCACATGATGTGCTGGTGCTCACATGATGTGCTCACATGATGTGCTGGTGCTCACATGATGTGCTGGTGATCACATGATGTGCTGGTGGTCACATGATGTGTTGGCGGTCACATGATGTGCTGGTGCTCACATGATGTGCATAATTGTATTCTTCTATTCTGGCCTTTTTATGTATAAAAATTGTTACGGGTATTACATGTAAGTAGTACATTTTCAATTAGCCTAAATGGTGTACACACTAAATGTACATTGTGTGCTTACGTGTACATCTGTTCACACCTGCAGGCTCTTCGCCCACCAAACAAGGAGGACTTTGAAGTTATTAAGCCAATTAGCAGTGGAGCATACGGGTACGCTTTGTTTTGCGGCCCTTGGGGTCATGATTTGATTGTCTGTGGCACAGGTGTCCATGTGTGTCTTGTGCCTACACATGTGCATAAACAAAAATATTTTCCCATTCTGACCACATCACATACACCACAACCATGCACCGCACAACCACTGTGTACACACACATCCATTTACATGTACTTGTGCTATACACATACACACACTTGGGCATGTGGTGAGTGGCAGGGCAAGAGGGGTTAATGATTGAGTTGTACACGCGCACACACACACACATACACACAAACACACACACACACACACACACACACACACACGCATGCATGCACTGACTCAGATTATTATAGGAGCCATTGACAGAATATTATTGGTACTCTTGTGCTGTGTATATTTTTATATATCCACACTTACATGTATGTATACTTTAAACACCTATAGTAACATTGGGTCATCCTGTATTTGTTCATTTACTTTTGCTGCGGGTGATATGTTCCCATGACCAATAAAAAAGCATCTGGTTTACTTTTAATAATCGTATAGAGATTGGAAACTGCTTTATTAATGCCAGTGATCAGAATCAATACATCATCAGATGCCATATTAGAAGTAATTCTCGTGGAATATATATATATATAAGCTTTGCCACAGACATGTAGAGCTCTTCCCTGGCACTTTAGAGTAGCTTTTCTGTGTTCAACTTTGAATTTTTCTACCCAAATCATATTGAGCTGGTAGAACGTTGCTGGTTTTTTCCCCTCCCATCCAGCACTAAGAAATAGCCACACAAAAAAAAAGAAGACCATATTTGTGCAGCCAGCTGCCTGGGCTACAAGGGGGAGGGGCCTGGAGTACAAAGGTTGTGCTCAAGCCAAGAGGACTTCAAACCCTGATTTTTTTTCACCCTGTCAAACAATGGTGTGGAGTGTATAGGCTGTCAAAAGTGTTAGTTTTTAATACGGGCACACAAAAACTTGATCTCAAATATGGTCAACAAGCAAAGCTACAAGGCGAACGTTTAGCTTTCAGAGTCTCCTCACCCTATCTTCTTGCGTCTTCTTACTGACGTGCCCCCCCCCCCCCCCCCCCCCCCCCCCCCGTTCGCTGAAAAAGCTGTACAAAATGGCCGCCCTGCATGTTACCAAGGTTACCAAGTTGTGATCAGCATTCAGACAAGGGTCTTTGTACGTACATTGTACGTGTATCGCTTCCAGTCCCTTTGTATGTTACCTCTGTTGTTCTAGCAGGTAGTCCTGTAGACACATTTTTGGATGTTTGATAGATACAATAAGGACACGCCCTTCTTCCTCAGTGCCGTGTTTCTGGTTAGACACAAGGAGACGAGAAGGAGATTTGCAATGAAGAAAGTCAGCAAACATAGGATGCTTATGAAGAAACAGGTACGATGGTTTGAGTGTGGTGGGTGGCTGGGGAGGAGGTGTGAAAGGGCTGGGGGGAGGAGATAAGTACATGTACGGGAGTATTATTTTGGTGCGTATGTACATGTATGTGTGTTGGTGTGATGTTTTCAATGCATTTATGGTATGGTCATGTGCAGGTATGGTATGGTCATGTGCCGGTAGGCTCAGTGTAGTTAATGTATTTAAGTGATAGCAGGGTACTTGTGTATTGGTGTGTGTGAATGGAATGGGCAAAATAAATAGTGTCAGTACACTTTTCATATCTTTGTGGCAACAGGATCCCATCAGAGGAAGATGTGTGTGTGTGTGCACGTACATGTATGTTTGTCGGGTGATGGTTGCTGCAATTTTATAGCTCTGTTACACTATACATGACTCCAAAGTTATAATCCATAGGGACAATACTTTAAAGATTGGCCATTAGACAACTGCAGTGTATTAATAAGTTGTCGTAGTTACATGAAGTGCACGTGTATGTACGAGGGGCTTCTGAGGGTATGGCACATTCCTTGGCTGTGATGGGAGGAACCTTATGGGGAACATTCACATATCACATCGTGCAGGGAGGGGGAGGGGCGACAGTAAGCATTATTACATACATGTACATTAGCATGGGATAACGCGTGACAAATGGGAGGGTCCCATAATGGCCCCATAAAATCGTGAAGTAATTTGTGAATGTTTCTATAAAGTAGAGGGAGGAGCTTCATAAAGTAGGGGGAGGAGCTTCATAAAGTGGGGGGAGGAGCTTCATAAAGTAGGGGGAGGAGCTTCATAAAGTGGGGGGGGAGCTTTCCTGCTTGCGATGTTGTGTGAGGGGTGGGAGTGCCATTTTGTCCACCTCGAAGCTCACAAATTTGAAACGGGGGTTGATTGGCAGCTATGTACATGTACTGTTAAATATGTAGCTCTTTGTGTGAGTGTGGAGCTACAATGCCACGTTATTGGCTGGGGCTTAGCTAGCATGTGTAGCATGTTTATGTACAGTGTGTTTGTCCTTTTCAGATACAGCAAGTTTTCAATGAAAGAGACATATTAACAGTTGCCCAGAATCCTTTTGTTGTGGGCCTGTGGTGCACCTTCCAGACAAAGGTATTGAATGGAGTGAGGGGAGGGAGAGAGGAGAGAGTGGAAGGAGGGATGGGGAGAATGGAGGGAGGGGAGGGTGAGAGGAAAGAGGGGAGGGGGAGAGGAGAGAGGGGATGGAGGGATAGCGAGAATGGAGGGAGGGGAGGGTGAGAGGAGAGAGGGGATGGAGGGATAGCGAGAATGGAGGGAGGGGAGGGTGAGAGGAGAGAGGGGAAGGAGGGATGGGGGATGTTGAGAGGGGGAGGTACATGTACATGTATGGGGAGAATGAGCAGATTCTGGCAAAGAAATTTGGGATAGAGGTCTCCTTACTTATCCTTCTTTCCCGCCCCAGAACCACCTCTACATGGTGATGGAGTATGTTGAGGGAGGGGACGTAGCCACTCTGCTCAAGAATGTGGGGTGCCTCCCCCTGGACACTGCCAGGATGTACTTTGCTGAGACAGTGCTTGCGCTGGAATACATTCACAGCTATGGCATCATCCATCGGGACCTTAAACCAGACAAGTAAGTACTGCTGTGGTCTATACACGTTACCTTACTGTAGTACTGCTGTGGTCTATACACGTTACCTTACTACTGCTGTGGTCTATACATGTTACCTTACTGTAGTACTGCTGTGGTCTATACACGTTACCTTACTGTAGTACTGCTGTGGTCTATACACTGTATCTTCCTTCTCTTTGCCAGCATGTTGATCACGTCGGAGGGGCACATCAAACTGACTGACTTTGGCCTTTCAAAGATTGGACTTGTCAACTGTACGTTGTATATCCGTTTTGCGTGGGCCAGGACCCAGTCTATAAATAGTTGTTTTAACTTGATTGAGGTGTGCCTGTGGATTTTGTGCAAGTGCTCCATTTAGAATCTATAGTGTGGTGTATGTATTGGCTGCAAGTCTGTAGAGATGTTGTGCTTTGGTTGGTTTTAACACAGTGTCTTCAGATACAGGGATTTGTGGTTTTGGATGTACATGTACATGTAATCTCTTTGAGCAAACAGGGGATGTTGTTGGGGGTTGGGTATTTGTTTACTGAGCACATGCAATTAGATCACATGCCCTTTTACTGCGATATGTACGTGTACGTGTGCACACTTGCTAGGTGTATCTGTACATGTACATACTGAATATTTTTGAGAATCGACAAATTTTGCTGCGGGCTTTGTATTAAAGCAGTGTCTGCCTAAAGTTGTTGTGTCCTTTGAGTGTCATTGTTGGAACCATTGTGGGTCAGGGTCACCTCCAAACATATGTTTGTTGTGACTGATATGCTTGAATGTTCAGACTGCCCGCAACACAGCTTGTTTAACCTTTAATCTATTTTCATCTATAGGCTTTCATCTAAACAGCGCTATCCATTTTTCATCTAAACAGCGCTATCCATTTTAGTCATTCAAATCTTTATTTCTTTTAGAAAAAACAATGTTTAGGCTTAGTTTACATTTTCGTTCGCAAATAATGCCGCGGTTACCTTCAAAGTCGGGTATAAGGTTGAGGAAAGAGCAGGAAGCTTACTTTCAAGATAGAAACTGTTACTAAGATCTGTAAGGAGAGCCATATAAGCAAATTAAACAATATGGGACACAGGAGGTACGAGCATCGAATTAACTCAAGGCGGACTAAGCGAAGTGAGTCAGAGCGGGTGGTACGATGGTTAGCCTCTGCAAAATAAAAATAAAAAAGCATTTCTGTCATTGAGAGCGATGTAGAAATGCCTGGCATTGGTAGAAATGCTGTCACCAGTACTGTTGGGACATAAAAAGAAGGGGCGGATGCTTGGACAGTGATAGTAAATTACACTTTTCTATTATTTTGTGTACAAGTTTGATAAAAATACAACTTCTACCAAGAGTCTGGAGGTGCTACTACCAATAAGTAGTGAAAAGGAGTAAAATTGATATGTTCAATGCTCTTTGTAAGCATTACAAACTATAAATTGCTAATCATTTAATTTACGTACGTGGGAGCAACGAACGTGCTTATGCATCCTTGAAGTTTGGGCAGCTTTGTAGATGATTAAAATTATTCCATGCTATAGAATGTGTGCACCACTGTTGAAACAAACAGCTTTTATGTTTTAATGATTTTAATTTTCATTGCAATGGTTGTTATAAACGGCAGAACTCACCATCCTGAATTCAGGATTTTACCGATCCTGAATTCAGGATCGTTTCACGCAGATTAAAGGTTAAAGAGAAGATAAAGAGAAGATAAAGTTATATTTCCATACATACATGTACATGTATGTACATGTATGTACATGTATGGAAATATGGAAACACGCATATACATTTACATGTACTGGATACATGTATGTACCATTAAGCAATTAAAATAAATAATACATCAGAAGTAAGTAGTTAGTTTTTGCATTTAAAAGCGCACCATTTGGCATGAGCATTTGCAATTTTCAGTGCTTCCACAAATTGAATTTCTGTAGTAAGCCAAGTACCACAAAATACATGTAGCTACATGTACATGTACTTGTACTTGTACTTGTACTTGTACTTATACATGTACTTATACATGTACTTATACTTGTACTTGGTTTACCATATCTGCTGCTTGCTGGGTTTGCGCAACTGATCACTGCAAAAGTGGGCATTGAATGAAGACGTGGCATTTGCCAGAGATACATGTGTAAAGATCAAATGCTGTAGTATTGTTTGGTGATAACAATGTTGCTTGTGCATCTGCTTTCATTTTCTACATGTACTTCTCCACAGACACTACACATGTGATTGAAGACCTTGTGGCCAAGGATGCCCACTTCAAGGACTCGGAGGTCTATGGAACGCCTGACTACATAGCGCCTGAGGTCATCCTGGGCCACGGCTATGGGCTTGCTGTGGACTGGTGGTCGATGGGCGTGATACTGTACGAGATGCTCGTTGGAAAGACTCCGTTCTGTGGTTCTAATGTTCAGGAGCTCTTTGACAAGATCACTGATGGTGTGTGTCATTTGCACTACTCTAAATGTGACCAAACTACTGTTTTGATTGTCACCCAGGTTACTGTAGTTACAGCTGCATGTATACTCCCCTGGGTGGGGCTACCCACATGTCAGAATTCAGTGGGTGGTGGCCCCCACCCACCCCCCATCCCCTATCCCATAATCTGATTAAAGATGAATTCTTGCACAATTGATAAGAATCTTCCTGTTGCAGACAGCATCATGTGTTGTGTTATTTTGTGTTCATCTCTTCTTGAAATAACCTGCTATACCATCCAATAACCTGCTATACTATCTAATAACCTGCTATACTATCTAATAACCTGCTATACTATCTAATAACCTGCTATACTATCTAATATACTTTCCTCATCCCTCTCCAGACAATTCAACCATTGATTGGCCAACACAGGTGGAAGATGACATTCCAATGACAGCAAAAGACATTGTGGAAAGCCTTCTTTATCCTGAACCAAACAGGCGACTAGGATCACAAGCTGTTGGAGGTACGCACACGTGTACGTGTACAGTGTTAGGAAGGTCTGTATCTTTTTGTCAGACATATTAAAGTTAAGATGTATACATACATGTAACAGTTACAATAGACAACTAGTCATTTAACCACATGCTCATGCAGTGTATAGAGTTCTGCAAACATTGCAGATACTGAGCACATCGAATATCTTATAATTATTATGTAACAGGTAGTGGAGAATGGGGCACAAAACAAAATGTTCAGCCAATCGTCTTGCAGACGTGAGATTAGTTACTGTGATGATGAAATATGTAGCCTTGGCAGAGGACCTTAATGATTTCACTTGATCCCCTGTCCCCTAACACTATGAAAAAGGTATTGTTATACACTACTGTATAACAGTGTGTAATAGGCATTATTTCGTATACGTGTGTATAACGTCTCAATACGCAGTGTTATGCACCACTAACACACTAGTGTATAACAGCCCTTTTTACACAGTGTGAGTGACACACTTTGTCCTTTTTTCTTAATTAGGTATTAATGGTGTCAAAAGCCATGAGTTCTTTGAGCCCGTTGACTGGACTACACTCTTGAGGCAGAAGGCTGACTTCATCCCTTGTCTTGAGAGTGAAGAGGACACCAGTTATTTTGACCGTAAGTTTTGACGTGCTGAGATTTGTTCTTTCCTATGTACCCACCTCTCTAATGCAGCCGCTATGATTGGTCCCCAATGTACCTGTACCCACCTCTCTAATGCAGCCGCTATGATTGGTCCCCAATTTACCCACCTCTCTAATGCAGCCGCTATGATTGGTCCCCAATGTACCCACCTCTCTAATGCAGCCGCTATGATTGGTCCCCAATGTACCTGTACCCACCTCTCTAATGCAGCCGCTATGATTGGTCCCCAATTTACCCACCTCTCTAATGCAGCCGCTATGATTGGTCCCCAATGTACCTGTACCCACCTCTCTAATGCAGCCGCTATGATTGGTCCCCAATGTACCTGTACCCACCTCTCTAATGCAGCCGCTATGATTGGTCCCCAATTTACCCACCTCTCTAATGCAGCCGCTATGATTGGTCCCCAATGTGATATAGCTTTATTGTATTTAATTGTCCAAAACAAAAACGACCATATTCAGTGCATGACAAGATTCACAATGGAAGAAAGCATTTTTTAAAATGCACTTGACAGCAAGAACCATTAATGCCTTTATCATGTACATGTACACGCTAATACACCTTATTGGTTCAAGCCAAATCCTACCACCTTCCACTCAATTAGGAAGCAGGCATTTGAAGGACACGATTTTACAGGTCAAGTGTTGTACATGTACATGTACATGGATGATTTTCTAACATGGCTATCAATCTGTTGCCAAGGGCTGCATGTCAGGTTAAATGGTTGTGTTTGGTGACATTCCATTGTGCAGTAACCAAATGTTGGAGTGTACATAACAAAACATGTTTAAAAATACCAAGTGGTAATGTGTGGTGTGTGATGCTGGCCCTAGCACCAAACTTAAAGAATGTTTTTAAAAAACAGTTTATAATATAACAGTTTTAGTTGTAATTTGTTAATCTTTCATGCACAGAAGTGATTTCCAATAGTAAGGTGCTGCACATGTATGGCTCTACATGTATTTAGAGATCACTACTTCTGTGATTTAATTTGTATCTTTTCTTTAAACGTGTTAGCTCGAACAGACAGATATCCTCATGTCTTTGCGAGCGATGAGGAAGAACTGTACACTGACGACACAGATGGGCAGAACGTGTTTGAGAACTTTGCCTCTGTGTCTCCGCGGTACTCGCAGATGTTGGACGAGTCCCAGCACATGACGACCTTTGACCTCAGTGACCACCAGATTGCAAAGGCCCACAGTCTGGAGCATGACAAGGATCAGGTCAGTCCTTCTATCAGTCTCCTTGGCAACAGGAGGATCTCAGAGGTGATGCAAGGAGAACTGGATATTGAGTGCAGCAGTAGTACTACCAGCAGCAGTGTCCCTGAAGAGGTCGACGAAGACAACGAGGATAATGTTGTGACAAGAATTGACGAAGTGGTGAGTGTACACATGTATTATTATTATTATTTTATCAACACTTGCATAAAACCTACTCAGCATAGTTAGGGGGTTAAGTTATTTTTTGAAATGGTATTGTTGTAGAGGTGAACCACCAAATTAAATTTCATCATTTTTAAAAATGGTTATCGCTTGCCCTTTGATGTACACTAGAGCGTCTGAAATTTGCTGTCTTGTTGTGCGATTTCGTTTGGAACATTTATGCTATAATTATGGGGAGTTGGGTCGTCACATTCAGCCACATTTCTCTACAAGAATGAATTGGGAGACTACAGGAAAACGTGGGGTAAATTGACATCAAGAACATTATGAAATTATGCTTTACATTTGAATCACTGTAACTTTTCAAAAATTAATGCTATTGATATCCTATTTTCAATACTATACCACACCAATAAAATATATTTTGGACTCTTGTACTAACTCCTTAGCATTATTGCAAAGTCCAATACAGAAGTTCAAAACCATGATTTTTTTTTACCTGATGGGATTGATTTGTTCTGTTTCTGTTTTATCCATTACAGAGATGCAGTTGAACAAAGTCAAAGTACATGTGCATGTACATGTACATTTTCCTGCTCCATTCATGCCAATTATATCGTGTGCATAGAGCAGGATATGGTTTGCTTACATCATTGGCGCAAATTGAGTGGGAAAATCAGCACTTAAGGAGTTAATGCAAGAGCCCAAAATTATAGTGTGGTATGAAGTATTGAAAGTAGGATATTAATACCAGGTTAATTGTTCAAAAGGAAATGTAAAACATTCTTGATGCCATTTTACCATCCATTTTCCCTAGAGTCTCCTGTAAACAAACAATTGTGATGGTGGTTTGATACCATGTTTTATACTGTCACCCTGTAACAATTAATGGGTGAGGCCCTCTATTATCTACATGTACTTTTGTGTGTGGTAAGTTTGGTTACTTTTAAAAGCTGAATTGTTGGAAAGATTTGTGCATTTCCTGAAGTGCCTATGGGTTAGCAAGATTCCAGAGTTAGAATTTCTATTTGTAAATGAGAGGTATATGTATATAATTTTAATAGTTTTTGACAGCTTGTTAGTGGCACTAAACACCAAAGCTGTTTTAGGATATCTCTGCGTATCTTAGTAAAACTGGCTATGTTTCATGATTTTTTTTAGTATATTAGCAATGTAGGGAATTGATGTACATGTACATGTACATGTACATGTACATGTACATGTACATGTACATGTACATGTACATGTGTGTTGCTCTGCATATAGAATACTAGTACAATGAAACCTTTACTGTAATATATTATATGGTGAAACTTCTTTTGTCTTGTCTTGGGGAGTCAATTCAAAACTGTAATTTTAAAAATGGATCCCTGGGATAAAGTCCTGCTCACATTTCAAGTGATTGGTAATATTAAGTCTTAACTGCACTACTTAATAATTGCAGTACCTGATAACTTTTGTTTGCACAATAAGAGATGTACACAAATATTATGTGCAATGTCCTACTACATGTACTTCTGTTGTCAGGACGATGAGGAACCTCCAAACATGAAGCCATTGAAGCCACCACAGCAACTTTTGATCAAGGACATACCGGTAGTCAAGCATGAGCATACCTCCTCCCCCTCGTCCCCCACAAGGACCGGGAGGAGGCATGGTATTGTGTCTGACCCTGGTCAAGTCATCAGACCCACCAACATTACTGTCTCACCTCCAACACCTGGTAAGAATCAAGCTCAGTAAATGTAATGATTTCTGTTGGCTATTTGCTTTTGCAAATAACCTGTACTTCATGTTGCTAGCCATTAACTGTAGTCATGGCTACGGGGATGATCTGATCGTGCAGTTGGGGAGGGGGAAGAGACAGATTGAAGAATAATTTACTTTTGTGACTTCTGAAAAACATCCATGGTTCTTTTGCACGTGTACATATACAATTGTTTGCCATATAAATAAGGTCATATGTGCACACATGCACACATGTGCATGTACACATGCACACCACATGCACACATGTACACATGCACATGCACACATGTACACATGTACCTTTGTGAACCTGTAACAGTATGGTCTTACAAGTAGAGATGGCGGGTGGAGGAGAAGGTTGTGGATGTATACACACGCACATGCATGTGTGTGTCATTTAAGAGTAGTATCGCATGTTCCACTCCATATGTAGGTGGTCTCATTGATAGTGCATCAAACAGTGGCAGCGCTAGTACTGCCACCAGTCCAGTTGGAAGCCCTCGGAACTCAATGGTGGCCACTCCCATTACCATAAAGCGAAGCTCCAGAGGATTTGGGCTGGAGCTCAAGTCCATCAAAGTGTTCATCGGAGAGAGCAATGACTACAGGCTTCACCACATCATCAAGGTAAGCCCCCCAGGAGCTTCGATACCATGTACCAACCCACCTGCACCGTGGTGTGTGTATCTCTATAGTCAGTGGACAAAGCTGGGCCTGCAGCACAGGCTGGTCTGAAGCCTGGATACCTCGTGACTCATATCAATGGAGAGGTAATTGAGGTGCATGGTACTTAATGTAATTAATGGACATGTTAATTTGGTAAAACCCTTTGTCGCAAACTTCAGTATTTAGTTGTTTGTTTTTTTCAGTAATAAGTGGTGAGGTAGGATTCCAAATAATGGCTGGCTTCACCTTGTCTATAGGCTGTCACAGGCCTGCAGAATGTCCATGTGACCACACTTCTGTGCAAACACCCGACCATCGAGGTGCACACCATACCTCTCGAAGAGACCAGTATTCGCCAGGACACTAAGAAGAGAGCCGCGGTGCTGGGCCACCGCATTGGAAAGCTTGTACGGAACAGATCAAGCTCCAGAATTAAGAAGCGTTCGTCCATACTGAAGAAGAGGTCGAAGATTGCGGACACACAGTCCTCCAGTGGGACTCCATCACCTAAACTGCCCTCCTCCCCTCTTCGATCCGATTCATACAAAAATAGGCACAAATTATCAAACATGAAAAACTCGCTAAGAAAGCGTTCGGCTCAACCAGTTTCTCCTCTTGCTCGAAGTACCTCACCGGTTGGACTCTCTCAGTTTGTGACCCCTTGTTCTTCCCCGCCCGGCTCCATGCAGAGTCTTGTCATCCTCAACACCCCTCCGGCCTCCCCTCCAACCACCAACAGGCGCCCAGAGCGACACATTTCTGACTCATCTCTGTTGAAGCACCACAAGAAGTCAAAGAGCGAGTGTGAACTACAGCTGCCTCAGCATAGAACGTCGCCCAACACATCGCCCCTGCTTCAAAGAGCAATGTCACCAGAGGGTGGGAGAATGTATCCTCAGAGAGCTGACACGCTTCCTAGAATGCCGAAGAAGAGTGTTGGCTATCGTTTGTCGTCTGACAACAAAAGCATCCAGTCATCATCATTATCATCTCATGAACAATCAATATGAAGTTTAAAAAGTCATGGATTTATTTGCATTTAATATGTGTTCCTTTTTTTTCTTTGTCACCATGCTCCAATCGATGCTCATGGTGTGTGATCAATGTTTTATTCTAATGTGTGGTTTGTTCTTCGTAGGCAATTCCTTCTCATTCTGTGATGTGCATCATTTTTCAATACTTTGCGGCGCACTGGATTTAGGCCACAAATTGAATTCGATCACGTGCAAGATTGACAATCGAGCCCAAAAGGCCCTCCGTGTATAAATAGAAATAGGAGAAATTAAATTGTGGAAAAGTACACGGACCTACACGGACCGAGTTAATACGTTATTGTTGGTCCGTGTATAAAGTGACAATTTGACTTCTCCTTATTCTATTTATACTGCTTGCGTATTCCTGGGTCCATGTTCAATACTTCGCCAAATGCAAATCGAATTTAGGGCTTACATCCGGCTCCTCCTAACAAATTGAAAATTGAAAAATGACAAAACGACATAAGGAAAAGTGAGTCCGTTTTTTATCTGAGAGCAGAACCGAGTGGTCTGGAACGCCGGGAATGGGCCTTTTAACACCGAACACGACTAGTCGAGAGAAAGTGGGCGTGTTCGCACACTTCAGTATACATGTACAGCACATTTTGTATGCATTCTCTGGTGGATGCACACTTCAGCTTTGTCGCGCGCGTGTTGCGCGTGGTTAGTCGTGTACATTACGTACTATGACGTATGAGCACATGTTTTGTTTGGCAGAACCGGTAGGGGGGTGCACGTGCCCCGCCCCCGCCCTACCACATACCCATATTTTACGTATCTTGCTGTCCATTGTACGACATGTTTGTGAGGTACGATTTATCATGCAGTTTTGATATATGCCGGAATTGTGTCTGAAAAAGTGTCGTGATCAGTATATATGGAAAATGTCCCCGTTGCTAGTAAATTGATACTCATTTGTGCAATATATGTTCGCGTGCATGGGCGTTCTTATGTCGTATACTTCTATTTAAAAGGTTGGGTATGATCTATGAACTTGCTATTTGTGGCCTGCAACGGTGATGAATAACTTTATGACAGCTCCTGTAAGAAAACATGTATAGCTGATGCATGTATACTATCGATCGATTTTGATTGTGGTTCGATCTGCTGTGAAGATCTGGGTCTGGGTCGAGACTGGCCACCTCAAGATACGGAATATAAAGCAACGTACTAATCGATCAGTACAACAACCGCCCAGGCCAACCATGCACTGTCTGCTGTACATAATTTGGAGTATGCATGTGAAAATGATTACAAACAGTTGCACAAACCATTGACAAGATACAAAACAGAAAGAGTGACAAGTGGTCCTGTTGCTATGTCACCAATTCTTGCCAGAACCTCTCATCAATGTCCTCATCATCATCGTAATCATCTATGTCACAGTCACTGTCCTGACCAAGCGATGGCACATTCTGAGAGGAAGGTTGCGTTGAACCGGGAGCAGATGGATCTACAAGTGAAGGTGGTGATGGCAAGCCCTCTTCAGGATAAGTGGCTAAGTCTTTCTCTTCCAAAGTTTCAGGTCGTGATCTAGTTAGAAAGTTAATGATTACAAGTATAACAAGGGATTCATTTGTATGTACTGAGTCATATACCGGGTGTCCAACAAATGCTTTTAATTGTAAGTCCTTAATAGGATTATCAATCTACAAACTGCATTATTAAAATTTGATTAGCTTTAATAATAAAATCAAATAGCTTCTAGTTAATTACTTTGACATCATTATACAGAAACTTTTAATTAATTGTGATCTGTAAACTGCAAAATAACGTAAATGATGTTTGAAAAATTTACTACTTTATATAAATCAAACTTGAAAACGTGAGTTTTAATAACATATTACATAATTTTAAAAATGGTTGTTTCCAACTTTTTAAATGGATAATTAGCTATGCTTATTAAAATTAGTCACCAAACAGCAGCTTCAACCTTAATAACTTTAAAAGCAAATTATATTAATATCTTTCTATTGAACTTGGTAATTTGAAACCAATGCTGTCACTGCATATTCATATCTTGTGCTATTTATAAATAATTGCAATTATCTTTAATGTTAATCCTGATAATAGATATGTTGATTTATGAGGGGTATGATACAATTACTTAACTGCTTATAATAAAATTGGATTGTTAGTATTTGCCTAACAACGGTAAAGTTTAGTAATGAAATCAAGTGGTTAATTTCAACCCTGAGTTATACTGATTTAAAAGCGTTGTGTTCATTTGTGGACACCTGGTATAAACATGAGTATAACAATAATACATTAAATCAAACATCAAGTTTGTTAGACATCAGTCATAGCATAAATGACTTCATGATAAGGCTGAAGTTGTATAGGGCACACGTACATGTATGGTTTAGTTAGCCTCATCCCCAGGCCCTATTTTTATATATTAAATAAAATAGGGCCTGGCGGCTATTGACAAGGTCCTAGTGCACATGTACTAGGCATCACCAAGAAACGTAGTAATCAAAGCTTTACACTGAAGACCAAGCAGGAGGAAGCACTTTCCATCTGTACAGTGGTTGGGATGTGCTCACCTGGTTTGCAGCTGGGTATGGGAAGTCAATTTCGGGCAGTATAACAGTATATAATTACCAAGTTTCTTAGTAATGGCTCGCGCATGCGCATGTGCGCTAGGACCTTGCCAATAGCCACCAGGCCATTTCCCCCCCCCCCCCCCCCATCCTCCCTGTAATTTAATATAAAAATAGGGCCTGGGAACAATGACATCAAATTTATATGATGTTACTATGTAAATAAACCTGAGATACTTCATTCACCATTTCCAATCCATGATAATGAAATTTCTATGTAGAGGAATAATTTCCATATTACAGTGCTCAGTTTTGTCAAGTCCTCTTTAAAAACTTAATTGAATAGTCTGGAGCCAAGTTCAAAGTATTCATGTGCATGGCGTTATTTGTTTCCTTGCGCTTTTGATACCTTGCAGGTTAAATCATATGATGGGCATTCTGTCGATTTAGCTTCATCATGAGCTAATTCTATTAAAACTACTGTACAAAACATGTTGTTTAAGATCAGTGGCTTGGTAATGTCGCCATTTAAAATAATTCCAATTAATTATACTATGAATATAATTTAAAATACTTCATCAATCCAATTATTTATATGGTTGAGGGCGCTGCTTGTGTTGATGGCTTACATATATATGGAAACAGTTCTTCTTAGAACCAAACCGACGACGCTGCAACTACTAGTGGATCTTCAAGACAGGCTAGCAATGCTGCTTTATTAGCATGGATAGAGCTTAAAAAAAGAAAGTCTTCATGTCGAATCCCTAAAGCTGGCTATGTGAAGCTATTGTTGAAATCTAAGAAACGTCAGCTAAAGGAGATGCAGAATAGGTCATCTACCACTGCTGGTTGCCACCTTGGGTGTTTAGGTCTGTAGTCTCTGACCATCACTGGGTCCCCACCGCAAAGCCTCTCTCAAGTCCTACCAAGTGACACTTCCTGGAGGAAGGGGTACCATGGAGGCAGCATTCAGATAAGATGGTGCGTGGTCCTGAACCAGCCAAGTACAGGAGAACCAGATGAAGAGGACACCTCAATGCAAACATCAACTGACACAGCACTGCCGGCCCCTGTTGTTGAGTCCCTTCCGAACACAGGACTACAGTCAGGAAGTCTGAAGACCCCAGTCACAAAGCAGACATCTGGACCAGCCAGAGATCAACTGATGAACCAAGATGGGGACCAACACCACAGAACCATTCCATCTTACCAGCTGCACCGAAAACTACATGCTACAGGCGGGTGATTCGAAAACCTGCTCGATACAGTGATCCGGATTCATCAACTAGGACGAGAGGTCAGCTTGCTGCTTTGCATAGCCAGCCTTAGGGTTCAACATGGAGACTTCCGTTTTATTTAGTTATTTATTTTTATATAGCTCTACCCATGCTGATAAAGCAGCTTTGCTAGCCCGTCTTGAAGATCGAACAGTAGTTGTGGGATAGCAAGGTTAGTTGCAGCTTCATTGGTTTGGTTCTGAAAAGAACTGTTTCCATCAACAAGCAACACACGAGTAATTAGATTGACGCAATGTTTTAAATTATATCCATAGTAAAATGGTGAGAATTATTCAAAATGGCGACGTTACCAAGCCACTGATCTTAAACAACATGATTTGTACAGTAGTTTTAATTAGATTAGCTCGTGATGAAGCTAAATTGACAGAATGCCCATCAAATGATTTAATCTGCAAGGTATCAAAAGCGCAAGGGAAAATGTCTTACCTAACATATTAGGCCCCAAAATGGTGCTTTTTTTGTGAATAACGCCACAACGCTTAGTCCGATGCTAGATAAGACTGAACAGTTGTGTACATACATGTACATGTAGGTCCTTTAGTTACAAACCCAATTTCGTTGGGATCCATTCAATGTGCACGCAGAAATCCGCCAAACAAATTGCTTTGGAGAGGGGTCACTAAATAATTAACTAACTAACCTTAGAAGTAATGTGACCATTTTCTTTTTCATACATACATTACCATAGGAACAGATGTACATGTATGCAATTAGATTTTTTTTAAAGATTAAGACTACGGAAATAAACAATTATGAAAATGCTATCATGTTTTCCACCGTAAGAGCAGAATTTAATAACTTTGCTGCACGCTGTGAAAGATGTGTTAAAAACCTGTATCCCTACTGACAAACCTGTAATAGTGCCGAGTTGAGAATTGTGTAACAGACTGCAGCAATGCAGCTTGGCCTGAAAAACAAAGGATCAGAGATAGCAATTAAATATAAGCAGTTACTCACTTGCATTCTTAAGAGGGATATTAATCAAAGACAGATATGGAAGAATCTCAGTTTGCAGCTCGATAGGAGTCCACAGATGAACTGAAAGAGGTGCATTCCACACTAATATAACTCTGCACCAGGTGGGTACCATGCTCTGAGATTCCCAAGTGCAGGAACAGACGCCTCGCTGCCCCAGAGTTTTCATTATACTGCACATGAAAAAGACAAGTCATTAACCACTCACTGTAGGACACATGACAAATGATCCATCACTCTACACTCTAGGCCACATGACAAATGATCCAGCACTGTACATGTGTGTGTGTGTGTGTGTGTGTGTGTGTGTGTGTGTGTGTGTGTGTGTGTGTGTGTGTGTGTGTGTGTGTGTGTCAAAAGGTACATGTATTTAAGGCATTGCTGTGTGGTTTTTTGAGATTAAAGGCAATACATGTACATTACCAACTGGTACTAGACCCTTTGGTAGAAGATTTTGATGCCTACAATGAAAGTGGGACGGAATTTTCTCGTTAGCAAAACTGAAAATGAGCAAAAGCAATTGCTGACAGTTATTGGCCTGAACACTTGAAGGATCTTGTTTTTTTTTTTTCCCTCCCAGAAACCCCTGCATCGAAATCATCAAAGAAGTGGTGGACATTCTGAAGAAGCACTGCAGGCCAAGAGGCTGGTGGTGGACTTCAGGGGAAGAGGACCAAGATGGTGGTACAGGATAACTCACGGTGGAACGGAGACTGTCTGGCGATGAGGCTAGCTCTTTCAGCGGAAGTACGCAGATCCTGAGGTAGAGTTCGATAAACGTGGTGGTTCGTTTATCGAGGAGAAGGAGGAAGGAGTGTGAAGGACTGGTTCCTTCTCAGGGATCACGTGCAGTATTGTACAAACCCACAATGTCTTTGTGTATTTCGTTGTATATGTTTGTGCGTTTTTGTTGGCACCGATGATCTGTGGAGTGAAGATGAGCTTGGTGTACAGACGTTGGCGGCTTGCGCGGTGAAGTGCGCTGGCCGATCCGTCACAGTCGAAAGGTATTTAAGGCATTGCTGTGTGGTTTTTTAAGATTAAAGGCAATACATGTACATTACCAACTGGTACTAGACCCTTTGATAGAAGATTTTGATGCCTACAGTGAAAGTGGGATGGAATTTTCTTGCTAGCAAAACTGAAAATGAGCAAAAGCACTTGCTGACAGTTATTGGCCTGAACACCTACCAAGTCGAGTGACTGCCTCCAGTAATGGCTGGATGACATCACCTACCTACCTGTGGTGTGGTTGACTAAATTGTACATTGACACGTTTACAGTACAAATCACACACCGTAGAAGAAAACAAGATAACAAGCTAAATCTAAATGCAGTAGCAATTTTGTTTTATTGCAGCTGGATGCACTGCACACCATTTGTGCAGCCAGTCAGTGGATGTTCAATCAACTGCCCATTCAAACAGAAGATGACCTATGGAGTGCATGGTTTGCAGACAAAACTGCCAAAGGTGATTTGAAGCAGCCCACGAGGCACAATGTCATATAGACCAGGTATCCACTGCTTGGGATAGCATAAACCTGTGCTGATACCATAATTCGATTGTTTCTACTTTGCAGAATTACAGCTAACATTGATGGAAGTGAAAACGATAAAATCTTCAGCCACATACATGTGTACATGTACCACATCTTACGATTGAAGAGTTAAGGTACTGCTTAGGGAGCTAAACAGAGTTTAATGGGGCTCTAGTAATTCCCTATCAGCACTTGAATAGTACAATTTTTAAATATTTAAATGTGGGTGAAGGCTGGGTGGCTTTGTTTTACTTGAGTAAGGGTAGTGGGTGGGGGTCGTACACATAGCATCTGAACACAAATAATAATCGGGTGAACTCTACATGTACACGTACGCTAAATAAATTGGGCTTGACACAAGAACTTACTAAATCCAAAGCCAATACAGATACACATCAAAATGCATACATGCGTGCGCTATATTTATAGAAGGTAATAACACACACTGCCTTTATACTAGCTTTTTTTTTTTTTTCATTCTATTCATCTCCTGGGCCTTGGCCCAAATTATCCAAATTATGCAAGCATGCAAATTAACCCACATACACAAGTGCACACACTTGCACAAACCTGCTTCTTTGTGCTCAGCCACTGAGGTTTGTGCAGCGGTCTCCACCTCCCTGCAACTGTGTGGACTTGGGCCTGCATAATACCTCTGCAAGCCACAGAGGTGGCATAACACTGAAGCACAGCTTGTGTCTCCTAGCAACAAAAACAGAAGCAATTGTACACATGTACATTGTATGTGTTGTGCTAAGAAGCAGAAACCATTGCACTTGTACAATATAGCCAACTACAAATAATCCTTGCTCTCATCAAGTGGGTCCATAAAATACTACCCACATGCGAGTATAACTTACATTGGAGACCTTCACACGTTCCAACACGTCAGCATCACACAAGTACTCTGCACACGATACCTGGTTGAATGATTGTGATGTGCACCCAGTGATGAAGCCAAAGCAAATTGTAATTTTTTTCTTCATCCTATCAAAACACAACACTAACCAGCAACATACATGTACTATAGTGGGGGATGCATTGCAACATACACAGCATTTTCTGTAACCCAGTAAATGGCAATTAATCGCAACTTATGTAATGTGTTATATTGATGATGTAATGCATTATAATGATGTAATGTGTTATACCGATTGCTTTATGATGATCCGCACTATCACAGTAAATCATCATTAATCGCCATTTACAATGATTATTTTTATTTCCACACGGCTGTAGGAGCAATACACATACACATATATGTAGCTATGTACATGTAAACATGTACATGTACAAGAAGTTAGTAAAGGAATGCGCCACAGCAATAACGTATTAAGACAAGTACACCACTGGAAAGAGCAGAGGTACATGTATGCCAATGAAAGGATCAGGGGTACATGTATGCCAATGGAAGGATCAGGGGTACATGTATGCCAATGGAAGGATCAGGGGTACATGTATGCCAATGGAAGGATCAGGGGTACATGTATGCCAATGGAAGGATCAGGGGTACATGTATGCCAATGGAAGGATCAGGGGTACATGTATGCCAATGGAAGGATCAGGGGTACATGTATGCCAATGGAAGGATCAGGGGTACATGTATGCCAATGGAAGGATCAGGGGTACATGTATGCCAATGGAAGGATCAGGGGTACATGTATGCCAATGGAAGGATCACGGGTACATGTATGCCAATGGAAGGATCAGGGGTACATGTATGCCAATGGAAGGATCAGGGGTACATGTATGCTAATGGAAGGATCAGGGGTACATGTATGCCAATGGAAGGATCAGGGGTACATGTATGCCAATGGAAGGATCAGGGGTACATGTATGCCAATGGAAGGATCAGGAGTACATGTATGCCAATAGAAGGACCAGGGGTACATGTATGCCAATGGAAGGATCAGGGGTACATGTATGCCAATGGAAGGATCAGGGGTACATGTATGCCAATGGAAGGATCAGGGGTACATGTATGCCAATGGAAGGATCAGGGGTACATGTATGCCAATAGAAGGACCAGGGGTACATGTATGCCAATAGAAGGACCAGGGGTACATGTATGCCAATGGAAGGATCAGGGGTACATGTATGCCAATAGAAGGACCAGGGGTACATGTATGCCAATGGAAGGATCAGGGGTACATGTATGCCAATGGAAGGATCAGGGGTACATGTATGCCAATAGAAGGATCAGGGGTACATGTATGCCAATGGAAGGACCAGGGGTACATGTATGCCAATAGAAGGACCAGGGGTACATGTATGCCAATGGAAGGATCAGGGGTACATGTATGCCAATGGAAGGATCAGGGGTACATGTATGCCAATAGAAGGATCAGGGGTACATGTATGCCAATGGAAGGACCAGGGGTACATGTATGCCAATAGAAGGACCAGGGGTACATGTATGCCAATAGAAGGACCAGGGCCAATACAAGGAATCAGATAACACGGTTACATTGATAAGTCACATACAAAGTCATCAATCTCTTCAAAGAAGTCCACATAGTTTTGATGAAGATACAAGATGAACATTTCAGGTGACACTTGGGTTTGTTCAACCACCTCCTATGTATGTATGCAGGGGTGGGATAAGTGTGTGTGGGTGGGGTGGAAAATAATACTTATAAGTAACTATAAGTACATTGTGTTCATGCATGATCTCAGGGAACCAGGCCTTGAAAGAATGATTATCTGCAAGGCTGGGGGGAAAGTCAAACACTCAGACACACCTTAAATAGGTGTAGTAGAAAATATGGCTAACTAGAGCATTATGGAGACTCTAGCGGTAGCAATGACATATTCAAACTGTGCTAGTTTTGAAACACAATGTAATACACCATTACATGTATATTTTACATAGTGTACTAAAGCTGGGTTTACAAAGTGACATTAGCTGGATACATCAGCATTGCGTTTTGTGTCGCAGTTACATGTACATATTGTAAACAGATATTGTATACTTCATTGACAATGACATTATGTGATATTGAAATAGACTACAGTGAACTACATGTAGTACAGCCAATGAACACCTCAACGAGTACTTCAAGGTGAGATCCTCAGTAGCACCTCATGAACACCTCAACGAGTATTTCAAGGTGAGATCCTCAGTAGCACCTCATGAACACCTCAACGAGTACTTCAGGGTGAGATCCTCAGTGAGCACCTCATGAACACCTCAACGAGCACTTCAAGGTGAGATCCTAAGTGAGCACTTTAAGGTGAGATCCTCAGTGAGCACCGCATGAACACCTCAACGAGCACTTCAAGGTGAGATCTGACCTCTTGAACACCACAGTATGCAACAATAAAAAAGTAAACTGTAAGTAATGATTGACAACTGTTCCAGCATTAGTGCATGGCTAAGCGGACAATCAAAAGAGCTGAGCTTCCACCTAAGAAGAAATGGCCAAAATGGGACTGTCACTACGACAAGACGTGGATACAGGAGTTTCAAGGAAACCCTTTGCTCTCTAATGATGACTCGAGGGCAGTAAAAAGGTTAACTGCTGTGCCAATGTTGACAATTGGCATATCCAAAAACCTAGTACGGCAATCTCCTACACTGGAGTCAACACTCTGGACAAGAATAATGCATGACTTGTCAGTTTTGTCATTAGGCTCATCCATAAGTATGGAAAATGGACCATTAAGGCTAAGCTCATATGTGACTTTGAGAAGCCAAAGCCTGAGTAGCTATAGCTGTGGTTTTAGTATGACCACAGAAGGAACTGCTTTGCTAACTATTGAGTCTGGGAACATTTTAGGAAACATGGTCACTTGCTAAAAATGGGATGTTGTGCTTAGCAACGAACATAGCCCAAAGTGCCTCTGCTTTAATTGCACTTTCAGATACTTTAGGGTTAAACATTGAAGTGATGGACCGTGCACTTGACGATGCCATTGCCATTTCCTTGTGTTGCTTCCCTTTAACATGAGTGGTTACATCATTTCGCCTGCCATGATTTATAGTGATATCAGAGCAGCACAGCACACATCTTGCATACATGTAACAATAACCTTTAAGAAAATATTAATGTGTCAGTATGCAGTGTAGCACTGCATTACAATATGATATATAGCCTTTTGTAACTGTCAGTGTTATACACTACCTTTGGAGCTCACTCCTAATAACTTCTCCAAAACTGTTGCCTTTATGTCTGATACCACCAACGTAATGAAGGGGGCAAGTTCTGGTGTGCAAAAACGAATAAAAAATGAACATCAAAATTTGTATGATGTTAGTCGCATTTGCTACTTAGCTGACCTTACTGTGAAAGCAGGGCTAAAAGCGCATCCAGTTGATAATTGATCAATCATTAATTGATGTGTTCTATTATTATAGCAGTAAAAGGAAACAAGAATTTTGTGATCTGTGGTGTTCTCTTTTCACAACTGAAACAGGGGTTATTCTTAAACACTGCCCCACTAGGTGGCTAAGTATCCTTAGACGTGTGGGCAGATACCTCTCCCAGTATGATGGGTTGAAGTCATATTTTCTGTCTTGTGATGAGCAAAATGCTAAAGTGCAAAGCATCTCTGAAAGGCTTTAACTTATCCTATTCTCTTTTATCCTTCCTTCAATTGACCGGTTCAACAGAGTTTTTCGAAAACTACTGAAAACACAACTTGTCAGCTCTATAATGAAATAAGCAGGCTTGTTCAACTTTATGCATCAAACCTGCTAAGTAAGGACAGTATTGTAGACGTAGGTAACAATCTCAAACTTCTTAATTTAGAATCCATCAACCAACTGCCAGATGAAAACCTTGGTGTAGGAGAGTCCACCTGGACCTGTTTTCGTAATCTAGAGCAAGAGTATGATTTGCTGCAGTGAGAAACTTGCAGCATTTAAAAAATGCTGGCAAAATTCCCATTTGAAGATACACTTCTCAAAAACTTAGGAGTTCTTCAGCCTGATAAAGCAGCACCCTTTTCTGTTGATACAATTATAGGCCTAGCAAAGATTTCCTCAACTTGACTTGGCTGATTCTGCTTCTCTTGACCAACAACTCCAGGTGAGTATCGTGCTGCTGATGGCACAATCAAACCCAGAACTGGCATTTTTTGGTCAGAAGTAGGTAAGCTAAAAACGTTAGATGGTAAGGCCAGGTTTTACAAGCTACTCCACCTTATGGCAGGTCTTCTTACAATTCCTGTTTCGAATGCTGATTCAAAAAGAGGGTTTTCTATTCTAAGAAAAAATACATACTGATAAACTACGCAACCTGAGTCAGTCAACCACAATAGCGCTTATGACCATCAAATTCACTCCTCCAAGATAAGTATCACTCTTCAGCCTTTGCTGCCCAGAAAAAAGAAAAATGCCTAGCCATTTGGAGGTTGGATCCAGTACAGGCTATTATCCCAGTACACCAAAAGAACTATGCCATCAGCAGTACTTTGAGCGCCTGGACTTAATCACCACTGTTATCACAGGGCCATCGCTGCTGTACAAAAAGTGGTCCGGTTGTAGTTACTAGTAATGGTGGATGTGTAGGCAGAGCCACCGCGGGAAGGGTGCAGGAGGGGGGCAAAGCCAACACTTTTTGTGTTGTAAAACCCTCCAAAACTAAAGTGCAATAAAAATATAGTATGTATATAACTGCATGAACTCACTGTCCATTCATTTAGAAATTACGACACTGAGACACAGAGCATATTTTTAATTTAGCCTTTTTAGATGGCACTGCGTTGTTCTCTGTCATCAATGAAACAAATGCAGGCGACGTAAAAACAACTTTTAAAATCTTCACGCAATGCATAGCACATGTAACTGATATATGCGCTATAGCTGTGATCTATATGCCCTCGATCCGCTACTACATCAGCGCCGTAGTTACTTTATGGAGGAAGTGTGCCACAGCCACAATTATAGGGGGAATAGTGTAGCCCCAGAAGCTACACTTTTTGTATGTTATAGAAGCGTAATGCTTTTTGCATTTTAAGAGCATCAAACAGTACGTGTAAAAACGATATACAGGTGCATGAGTAAACTATAGCTATAAAAAGATCATAGGGGAAAGGTAGCAAACGTGCTTCTTCTTGATTCGTTCTTCAATATGTATTCATTGGCAATACACTTCATATCAAGTCTGTCCGTCATTTCTTGATGATAATGTGGTATCATCAGGTGGTTTAACCTGGCCTGAGACATTGTACTCCTCAGATACGATTTAATTCTATGCAATGCACTGAATGATCGCTCCGATGTGGCATTCGTTGCTGGGAGGATGACTAATAGCTGAAACAGCCTCACAACAGCGCCAAGCAGCTTTCGCTGCATCATGCTAAGTGCTAACAGTGCTGTCTTGATAGAACTGACTGATGGCTTCTCATCTGCAGCTATTTCTGAAACATAAAGTGTACGTAGGGTTAAGAGTTCAGCCGCAAGCTCAAATTTGCTGAAATCATTTGTAAAAAAGTTGCACACAAAATCAAGCTCCTCTGCATAATTCTTCTGCCCTTTGCATGCCTTACACAATAGTTGCTCCACTTTCGGAAGGTTTTGAAGCCTTTTTGGACAAATCTGTGGTGGATGCTCATCACTGCAAGGTCAAAACATTTTTAAAAAAACACCTGACGGTATTCATACTTAGGAGATGTAGTAAACTCAGCTGGAGCAATGCCTGCCTCAAAACGCTGTGGTACCTTTCGCTTCCTTGGTAGCAATGGCTCGTCAATATCAAACTGGATCCTCAATTTTTCAATCTTCTGCCAAAACAGCTCAAAGTCATTTTCTGTTCACAAATCTTCAAGGGGTTTTACAGTTAGCATTGCTATATCATGCCCTTCAACACTGGATAGCTTTGGCTGTTGTAGTGTCTGACTAAGCTTGTCAGTATGCCGCAATACCATCTCAGACAAGACAATGCAGAAAAGAAAGTTAAAGGACTGCATTTGACTCCACACCCCACGAATTCTTGCCTTCATCTCTGTGTTAGATGTTTCATGCACCCCAGTCTCCCACAGCAGCAGAATGTGCTCATAGTTGGAAAGTATACTATGTAATGATTCAGCATGAACAGTCCACCTTGTTGGGCAAAGGGTTCTAACACCTGGAGTATCACTACCCATCTCTTCTTTGAGTTAAAAACAGCATGGCCTCTCGTTTTGGTGAGAACTTAATCAGCTTCACTATTTCGTAACAGCTGGTGTCCAGACAGTCCTTCATCCTAGGTAACTTTGTGATTGTATCGCTCACAGCTACATGTAGGTTGAGTGCATGACCATAGCAATGTGTGAACACAGCTCGAGGCTCCAATTCCTGGATCTTTACAGCTACACCAGCTCTTGCTCCAACCATGGTGCTACATCCATCATAGCACTGACCACGAAGTTTTGTGAAAGGTATCTGGAACCGCAAAAAGGCATCTTTTATGGCATCCACAATGCTCTGAGCATCTATCACTGACAGGTAGTATAGCCCTACAAACTCTTCTGAAACAGTGAAGTCATTACTAACCCATCTCAGAACTAAGGTCAGCTGCTCCTTGTTTGATTGATCCCTAGTTTCATCTACCATCACAGCAAGGAAAGGAGAGGTGTGTGCATCATCAAAAATTCTTCTCAGCACTTGATGAGCCATAAGCCCTAGCATCTCATTCTGATTATCAGGATGCATATATGCTTGCAAGTCTTCTTGGTAATCCATGGTAGTATTTTTAGATTTAGATTGTCTTCAGCTCTCACATTAAGAAGCTGAGTGAGGTTAGAGGACACATCACTGCCATCACCACGAAGGGCCAGTCCTTGCCTGGCAAGGAAGCGAACACTTGACAGAATCATCTGCAACATGTCCCTTGTTCCTCCTTCTCTGCTTTGTGAGCGAAACTAAGCTGCATACCAACATCCTTTATTTGTTTTGGAAGTGTAATAATGGCTTCAACTGCTTCGATGTGAGACTTTGACTGAAGATGCTTACTGAAAGTAACAGTGGCATCTTTCCAGTTACAAAATCCTGTAGTGACCTGAGACACAAAAAGGTTTGTCACTCACTAAGCATGGCCATATTGCTATGCTTGTATAGTTAGCACACTTACTAATGCAGTGGCAGTGTTTTACTTGACTTAATTCTGCCTAGCTTAAAGGCAGTGATACAAGTGTGGCAGAACATCACATCCTGTCCTTCATTGTAATGGAGAAAAGTCCAAGTATCGAACCACTGGCTTTTTGCAGAACACAAAACAGGTTTTGTCTTTCCAAAGCTTCGCTTCGGAAAAGCAAAGCATTTAGGATGGAGGGGCTCATCAGGCAGGCTGGGAATCGACTCTCGCACATCAGCAATAGTAGCCATTTTAATGGAACTGTTAGTTTAGTAACTTTGTAGCTAACAACATGCTGATAGGTCCTGTAACAGACCAGACATTGGTCGCCACATGTAGTAGTATGTAAAGTCATAGGTGATTCATGTACAGTAACATACATGTAGATCGATATCGTAATGATGAACATGTCGTAATGATGAACATGTAACGGATGTCAGGGACGTGACGTAGTGCAAGAACATACAACGATGTAATAAAATGGGTCCGAGACCGAGGCAGCAGGGAAAAAAAGTGGTCTGGTTAAAACCATGCAAACGGACCGGCGGCGACGGCCCTGTATCAGAGAGTGATTTGACCAACCAGTGGTGCTGAAATTAGAGTTGTTATTACTGAAGGCTGCACAAAAGGAGGAGTACTCTGAAGAACTCCAATTTGTTCTAAAGCACTATCACAACGCATCAAGACTTGAAGCCCAGTTAGAGCTGCTAGGAGTCATGTTCTCTTCTACAACAGAGAAATTAAATACAACTCTTGATGTAGTTTCCACACTTTCACCAGTGCAGTGCACATTTTTATCAGACATATGCACCTTATTGAAGCTCATATATGTCACACGAGCCACCAATGCTGTAAGTGAATGCAGTGGTTCTGTACTATGTGTACATTCCACTATGTCTCAAATGCAATTAAACCACATTATGATTCTCCACGTTCACAAAGAACGAATAGATGCTCTGTCAATTCCACTGTGATCGAATGAATTTGTAAGCCTGAATGAGCATACATGTAGGTTGGAGGTGTTCAGCAAGTTTTGAGGATATCATGCCATTCAAAGACTATACAGTGCTTTAACATTGCAGCTTGTTGCATGTGATCGTATTATCAAAGCGAATCATCAGGTTTAATAATTAATAGCCTGTGCTATTTAAAAGAGTTTTCATGACTTCAAAATAATATAGCTGCAGAGCTTCCAGCGCTCCCATATACCCCCTGGCTGGTGTGGGAGGGGTAACCCCTCCAGCACCCACCCCGACTATCTTGGCCACGCCTCCATCCACTAGCTGTACAGGTATTTTTCCACCGTTCCTACGGCCCTGCTATTGTATTTCTGCCCAGTTTTCCCCCACCAGTTGTATCAATTACCTCAATTACATCAGTGGGTCCTTTCTATGTGGGTACTAAGGCCCTCATCACATCCAGCATACAGATGGACATAAAGCATAACATAACGCAATCGTAGCATAGTATGATCGTAGCATTTTTCATAGATTGACCGGTGTTCAACTGGTTTAACAAACCGATTCAACTGCTGGCTATGCTTGTATTATGAATGCTTTAGGACTATTTAAATAGCCATTGCGTTTCAAATCGAATAAGCTTAGAGTGCCAGAAGTTACTTTTCCATACTCGCTAGCGATGGTGAAAGTGTTGTTTGTCTGAGCTAAGGTAAGTGCCCTTGCGAAGGTTGTGATCAGAAAACGTGCTGCAGCAGCATTGTACGGGGCCAACTGGAAGAGTAGGAATTTTTTTGGTATTGTTTTGCAGCAGGTTGGTATCAGCAGAGGTAGAAAATGGCGGGTGAACTTCACGAAAGTGAAAAAGACGGTAGATTTGAGTGTCAGGGCCTTAACCTTACGGGTTGAGGACTCTTCTGAAAACGAAAATGACGATGCTGATGGTGTTGATTTGTCAGGATTAGACACTGCTTCAACAGTGCATACCGATGTGGTGGCAAATGGCAATGAAGACAAGCCTAACATCTTGTAATCAGGGATCTACCATCTCATCAACACCTATTGGCAGTAGCAAGTGCATGGGGACTAATCCAACCGGATCTCTAGTTGTGTGTGTGACCCATGCATGCACCAAATGTGTGAACCCCTCCTGGTGTGTGACATGTAAGTATATATTGTATGTGCATTGCTGAAGAGATCAGAATATTATCAGTTGTCATTGCTATTGAGATCGGGATCTACGCTTCCACTACATTGGTAACAGAGAATGGCCACAGCACCAAGCCACTGCAGCGTTCCGAAGCCATTTTCATCAGAAGATGCGGCTGAATGGTTGCAGCGATTCGAGTTGTGCAGCGCGGCGAATGGATGGCAGGAAGAGACGACGGCGGTGAAGCTACCAACCCTCCTCGAAGGCGAAGCTCTGGCAGTATGGCTCGATCTGAACGAGGACGAAAGAAAAACCTACGATGTAGCCAAGAAGCGCCTCATTGAGACCCTCATGCCGATGGGGTTCACGCTGCTCGATAGATTCCATACTCGTCGACTACAACCGGGAGAAGCCCTGTCAGTGTTCAGCCATGACCTTAAAAAGCTACTGGAGCAAGCAATGCCAGAGATCGACAGCAAGGAGTGCAACCAATTGCTACTGCACCAGTTTGCAGCTGGTCTACCTATATCCGTTAGCAAGCAGCTACACACAGCTGGTGCAGTCACCGGTCTAAAGGAAGCCACCAAAAGAGCAAAATTGTTGATGTCATTGGAGGCAGCACCACCAACACTGGCAGCCACAATAGATCAACACACACCCTTCAGTGACCAGATTGCACGTCTTACTGAGCAAGTAGCAGCACTAGCAGCACAGGTGCAGTCAAATCGCCAGCAACCTCAGGTGCACGAATATCACCAACAATGGCAACAACGCAGGGAGTTGCGGTCATGTTTCAAGTGTGGTCGCGTAGGGCACATCGCCAGAGACTGTCGATGCCAGGGAAAAGGCAACGGGATGTCCGCCTAAGGCAGCGGGCATCCCGTCAAAACATAAGCCTAGATCAAATTACAGTTGCTGCAGTAAGAAGTAAAATAATTACAATTTGTGGTCAAATTGGTGGCTCTACGCAGGAAGTCTTATTGGACTCGGGTTCCACAGTATCGCTTCTGAGGCAAGATGTTTTACAACAGGCAACGGGAATTGAACGTACAGAACCCAAACTTGATTTACATCTGGTGACAGCAGCAGGGGAGAATCTACTCATTGTTGACCAAGTTAGCATTGCAGTGAAGCTTGGGAATCTGGAGAGACGGCACAAATTCCTGGTGGTTAAAAGCCTAATCACTCCTGCTATAATGGGGACGGATTTTCTTCAAAAAACACAAGATAGTTTTGGACTTTTCTACTATGCCAGTTACAGTGACACAGATGCAGGACAAAGCACAGGCACGTGTACCTGCAGTACCTTCACTTGACCAGGATTCCCAGAAATTCTGTGCATTGTGGGAATCGGGGGTGGCATTAAAGAGAAAGTGGTGCCCAGTTGCCGGAATCGACATGGCAGAGACGAACAGTGAGGTGATGATCGAAGACTGTGCAGTTCCACACTATGAGGAAAAGGTGGACTATGACCCAAAGATGTGAAATACACTTTTCTGTTGTTTGAGGAACGAATTAGACAGAAAATATGCTCCTATACTAATGCAGTTTGAGAGTAGCCAACAGTGATGGTGCTAATATGTGCAGAGAGTATGATGCAAGGTCATGTGGATAGGTGTTGATATGATGACGCAAGGTCAAGGGGCAGTAAAGGCCTCATGGCGAGCTGTTGATGAGTGGTGTATTTGCGTGCGCATAGTAGCCATGTGGTCTGGTACTATAAGAGAGGGATTTCGGGTGTACGTAAGCAATCTAGGCATTGTGTGCACGTTACTGTGGTGGCAACTTCGACAGAATGGCAACTCTGATGGATCCGACAGCTGGCGAGGGTGAAGATCGTCGACGGGAGCGGTCGCCTGATACGGGGCGCAGCGGTGAGCAGATCTCTCTGTTACTGACGGAACTTTCGGGGCTCAAGAAGGCGGTTGTCAAACGGCAGAATGAAATGGAGAAGATGGTATCGCGAAGAACACGTGAACGCCGATATTCTTTTTTTCGACAGGGTAATCAGTCCCAGTACGATTTTACAGACACCGTTCGTGGACAGGTGCAAGACGCACTGAGCGATCTGGAACGCGGGGGTTCAGAAGAGGCGGCCATCCTTTCGCTACAGAAAGCCATTGAAATGTTGGAGCGCAGGATGAGGCTTATTAAGATGGCTGATCGTTCAGAATACGGCTGGGCGGTGGTGGCAGAATACGAAGCCGACGAGTTGGCTGTGGATTCAGATGATGAGAAAAGGATATACAGGGCGGAAAAGGAGGCGGAAAAGAAGTGGCTAAAGAAGAGGAAGAGGCAGGATGACCGGGTGGACGGCGCGCGAGGAGGAACTGGAACTACGCAACCCCGTGCCACCGCCAACGTTGGTGCGTCACTCAGGGCCGGTCCATGTTTTGGATGTGGTGAGCGGGGTCACCTGAAGCGCAACTGCCCCCGATCGGTTCGCAGTGCCATGCCCCCAACCATGCCCTCAGCGCCTGTGCATATACCCCCCAAATCGCATGCTGTTGTCTAACGTATCATTTGCTTTGGTGGTCAGATTGTTGTTCACTAAAAAGTTTGAATAGCATAGCAGCGTCGGAATAATGAAGTAGAGGTCGGGTGCTTGAGGCTATGATGGTTCCCTTTTAATACCGTTGATTTGCCAATTAGCTATGTGTGGGGACTTGCGTGCTTTCGAAGTACCCTGGATTGGGCGTTATGAGCAATTTCTAAGTAACAGTCAATTAATTAATTAAGATACAAGGGTATTAAAATTGGATTGAACAACCTACATATAGACCTTAGGGGCATCTGGCATTGTAGCTTGGTATTGAAATATTGGCTGGCAAGATCAAAGTCAAATCATGTATATAAAGTTGGCTTGTGGCTGTCAGCTGGAAGGTAGCTCGTGGGTTGGCACATAGGACTTAGCCTGCGTCAATATTAGATTGGCTTGCAAGACTGTGTACACAAAGTGGTTGGGTTGCATACAAAAAAAAAAAAGCTTATATAGATGCGGGTGAGAATTGTTGTTTACAATAACAAGTATGGTGATTGTATGGAAAAGACCAAGGGAATGGTAAAGTTCATTGCTGGAGATGTCTAGGGGGGCCATAGTGGCCTGTTGGGTATGGGGCCATAGTGGCCTTGTGGTATGGGGCCATAGTGACCTTGTGGTATGGGGCCATAGTGGCCTTGTGGTATGGGGCCATAGTGGCCTTGTGGTATGGGGCCATAGTGGCCTTGTGGTATGGGGCCATAGTGGCCTTGTGGTATGGGGCCATAGTGGCCTTGTGGTATGGGGCCATAGTGGCCTGGTGTGGTATGGGGCCACAGTGGCCTGTGTTGTTTGGGATGGGGCCACAGTGGCCTGTTGTGGTATGGGGCCATAGTGGCCTGTGCCGATTTGGCGTGGGGCCATAGTGGGTTGTCGGGTGTTATGTGCAGGGCTAGTCAGTTTGGCCTGAATCTCTGTGGTGCTATAGGGGCCTGTGACGCTTAGTATCAGAGCATTGTGTGGTTGTGGTATCGTGCCTTCTCACTCCTTTCTTTGTTACTCTAGTTGGTAATGACAGTGACGTGCACAGCAGATGCGGCACCAATTATATGTCAAGTGGGTTGGGTGAAGCGAGCATGATATTGGAGGGCATGCTTCGTGGCCACCATGTGGAAATTTAGGAATCTGTTCATCACCAAACCTGGAACAACAACAGTGATCTCCCACCACATCACCACCACAGGACCTCCAGTTCGTGTACCACCTCGCAGGATCCCAGCCCACTTTCGAGATGAAGTGGAGCTACAGATCAGGCAGTTGTTGCAGAATGGGATCATAGTGGAAAGCTGCAGTCCTTGGCTAGCACCCGCACTGTATGTGCCAAAGAAGTCAGGAGAGGTGAGGCTGCGTGTCAACTACCGCGAGCTGAATAAGCGAACTGTGAAAAATGCCTACCCCCTGCCACTAGTGGATGAAGTCCAGAGCAGACTTGCTGGAGCAGCCATATTTAGCAAACTGGAACTCCAGAGTGGATACTGGCAGCTACCCATGGAAGTACAAGACAGAGAAAAGACAGCCTTTTCACCTGGTCCTGGAATGGGAGCATATGAATTCACTCGAATGCCTTTTGGACTCTGGTGCACCAGCTCCTTTCAGCGCTTAATGGACACCATTATGAGAGGACTGCCATTTGCAACAACTTACATGGATGATGTCCATCATTCATTCCAGTAGTGAAGAAATTCACAATAGCCATTTGGAACAAGTCCTTCATCGACTGCAGAAGGCAGGATTGACACTACGTGGCAACAAGTGCCAAATACGACTCCCTGAAGTTGCATTCCTTGGACATGTCTTCAGTGGAGCAGGAGTGAAGCCTCACAATGCTAAGGTGAAAACAGTGGAAGAGTGGCCTACACCAAACACGGCAAAAGTAGTGCAGCAATTCTTGGGGCTGGCCTCATACTACAGGCGATTTGTGTCAAGATTCGCTGACATTGCAGCACCTCTGCACCACCTACATGTAGCACAAAAGGATGTCCAGTTCTGCTGGACCAAAGAATGCAATGAGTCCTTCCAGTGCTTGAAGAGGTCGCTGACAGAAGCACCAATACTAGCATTCCCAAACTTTGACTTGCATGCTAGCCCCTTTATCCTTCAAACTGATGCTAGTGCCGGGGGACTGGGTGCAATACTGTAGCAGAATGGACATGTGATTGCCTATGCAAGTCGTGTGCTGAACAAGGCGGAATGTAACTATAGTGTCATACAACGGGAGTGCTTGGCAGCAGTAAATGGCATGAAGCAGTTCAGGCACTACCTGTTGGGGCGACCATTTGAACGTTGGACTGACCACGAGCCACTAAAGTGGTTGGCAAACCAAAAGTTGGAGGGAATGCTAGGACGGTGGGCCCTGGCTCTGCAGGAGTACAGTTTTTCATTTGTGTATCGTAGAGGCAGTCAGAACACCAATGCTGACGCATTATCCAGACGGAGACCCAAGCATGGCCACACTTCCAGCAGCAGTGACCAGAGCAGACATGCAAATGCATTCTAGCAGCTCAGAAACAGGACCAAGTCATCAAGCTGGTCGCTCAGGCATTGAAATTGTCAAGTCGCCCTGCAACCATCGATTGGCGAAAGCCCCCCTTTGAGAAGATACTAGCTTCTCCTAATTATCTTCTCATTATGGATGGCATTGTGTGGAGGCACTATACACCTGGACCAACTTCAGATGCTGTAACAGTGCCAGTTCTTCCTGTAACTCTCCAGAAAGAGGCATTGCAGCAGTGCCACGACTCACCTCAAGCAGGCCATCAAGGTGCACAGTAGACCCTCTACCGACTGAGACGTATGGCATACTGGGTCAATATGGCACAAGATGTGGAATGCCATTGCAAGGAATGCACTGTGTGCCAGCAGGCAAAGCCAACCATGCCTATGAGAGTGCAGATGACAAATGTGCCAATTGGAAGACCATGGCAAATGATAGCAATCGATATCTTGGAGGTGCCAGTGTCATCCAACAACAATAGATATCTCAGGACTATTTTACCAAATGGGCTGATGCAAGACCACTACCGGACCAAACTGCCTCCAGGATAACCACAGAACTGGTGGACCTGTTCACCACATATGGAGCACCTGAAATTGTGCACTCAGATCAAGGTCGAAATTTCGAGAGTGCTATCTTTCAGCAGGTTTTAAAGGCATTTGGTGTTAAGAAGACTCGGACTACTGCCTATCACCCACAAGGTGACGGCATGGTGGAAAGGTTCAACCACACCCTGCTCCAGTTACTCCGCACATACAATGTATGTCACCAGGCAGGAGGAGTGGGAGACATCAGTACACTCTTCAACTGGAGTGTCTCCTTTTGAACTGACAGCCTTAAAGAGACACACTAACATTACCACCAACAGCGTATGCCACTGGGGAGTATGGTGAGACTCTGCATGCCAAGTTGGCTGAGTTGACTGGCCTTGTGGAGGCTCACATGGCTGAAGCAGCAGAGGGACAGAGGCAACAGTACAACAAACACTCACACGAGCGATCCTTTAAAGTGGATGACCCAGTCTGGTTATCAATAGAAGCTGGACCCTCGCTGGGAACGAGGTAGTGAATGCATACTTTGCTGTAGATATTCAATGTAACTGGGACTTTCCTGAGTTATGTACATAATCTGTTAATCATGCACGCCGTTTATAATATCATTTTATTCATCAATCATGAGTTTTAAAAATGTTAAACCGGTTTAACATTGTGCTTAACAGATTATGGTCAATCTATGATTATACGTTGTGCCAACTTTTTATTGACAGATACTGTATGCGCACACCTCAGTGAATGCCCCCCAAGGTGAACACCTCAGTGAGCACTTTCATGAACACCTCAGTGAGTACCGTCATGAACACCTCAGTGAGTACCATCATGAACACCTCAGTGAGTACCGTCATGAACACCTCAGTGAGTAACGTCATGAACACCTCAGTGAGTACCTTCATGAACACCTCAGTGAGTACCATCATGAACACCTCAGTGAGCACTTTCATGAACACCTCAGTGAGTACTTTCATAAACACCTCAGTGAATACTGTCATGAACACCTCAGTGAGTACTTTTATGAACACCTCAGTGAGTACTTTCATGAATCTCAGTGAGTACCTTCATGAATACCTCAGTGAATACCACAGTGACATTATATATTTCCATTCCAGGAAACAGTTAGGCCTGTTTCTCATGAAATGAAGACAATCCTTTAACATCATATATAATGGCAATATTGTTAGTATTTGCTAACAAAACTACTATAACATCCAACACTTACATGTACAATGTACATGTACATACATGTAGTTTAATGTTAAATGATCACGTGTTAACCTTGTCGAACGCTTGTTACCCAAGGGTAACACACATTTGCTGGCCTAGAGCTAACTCTCACTACATATTATGGCTACACACAAATCCTTCACTATGTGGCATTATTATCTGATCCCCAAAATCTACCTGTACTTAACTGATAGTGCTCCATACATTTATAAATACACGTTACCCCTGGGGAATGTGTGATGCTTGCGCAGCTAGACATTAAGCACAAACCAAAGGTACAGCTTTCATACTCACACATGTACCAACACATACAACAATGTGCAAACATGTAGGTTCACTAATTAATGGAAAGAATTACCTCTGGATTGATCAGGAGTAGGGACCTATTGTGTCTTGCAAGGTGAGCAGGAAGTGTATCGAAGCAAGACGCACTGTCCCCTATGAACCCACCAAAAGTGAACAAGTAAACAGGGTGCTGTGACACAGCAGTTGATTAACAAAGCTCTAATTGCACATGAGGGGTGGGGTAACAAAGCTCTAATTGTACATGAGGGGTGGGGTAACAAAGCTCCAATTGTACATGAGGGGTGGGGGTAACAAAGCTATAATTATACATGGGAGGTGGGGTAACAAAGTTATAGGGGTAATTGTACATTGGGGTGGGGGTAACAAAGCTATAACTGTACATGGGGGCTGTAATTGTACATTGGTGTGTGGAGTAACAAAGCTGTAATTGTACGTGCGGACGGTGGTAACAAAGAGCTCTGTAATTGTACATTGGGGTGGGGGTAACAAAGCTATAATTGTACATGTACATGGGGGGGGGGGGGGGGGGGGGGGGGTATACAGTTGCCAAATACAATGTACATATATACAATATACACATGTACATTCCCTTTGATAAAATAGTCAGCAGAGCACCAAAAATGAACATACTGCCAGCACCCACACACTAAGCTCTGCCCTCACTCAGCTCTGCCCTCACTCAGCTCTGCCCTCACATCACCCCCACACCCAGATGTACTTCACATTACCCACACTCAGATGTACTTCACATTATCCACACTCAGATGTACCAGACTCAGATGTACTTCACATTACCCACACTCAGATGTACTTCACATTACCCACACTCAGATGTACTTCACATTATCCACACTCAGATGTACTTCACATTACCCACACTCAGATGTACCACACTCAGATGTACCCTCACATTACCCACACTCAGATGTACTTCACATTACCCACACTCAGATGTACTTCACATTATCCACACTCAGATGTACCACACTCAGATGTACCACACTCAGATGTACCCTCACATTACCCACACTCAGATGTACCCTGACACTACCCACTCTGATGTACTTCACATTACCCACACTCAGATGTACTTCACATTACCCACACTCAGATCTACCACACTCAGATGTACCCTCACATTACCCAAACACTCACTCTTGCAATGCAAGATCTTTCCAAGAGCCCTGAACAGGTACAGTGAACTGTCCCTGCCTCCAATTGACGCACAGCCCACTTCTGAAACAGCCTTCCTCAAACCAGAGGCTCCTTCAGATCCTGCTTTCCTCGAGGCAGCAGAACCCTTCAAGCGAGTATCACTGTGCTGGTGATGTACTGATGTGACTCCTATCATGTGTGCATGTACATGTATTCCAGTATAAAGATTTTATAGTAATGATTTTACAGCTGAATTGTAAACTATAACATCAATCTCTTCCCCTCTCATCAACTTGCCTTCCCCCTCCCTCCTATCAGCTTCCCTCCTCTTTCCTACCCCCTTGCCCGCCTTCTCTACATGTATCTCACACCCTCCCTTTTTGTCCCTGCCCCCACCCCTCCCTCTTTCCCTGTCACCACCCCTCCCTCTTTGTCCCTGCCCCCACCCCTCCCTCTTTCCCTGTCACCACCCCTCCCTCTTTGTCCCTGCCCCCACCCCTCCCTCTTTCCCTGTCACCACCCCTCCCTCTTTGTCCCTGCCCCCACCCCTCCCTCTTTCCCTGTCACCACCCCTCCCTCTTTGTCCCTGCCCCCACCCCTCCCTCTTTCCCTGTCACCACCCCTCCCTCTTTCCCTGTCACCATCCTCCCTCTTTCCCCTTTGTCACCATCCCTTCCTCTTTCCCTCTATCACCACCCTGCCTCTTCGCCTGTTGCCCCACTCCTTCCCTACCAACCTCCCTTGTCTGCTTTCCCTCCGCTGGAAGTCACCTGCCCACCTTGAAGGCACATGAACTGTAAAGCATTGACAGCAGCACGAATGTCCCCCACACAGCTTTCAACCAAGTTCTCCAACGCTTCATTGGAAGGGATGCAAAACGTCACACCAGGGTGGCCCCGCTTAGAAGAGGACTTGGCGCACTCAGCAGCTGCAATCCTTTGCAGGGTCTTGAGCATGTTGGTATGGGCTATGGGGTTGAAACTGCATGCACATAAATAAAATCACAGGTACATGTAGTGTGCACCCAACTACATCAGCAAGCGTACTTCAAATATATGATGCATAGGCTACATGTATATCTGATGTCTCTGATCCCTTATGCATGTGCATGAAGCTCACAGCCCATGAACAATGTTGGCAGGGCAATGTGAGGGAGTGTTGGTGGAAGGGGGCAATGTGTGCTGGTAGGGATATGTGGAGGGGGCAGGCAATGTGTGCTGATAGGGATATGTGGAGGGGGCAATGTGTGCTGATAAGAATATGTGGAGGGGGCAGGCAATGTGTGCTGGTAGGGATATGTGTAGGGGGCAATGTGTGCTGGTAGGGATATGTGTAGAGGGCAATGTGTGCTGGTAGGGATATGTGGAGGGGGCAGGCAATGTGTGCTGATAGGGATATGTGTAGAGGGCAATGTGTGCTGGTAGGGATATGTGGAGGGGGCAGGCAATGTGTGCTGGTAGGGATATGTGTAGGGGGCAATGTGTGCTGGTAAGGATATGTGGAGGGGGCAGGCAATGTGTGCTGATAGGGATATGTGGAGGGGGCAATGTGTGCTGATAAGAATATGTGGAGGGGGCAGGCAATGTGTGCTGGTAGGGATATGTGTAGGGGGCAATGTGTGCTGGTAGGGATATGTGTAGAGGGCAATGTGTGCTGGTAGGGATATGTGTAGGGGGCAATGTGTGCTGGTAAGGATATGTGTAGGGGGCAATGTGTGCTGGTAAGGATATGTGTAGGGGGCAATGTGTGCTGGTAGGGATATGTGTAGGGGGCAATGTGTGCTGGTAGGGATATGTGTAGGGGGCAATGTGTGCTGGTAGGGATATGTGTAGGGGGCAATGTGTGCTGGTAGGGATATGTGTAGGGGGCAATGTGTGCTGGTAGGGATATGTGGAGGGGTTACAGCTGACAGTTAAGTACTAACATGTACAGAGGCATGTACATGTACATAGCTATGCTTTCCTGGTTGTGTGTACTCAAGCAGCTGTGACGTACAATGAATTATGCAACTATTGTACAAACCTATATGGGATTGTTCACGAGAAAAGGGACCTAGCGCATATTATAAAAAAATGTTATAAAAATGGCATTACGTTTGAATTGCTATAACTTTCGAACGGTTAAAGCTATCAACTTTCTATTTTCGTCACTTCATACTACACCATTTATCTATGGTAAAGTACATTTTGAGGTCTTTAACATGCTCCGTGCCAGTATAGCTATATCCGATACCCCAAGGGGTTCAAACTCGCCCTAACTTCCGGTAGGAATACTCAAATCGCTCCAAATTCGGTTTGTAGATAAAGAGGTCCCTTAGCTATTGGATTGTTCTGTTCGTTAATTTTTATGCCATCTGTTACGGAGATACAGTTTAACAAACTACGTGCACGTTTTCGCGCTCGATTCCCGCCAATGATTTAAGCAAATCGCGTCCCGCTGAATGTATGGGGAGGCGGTTGTTATATCATTGGCGCGAATAGAGCGGGAAAACGTGCACGTTGTTTGTTCAACTGTATCTCTGTAACAGATGATATAAAAATTAACGAACAGAACAATCCAATAGCTAAGGGACCTCTTTATCTACAAACCAAATTTGGAGCGATTTGAGTATTCCTACCGGAAGTTAGGGCGAGTTTGAACCCCTTGGGGTATCGGATATAGCTATACTGGCACAGAGCATGTTAAAGACCCCAAAATGTACTTTACCATAGATAAATGGTGTAGTATGAAGTGACGAAAATAGAAAGTTGATAGCTTTAACCGTTCGAAAGTTATAGCAATTCAAACGTAATGCCATTTTTATAACATTTTTTTATAACATGCGCTAGGTCCCTTTTCTCGTGAACGATCCCATATGTAGACCTATACAGTACAAAAATGGTACAGACACATAAATGTAGATGGTACAGGCACATGAATACATAGATGGTACAGACACATGAATACATAGATGGTACAGACACACGAATACATAGATGGTACAGGCACATGAATACATAGATGGTACAGACACATGAATACATAGATGGTACGGACACATGAATACATAGATGGTACAGACACACGAATACATAGATGGTACAGACACACGAATACATAGATGGTACAGACACATTACAAGACAGCATGTCACAGCAGGGAGGTGTACAGATAACCTGACATACTATACTAATAAAATAACCTGGCATACCAATAACAATAACCTAGCATACTGGCATATATTAACAACTTGGTATACCAATAACCTGGCATACCAATAGTTATTAACCTGGAATAATAATAACTAATAACCTGGCATAGTAATAACCTGGCACACAAATAACCTGACATACCAATAACCTGACATGCTAATCACTTCCTCCAACACGTAAATGAGCTAATGCATTACAGTGTGTAAACTGCAGCCAGTGTTGGACAACAGACACCTGATGCAGACTAAGGGACTAGGGGCTACAAACCTGATGCAGACTAAGGGACTACATTGTAGGGGCTACACACCTGATGCAGTGAATGTCCAGGGACACGACAAAGTCCTTTGGGAAGAGGGCCATAGCACTGGATGACTCCATTTGGGTCTCAGAGACAATGAACACCAGTGGAAAGAGGAGTGAGTTGTGCACAGATCTGGCAGTAGAGAGAAGGTGATTACAATGAGGAGAAGCCTTTTGGCATGGTGACCACCAAAATTTAATTTTAAAACATTGAAATTTAATTTGAAACAAAATTTAACGAACACACACATATTACATGTACACTGTAGGTCAATGCATTTATCATGGGTCCAAATACATACATACATGTACATGTACATGTACATGTATGTATGGCATGAAAATCCCACTGGTCACTTGTAACAAAACAATGACACAAAAATATATATGCCTCAGTTCTATGTGAATGAATCGTAGCAGTTAACAGGTTAAGTAAATCTTGGTAACTTAAAGTGCACTTGCATCTTTGTGGCATTACATTATTTTCACATCAACATCAAACCACTAGATGTTATTAGAGCTAGATATTAGTAGGGCTAGATATTATTGTTTAGTACAGTGTACATGTACTGGACCTTATTGTTTTTGTCAAAATGCAATTTTTAAGATTTTTAAAAACCACCACATCTTTTTTGCAAAGATGAAGGATTGCGTGTGCATGGTGTTCCTTGTTAGGCTGAATTAAAATCTTTACATACATGTTGGGTCCTCACAATCAGCACAATACCACATCCAGTCTGTCTGTGTGTTTTGTGCATACTGTACAGGGCGGAGTTTGGCAGTAAGATGCATTATGTGAAGAGCACATGGCAGCTGCATAGAGCCGCTATGTCACAAGCCATTATACTACCTGCATAGAGCCGCTATGTCACAAGCCATTATACTACCTGCATAGAGCCGCTATGTCACAAGCCATTATACTACCTGCATAGAGCCGCTATGTCACAAGCCATTATACTACCTGCACGTGATTTGACGTGAAAGCCACATCCCTCTGTCAGAACAGCAAGAGCCTACCATGTAACTGAAATGTGTAGACGCGAAGCATACAACGTTAGCACTGTGAGGGCTTTAGCACACAAGGCTGATAGCTTTATGAAGCATACAACATTAGCACTGTGAGGGCTTTAGCACACAAAGCTGATAGCTTTATGAAGCATACAACATTAGCACTGTGAGGGCTTTAGCACACAAAGCTGATAGCTTTACGAAGCATACAACATTAGCACTGTGAGTGCTTTAGCACACAAAGCTGATAGCTTTACGGAGCATACAACATTAGCACTGTGAGGGCTTTAGCACACAAAGCTGATAGCTTTCCGAAGCATACAACATTACCACTGTGAGTGCTTTAGCACACAAAGCTGAGAGCTTTATGAAGCATACAACATTAGCACTGTGAGGGTTTTAGCACACAAGGCTAAAGGCGATCCTACATTAGGCAACATGTTGCATGCAACTCAAATGAATAACAGTAAAATTTCAGTAAATCATTGATCAGTAAACGCAACATGTTGCCTAGTGTACATGTATGATTGATCGCCTTAAGAGCTTTGCTACAAGTGCACACAAACAATAGCACAGCTCTCTTCACATACATGTATACATGTAGTTGTATACAAAAACACAAAACACATCAGTTGACCACACATGTACATATGTGCATACAAATGTATGTGTGTATGTTGTAGATGCACGAAGAGCTCGCTGAAACAGTACATGTATAGTAAAAAAACGTACCGCAGGATGTCATGAAATTTGTACGGCTCTCTTAAGAAGGCGTTAGGAAACTCCTGCATGATTGGATAGGTGTGGTTACAGACATACATGTACACAAACACACACACACACATCACTAAAGTTCTGCATACTAGACGAGCATTCTGAGTACATACACAGTCAGGCCCGTAGCCAGGGGGGTGCAAACGGGTGCAATTGCACCCCCCCCACTGGATGCAAGGTCCGCTTTGCAGGCTATGAATATTATTCACTTTATTGTGCAATCTACACATATATTAATAAGAACTGCCATGTGCACGATCGAGTGCATGTAAGAGCACTGGTACGGGATCAATTCGGGCTATGGCTCGACCCTTTTTGCCCAAAGGTCCACCTCGAAAAAGGATATACTGATAAAAATGTGGGCATATACCCAGTATGGATAATAATATATCACATAGAATCGAAGTCAGTTCTCAAGTACCCTCCCCCAACCATATGACCACAATGTTTGGTGCGAAGGAAATAACTCATGGCCACAATGGTTTCAAAAGAGGTCTTGAATCCACTAACTAAAGATGAAGGTCATGATATGTATCTACACATGTAGTGTTCCGTTCCATCTGTGTAAAAGCTGACTGCAGCTGGTGACGAAGCGTCTAACCGAAAGAATTTGCTGACTGTGGCACAGTGTCTGAGGTTTATGGTATGGCAAGGCCCGGCAATAGCTATAGGCCTGTAGGGTGGTCCGGAGAGGGAAAATAATAAGGGCATGGAACTAACTAGTAACAGAGCGGAATAGTTTTTATGCTGCATGTAGGGATAGGTATGGGAGGGTCTGGGTACTAGGAGCGCTATATAGCTGTAAGCTCCTCCATCACATCAGCTTTGCAACTTTTGCCAGGACTTGCAATTTTGTACTGAATTGCAAAATAGATTTGTGACTCTTCAATCCTATGGCATTGCATGGCCAGATTTCAGTACTACTTTGTAATAATGAAAACGTGGTACCAGCCTTCCTTTAACAAGTAGTAAATAGTACTATGTAATAACCACATTTGCTTTCATGTACATGTATATCTGCATGCAGGGTGAGCTGCCGTATGCTATGCATGTGATTGCAATTGTGCATTGCCCCAGCAGCTTTGCACAGAGCTTTTGATTTATTTATTTTTATACAGTCAATTGCAAAAAAAAATTTGCAACACTTCATGGCATTGGCCAAATTTACTACATGAACCAAATAATGAAAATGTTGTACCAGCCTTCCTTTGTAGTAGAAATAGGACTATTCTGGCAGTGCAACTGAGAGGAAGACTTTACCACTGATATTTGCTTTCATACAGTAATGTACATCAGATTCTGTAGTGTGAGCTGCCTTGAATTGCGCATTGCCCCAGCAGCACCTTTGCAACTTATGTAGTAGAGGAAGACTATAACCGCATTTGCTTTCGTGTACATCTGCATGTATGGTTAACTGCCATATGTTATGCATGTGCATGCAGTTCTTGCACTGTGCATTGCCCCAGCAGCTTTGCATGCAGACTTTATTCAGTCAATTGCAAAAAACAATCGCGACACTTATTCTATACCGCATTTGGCTAGATTTACTACATTGTATGAACCAAATAATGAAAATGTGGTACCAGCCTTCCTTTGAGGCAGTAAATAGGACTGTGTAGTAGAGGAAGACTTTAACCATATTTACTTTTAATATTTGATACATGCACATCTGTAGCGTGAGCTGCCTTGAATTGTGCATTGTCCTGGGCAACTATTGCAAATTGTTATGTCTTACATGCAATTTTGTATTCAAATGCAAAGGAATTTGCGACGCTCCATTCTTACGGCATTTCTGCATTGGCCAGATTTACTTAATACTTAGAACCACACACATACATGCATTGCTACATGTATTATCCTGGCTACACCACTGGTTGAGTCCACTTATAACACACTTTGCACCCCCCCAACACACAACCTGGCTACGGGCCTGTCACACATGTACTCTGTAACCAGGGAGGTAATCAACAAAGGAAGATGAAACCCTCAGAATGGAACTAACAGCAGACTTAAGGAATGCTCACAAGCTGTACTTGCTGTTTCTGAGGAATGAGTAGATGGGGAAATCATGTACATTCTTACCATGCCTCCCTCACACCAGGCCGGGTCTACCACACACACACACACACACACACACACACACACACACACGCACGCGCGCGCACGCACGCGCGCACGCACGCACGCACGCACGCACGCACGCACGCACGCATGCACGCACACACACCTCGACCAGCACAATCTTCTTGTCCTTCTGTTCCTGTGCCCCACAGCCCACCACAAGGCTAGGGTACCTATTAGCCTGAAGTAGAAACTGCTGGAACTGCTTCCCTTGAGACTTGGAGTAGTGAGAGGAGCCACCCCCTGGTCCAAACTCTGTGAAGTGAAAAGAAACAATTGCCAAGATGCCACATAACTAATCATGCCCTACTTAATGCATGTCCCACCATCATCCTGGTCCCACCATCACCATCATCCTGGTCCCACCATCACCATCAACCTGGTCCCACCATCACCATCAACCAGGTCCCACCATCACCATCACCATCACCATCATCCTGGTCCCACCATCACCATCATCCTGGTCCCACCATCACCATCATCCTGGTCCCACCATCACAATCATCCTGGTCCCACCATCACCATCATCCTGGTCTCACCATCACCATCATCCTGGTCCTGGTCCCACCATCACCATCACCCTGGTCCCACCATCACCATCATCCTGGTCCCACCATCCCCATCACCATCACCCTGGTCCCACCATCACCATCACCCTGGTCCCACCATCACCATCATCCTGGTCCCACCATCCCCATCACCATCACCCTGGTCCCACCATCACCATCACCCTGGTCCCACCATCACCATCACCCTGGTCCCACCATCACCATCACCATCATCCTGGTCCCACCATCATCCTGGTCCCACCATCACCATCATCCTGGTCCCACCATCACCATCATCCTGGTCCCACCATCACCATCACCCTGGTCCCACCATCACCATCACCCTGGTCCCACCATCACCATCACAATCATCCTGGTCCCACCATCACCCTGGTCCCACCATCACCATCACCCTGGCCCCACCACACCCACTTTCACGGTACAGATAACTCATCAAGTAACGGTGATATGGAGAGGTTGGGGGTGGTCACTGATTAACTTGAATAAAGCCGCTTCCGCACTAGATATCTCAAACTGCATCGATCTAGATCTATCTGGCACCCATCCACTTTGGTCGTGTCCACACCTGAACCTGATCGAGTCAGATCAAGTCGGTTTGGGCATGGTCTATGCTGTACCACATGTTTAAATATAACCGCTGCACAGGTTTGAGTCCATGGAACCATGCATAACGCACCGCTAAAAATGGTGCGAATAAGACATCAATGTCATTTGATCAGAGAGAGGAGGCACGTTGTCTTGAGGCATTGTGCAGATGTGCGATCCTCAAGGTATTTATTACGGCTGATCATGACACCATCGACCCACCATGGCCCACACGCACTATCAGATTGACACAGATCTTGGTAAACTAGGCTTGATACCCCGTCCTGACCTTCAGTTTTAGCCTTAGTCTGCTGAAACGCGAACGTCGGGCTACGCCCCCAACTATGTATCAATTTCCCAGACAGCCACCCTAATTTAATTAATTCTTTCAATTCCCAAACTGCAATCTGATCCAGTTTGCTGAAAGCAGATCCAATGCGGTTCAATGTGGTTTGAGTGCGGAATTGCCTTTAATAAATCAAAATAATTGTTTAGTGAAAAATACGCAGCAGTAAAGCTTCCTGCTGGTGCATGAAACTTGAGTGAAAACTGCACCTATCAGACCACGCCCAATTCTCCCAGCTTCACCATCTCACCTTCATCCTGAGGTGCAGCTGTGACTGGATTGACCCACTCCAGAACGAAGAACCCTAAATTGTTAGCCAGGGCATGGAGTGTGGCTGTCTTTCCGCATCCTACAGGCCCTGTGATCAGGAGCAGAGGGTGCCTCGCTGCCTGTGAGTACAACACATAAGGGTCCGTAACTGCTGCAACACATAAGGGTCTATAACTGCAGCAACACATAAGGGTCCGTAACTACAGCAACACATAAGGGTCTATAACTGCAGCAACACATAAGGGTCTATAACTGCAGCAACACATAAGGGTCTATAACTACAGCAACACATAAGGGTCTATAACTGCAGCAACACATAAGGGTCCGTAACTACAGCAACACATAAGGGTCTATAACTGCAGCAACACATAAGGGTCTGTAACTACAGCAACACATAAGGGTCTATAACTGCAGCAACACATAAGGGTCTGTAACTACAGCAACACATAAGGGTCTATAACTGCAGCAACACATAAGGGTCTGTAACTACAGCAACACATAAGGGTCTATAACTGCAGCAACACATAAGGGTCTATAACTGCAGCAACACATAAGGGTCTATAACTGCTGCGGTCTGTAACTGCAGCACGCAGATAACCCATTGATAATGTATCAGACATGGTCTGGTCCCCCTTCCTACCATATCTGGTCCCCCTTCCTACCATATCTGGTCCCCCTTCCTACCATCTCTGGTCTCCCTTCCTACCATCTCTGGTCTCCCTTCCTACCATATCTGGTCCCCCTTCCTACCATATCTGGTCCCGCTTCCTACCATATCTGGTCCCCCTTCCTACCGTATCTGGTCCCCCTTCCTACCATATCTGGTCCCCCTTCCTACCATATCTGGTCCCCCTTCCTACCATATCTGGTCCCCCTTCCTACGATATCTGGTCCCCCTTCCTATGATATCTTTCGTCTCCCTTTCCCTCCATCCTCCACCTCACACTAAATGTACCAGCTATTACATGTATGCCCATGTTAGGTCATTCCCTGACATTTTATCTTTTTATGCATGAATGTACATTCTTCATTGCAGGAAAATCAAGGAATGCCGCAATGTTACTCTACAAATGAACATGGTTACACACAACATGCACGCACACACGCGCACACATGCATGCATGCACACACACACGCACACACACACACATGCATGCATGCACACACACATGCACGCACACATGCACACACACGTGCACACGCATGCATGCACGCACACACACACACACACACACACACACACGCATGCATGCACACACGCACACACACACACGCACATACACAATGCCACCCCTCCACATACATGTGCATGTATGAACATATTATTACAAATTGCATGCACTGGGACAAGCAATTCCACCACATGACACTTACAGGAGAAAGTGCAAACTCCAACCACTGCTGCAACTCTTCAATCTTCTTCTTGTGAACAGCCAAGTCTGTCTACAAATGACAAACTGTGGATTACACACACACACACACACACACACACACACACACACACACACACACACACACACATACACATACACATATGCACACATTCACTTGTACACACATACTTACAGCAGTGCAAGGTCTGTACACTTCCACCCAAGGAACACGGTCTGTAAGTACATATGGCACCAATGACAAATCATTCTAAAATTGATGGCTGTACTTTTGACTGATGACTGTAGTTAACGTAAGATTGATGACTGTAGTTAACATAAGATTGATGACTGTAGTTAACATAAGATTGATGACTGTAGTTCACATAAGATTGATGACTGTAGTTAACATAAGATTGATGACTGTAGTTAACATAAGATTGATGACTGTAGTTCCCCATAAGACTGATGACTGTAGTTAACATAAGATTGATGACTGTAGTTTACATAAGATTAATGACTGCCTTACATTGAAAGATTGATAGGGTTTGTTTCCATGAATTCCATAGAATAGCACATGAGTGCAAACACAAGATGATTCCAGTTATGGCATTACAGCATTATATGGCCACACAAGCACTGCCAATTGCAGCACACCAAAAACTGAACCAAAGCCTCATCGCCCATTAGTTCACGCTAAAAAATACTCCAATTGAGAGCCTAAGGAAAACATCGGCATGTGGGAGTGGGTGTGGTGATATATACAAATTCCTGACCAATTGCTCCTGTAGATATACTTTGACACTACTCAGAAATCCAACCAACCAGTGCTTAAAGCACGCTCACGCAAGCTGGGTTACCCTTGTGACTCAGGCTTAGTCACCTCGCCTTCTGACTGATTATTCTCCCACAAATAGCGGGGATGTGAAGATTAATGGGAGCACTTACTATATACATGCAGTGTGTGAGAACACTAATGGACACTTACTACATACAACAATTTAAACCACAAATACGCGCATTTAAGTATAAGTGCAATAGGGTAGGAGTCTTAAGTACTTTTAACCCCCCCCCCCCCCCCCCCCCCCAAACACACACACACACAAGACCAGACATGCCATATTAGCTAAAATGCTGTAGGGCAATTAGAATCAATTACAATGCTGTAAGCCAGTTCCGTACTTGTGTATATATAGTCTCTTGTACTTGCATCACAAATGCACAGGAAATAACTTATGCAGATTTATATATACTAACTCTCCACATGTATATTTTTCTGGAAATTGGATGTACTCAATGCGTCGCATACCACAACAATTTCATACACAAGTTTAATAGAGCATATTAGAGGTAGGAAATGTGAAATGTGAATACAACTTACCCGTAGCATATGTAATAGATTCATGTACAGCGCACGCAGAAGAATCTTTACGTTTTCCAGTAGTGAAAGTGCTATTTTTTGTGAGCGCACTACTCATCCAGTCAGATATGGTCTGAAATGTACAAGTAATGAAAACGAATCCAATTAAAGCCCACCATCATTGTTCACGGGTAAAAATGTACAACCAAAAACAAAACTTGGACCCAATACTTCAATTAAACAAGCATTTTGAATACGAACCCTTCCTCGTTTCATCGTTGCACAAATTAGCAGTGCAAAACTCCACTGCCAGCTACATGTAAATTGAACTCGTTCCCAGATTTCGGGAAGTGACGTGTCAAACTAGTATCAAGGTCTATAAATTACAGTGCGCGCTAGCGCTTATGTGTACATGTATCAATTCACAATAGTAATAAATTATAATGGGGAACGCTCAGTCACAGCAGTCGAATGGCGACGAACAGCAAGATATGCAGTCTTGCTATGGTGCGTGTTTTTCACGGATGGGGAAATCTGGTATGAAGGAGAAGGCCCAACAACAAACTACTCACGAAGTGTCGGAGACAAATGATACTTCAAAAACTATTATTCCCGTTGCTGTGACAGATACGGTTGACGGTACCGAGAATAAGATAAATGAGGTATGCCAAAAGTGTGGTCAATTGTTGTGGTTTTAAAAAAGCTGATAAAAAAAATTGAATGACGCTGTCACATGTAGCACTTAGGAGATTGTGGGGTTATTATCAGACGGTATGATTAAGCATCCTTGGTTGAAAGAAGATATTTCTGTTTAGCAAGCTACTGGCACCACTTGTCGAAACGGGTAATGTAATACACGTATATATATATATGGCTTTGAGGTGCGAATTCCACTGATTGGAATTGCTGGCATAACTTCGTAACCATACATGTAGCCTGTACCAAGTAGGACATTGCGACCCGAATTTTATTTGAAGTGAAGTGTTCCACGAGTCTGGCTTGCCTATGGGTTTGCATTTGTTTGAATTAGAATTTTGCATATACTATGCGCTAGCAGAGTTGGAGTGAAAATGAATCTAATACGATTGCGCATGCAGATTGAGTTATTATTGCTGCTTTACTACAGTTAAAAATCGCTAGACCGGTATACGTATACCTCATGTTAAACATAATATTTTTATACATCCTGCGTTGATTAGGATTATCTTACTATGTTATTAGTCATCTCAATTGATGTTCGCTATAAACTGTAAATGACATTTTTAAAAATAGTGTACTACGTATTTATTGATTTATTGTTTCTGCGAGCAATCTGCTACTGCTCTTCGACGTTCATATTCCCATTTACCTGGCATGCAAAAAGAGGTTAAATGCCTTGCCTCTAATAAGAAGGGTGCTGTAAAATATGAAATTGCAATACTGCCGTGTTGATCAGGTTTAGTCAGTTATGGAATGCATGTTAAATTTGCAGGATGGGACGACTCTTTAGAAGCTGATTACGCTTCATGTGTGTATGCACATGCATACCTCATGTTTTACTAATGCTTTTAGAGTGAATTCATAGATAATTAAAATATAGTCTGCACTTCGTTACAGAAGGTACAGTCCCAGCCTGAAAAAGTTAAAGTGTATGGTCCCGGAATCTGTGAAGGAAAGGTTGGAGAGAAGGGTGTGTTCACCATTGAGACAGCCGAGGCCGGGTCCGGACAGATGTCGGTTCGCGTGCGAGGACCCAAGAAATCCTTTGATGTCCGCACTCAGCCCCACCCCACAATTGATTACGCAATAATTGTTGAGTACAATCCTACTCAGACCGGCTCCTACGTGGTCGAAGTGGAATGGTCTGGAGTCCACGTCACTGGAAGCCCTTTCATGGTCAACGTTGTCGACAGCACAGAGGTATATTGTATTGGTGGCTACGTACAAGCATTTACCTGGTCTATAGAAAGGAAATTGTTAATCATCACAACCCAAATTATCATACTAATGCACTATCCATTTGATGTCCTGTTAGGCACACATACATTGTATATATGTAAATGCACAACAGCAATTAGAGCTGTATGATAGCTTGCTGTCATTTGAGTTTCAGAAAGAAATGTTACAAATTAAATATGCAGTTAGTATCGCCTATTTAAATTATAACAATTTTGCTTTCAGATCATTTACCATGGCACAATCACTCCATACAAAGACTTCAGTGCAGAGAAAGATGCCACACTAATACAGAAGTCCATATCAGACCCATCAAGTGGTGAGTTTGGAGATGGCGGAGAGGGGAAAGGGAGATGAAGAATTCATAAGTGATAGAGGAATAAATGTATTTATATTTAAAACTTTCATACCAGCTTACTTATTTCATCTTCTCCCTCTGTCCCCCCTGATTCTTCTAGGTGTTAATGAGAAAGCCATTATTGAGATACTTTCATCCAGAAGTGGCGAGCAGAGGATGGCCATCAATAAGTTCTACCAGGAAACATATCAAAAGGTTCCGCAGTGTGCTGTATGGATCTGCATGCATATATTAGTATAAGTGTAATATCACGACTTCCATATCTGGGTCCACATTCACTCATGCTTGTTCGTATATAAAAGCCTACATTGTATTTGGGTATACTGCCTTCCACTGGGGTGCATACATGTAAGTGAGTGTACACCTTTCTGCCACTATGCTGAAGGATCTTGTCAAGGATTTCAAAGCTCTGTTTACCGGCAACATGAGGAGGTGTGTCTTTGCCTTGGTGTGCCCAAGAGATGTGTACGATGCCACATCATTGCGCAAGGCAATGAAGACCTTTAAGAAACAGCCAGATGTTGTAATGGAGATTATCTGTACCAGAAATAGCCAGGTAAACCTTGTTTGACAAGTCATGCTGCACATGATACTCTCCTTACCCTTTTCAGGACCTCCGCATGATTAAAGAAGCATACAGTACCGGTATGAATTTTAATTGAGTGCTTGCTAGTATTTAAATGCATTGGGCACTTGCAATCATTTTTTTTTTCATAAGCCCACAGCTGATTTGCCCATTAATACTCATTTTGGTTTATTATTTAAATTACTCCCTGTCTAGAGTGATTTATTGTTTTGAATGAGACAGGGGTGTACCTCAGTGCCTTTAGTGAGCATATTATCCTTACAGTATTTTCTCGAGATCTGGAGAAAGATATTGGAAGTGAGTTCAGTGGACCCATTAAGAAGTTCCTCCAAAACTTGTGCCAGGTATTTAAATTTAAGATGAGGAGTGGAGACTGTGATTGACTTGGCATTATTGGGGTTTTTATTTAAAGGTTACCCGCGAACCTGCTTCAGAGACAGTAGGCGAAGAGGCAGTAAAGGATGATGTCGGAAAATTGAATAGCTCCAGTGAGGGTAATCTTAATGAGGACCTCGTTACTGAAATCTTCACTACCAGAAGCTATCCTCACCTAAAAGCCATGCTCGATCAGTATAGCAGGGTGAGCATCATATATATATATATGTATAAGGGGGGGGGGGGGGGGGGGGGGGGGGGGGTGGTTGCAAGGGAAAGAGAGGAAGAACCAATGGGAAAAGATAGAGGAGACCAATGAGATGAAGGGAAGGACTAAGGGGGTGGAGATAGGAGTTTGTAATAACTGGTAGAAAATTATAAACCTGTGGAATATTGTGGAAAGGAAAGAGAGTGAATCTGCTTGTCTATCGTTACAAGAATACACACACACACACTCATATACTCTCTGTTGGTACATACAGGTCAACCAGATCGACTTTTTGGATGCAGTAGATAGTGGGATAAGCAGCAACCTCAGAAAAGGACTGAAAGTGCTGGGTATGTGCTCCGGCCAAAATCAAGTTCAGCTTTAACCCTTTCTGTACTACAATATAAATACCTCCTTCATGAATTACTGCTTCTAGTAAACTACATCCGCACACCTCATGTGTACTTTGCTGAACGCCTGTGGGAGAGCATAAAAGGTATCTCATTGGACGACAAGTCACTGATAAGGATCATTGTCACTAGAGCAGAGGTGAGGGCACACTGGAGATGGAGGGGCAAAGGATGTGTGTGTGCCATGCTGCGTATTTGTAAGGGGGGTTGTGTAGCCAAGTAGTTACTGATTACCTTTATTAACCCCTGCAGATTGATTTGGTCGAGGTAATGAAGTGCTTTCAGCAGCAATATCAGAAGCCCCTCACGAAGGTGGTTGACGAAGTCACCCATGGAAGCTACCGCCACCTCCTCCTCACAATCATGTCCACAAAGTGATAGAAATTTTTTTCAAAGCTCAAAAAAACCTCTTGCACTATTCATTATACTCCTGTGTCATCGTTCTGTCCACCAGTGGAATGTAGAACAATCATGCTGCATGACACGAGCAAAATCGTTCCATGTGATTCTTGTTAAAAAGCGATAAAGTGTGTCGTTTGCACATACATTTAGGTGTTACAAATTTGTTTACATCATTTAACAAAAAAATTACTACAATAATTAAGTCTGGGTACGAGCGCTCTACTGCAACATTGTAAGCTATTAGCTATTGTTACCCGTTATTAACAAATTATCGTTCACGGGCTATACTTTATAGACAAGGCAGCTGGCTTGCTTATTATTACACAGATTGATGACCTCGTCAATCTACGATTATTATATCACACACACCATCCTGCCAACAGACCCAAGTTAAAGAAGGGGACCCGGCCAGGCCATACGAGACAAAAATGGAAGTATGTGTGGACTCGATAGCATCAGCGCAGAATGCTGAGGCGGGCGGGGCCTCTCGCATAGAACTCTGCGCGAACCTGGTGGAGGGAGGGACAACTCCCAGCTGCGGCCTCCTCAAAGTCGTCAAACGCAGAGTGAAGGTACCCGTATTTGTCATGGTTAGGCCGAGGGGTGGAGACTTCGTCTACACCGAAGACGAGTTCAGTGTCATGGAGGAAGACGTGAGGGCGCTAAAGGACTGCGGAGCCGACGGCTTTGTTTTCGGAATCCTCACCCCTTCTGGAGGTGTGGACGTGGAACGTTGCGCTCAGCTGCTACAGCTCTGCAGGCCACTCCCAGTGACGTTTCACCGAGCTTTCGACATGGTAAGGGACCCGTTTGAGGCCCTTGGCGATATCCTAAGGGTTAAATTTGATCGTATTCTGACTAGTGGTCGTTGCAGTACCGCCCTAGGTGGCATAAAGCTGATATCGCAGCTGGTCGAGAGAGCCCAGTCACAGATACTCATTATGCCCGGAGGCGGCATAAACGAGGAAAACTTGGAAACTATTTTGAGGGGGACGGGCGTAGTGGAGTTCCACTGTTCTGCGCGGGTCCCCTCTGCCTCCAAGATGGAGTACAGGAACGTTGCGGTCACGATGGGTAGCAGTTATCAGCCAGATGAATTCGTTCTGAAAGTGACCGATGTGAAGCGCGCGAGTGCACTCTTGTCCATTGCCAAGGGCGTTTGGTTGTGTGAACAACAGGGAACTTGTACCTGATCGCAGCTTTTATATTGATACGTGTACATTGGATACGTACAGTTGTGTGCATATATACAAAGGTACATGTAAGTGTTCAATGTACATGTACAGCGTAAGGTAATAGTGCAGTGTGGGCACAGATGTTCTGTGTGGGAATACCAAGTACACATTCCCCAAGATAAGCCATATATATCTTAAAGACCTTTAACCCAACATGTAACTGATTGATTGGAAACATTTCCCAGAAACTTGTGCGCTGTTAAGAAACCTTATACATTACATAATAGAATGGTACATGTCTCAATGAAATTTAGTTAATTACATGTAGTTTACTCAGTTTGGCTCTGCTGTTTGCAGCTGTCCTTAATGAGAGTACGTGTACATCGGACATGTATGTCCAAATAGCGGCAACTGAACACCAAGTGACACATAGACTTGAAAAATGGTTACAACTTCAATTGTTTGTGCATGTGTTCAAACAATCCTTGTACAGTGTATATATATACAAGCACCTTGGCATTATAGATGTGTACATGTACCAGCAGAACCCTGATATATATATATATATATAATTATATATATATATATATATAATTATATATATATATATTACTTGATATCACACAGGAGGGCCACACCCCTCAAGGTCCAGTAGTCCGGGCTGGATGCCTGGGGTGGGTTGGCAGGAGTGTGCAGGCTGAGTGCTGTTATGTAGGTCAGGTCTGTGCGACGGGGCTTCTTGTACACAGGACAGGTGTACACCTTGGGGTCACGGACGAAACCGTCGGCCGTGTTCACTGCGTACAGATGCACCACGGGGAGAGGGGTGGAGAGGACCTTTGGGGTGGGCTCTGTCAGCCGACACCCCCTCCGGTCCCACCCGGCCCCGTCCAGGTACAGCCCGTGCACGTAGACCCCTTCTGGAGGGGGCTGGGCCACCTCCTCCCTGGACATCCTGGTGACATCGTTCTGAAGGATGACGGAATCCAGTGCCCAGCCCTTGTGTGCCCGCGTCACTTCCTGCCTCATGGCCGTCAGGAAGCCTTGGGGGTTAAAGAAGCCAGTCATCCAGAAGACGTTGGGACGAGCGGTGAATATCCACTTGTTGAACTGAGTGTTCCTTTCCAGCAGCTCAGTGAACCAGAACCCCAGCGTAGAGGATTCCCACGACACCTGTTACCATGGCAATGGTAGGAAAAGTAAGGGGTGGGGGAGGGGGAGGTTGTGTGGTTATACCGTAACACCATGTCTTAAAATGTTACCTTCCTCCAGATATCAGGCACTTTGGCATCATACATGGAATCCAGAGCATTTCTTAAGCCCTACACATTGCGGAAGGGATATTTTAAAGAGAAGCCATACAAATTGTCACTTATGGTTTGTTTTATTGTGGCTATGCAATAGAAGAAGAATGTACTGAAGTACAGGCACAGACTGCTACATGTGCACAATGTACTGAAGTACAGGCACAGACTGCTACATGTGCACAATGTACTGAAGTACAGGCACAGACTGCTACATGTGCACAATGTACTGAAGTACAGGCACAGACTGCTACATGTGCACAATGTACTGAAGTACAGGCACAGACTGCTACATGTGCACAATGTACTGAAGTACAGGCACAGACTGCTACATGTGCACAATGTACTGAAGTACAGGCACAGACTGCTACATGTGCACAATGTACTGAAGTACAGGCACAGACTGCTACATGTGCACAATGTACTGAAGTACAGGCACAGACTGCTACATGTGCACAATGTACTGAAGTACAGGCACAGACTGCTACATGTGCACAATGTACTGAAGTACAGGCACAGACTGCTACATGTGCACAATGTACTGAAGTACAGGAAGACAAATCATTATTTCAATACGTGTTACCTTTGTTAAAATATTCAGCATTGTACTTTGTTATTTTAAAAAAATCAAGGTAGCTTTTACAATTGTTTACTTAACTAATGAAGGTACAGCTGTAACCACTTACGTTTGTCTGCTGCTTGTACTCAAAGTAAGGAGACATTATAGTGATGGTTATAGTAAATTCTTTATAAAGATCTTTTACCTCATATGTATGTACTCTAGACTTACGAATCTCTCTAGAAACTTGTTTAAGTATTTTTGAATATCCTTAAGGTTAGTTTCAAAATCTTGAACAGTGTAAGTTTTATTCTATTGGCACAGCACTAAGATTAGACTGTTCTTCTTCAGCTGCATCATTTGGTTCTTCTTCTTGATCAGGGGTGAATCCTCTAGATGGGGTTTTAGAGGCTCTTCCCCTAATATTTCAACTGAAATATCTAACATTGGAGGTTCATCTTCATCAACTAAGGTTTTATGTCAAATTGCTGCTTTTACAAGTGCATCGGTAGCTTGTTTGAATAGACTAACTTGAAAAGTTTTAGATTTACATGTACATTTAGGCCTATACTTTGCGTAATTAGCTTTACTTATTAGTACACACTGTATCACCTACTTGTACAGTATATTTAGATGTAGGTCCTTCCTCATTGATGTAATGTAATACAGTTGTACGGCCCCCTTTTTTTCAACATACGGATATTGTAATGAGCAGTGATGGGAATGAGCACGTACAGTGATGGGAATGAGCATGTACAGTGATGGGAATGAGCACGTACAGTGATGGGAATGAGCACGTACAGTGATGGGAATGAGCACGTACAGTGATGGGAATGAGCACGTACAGTGATGGGAATGAGCACATGTACAGTGATGGGAATGAGCACATGTACAGTGATGGGAATGAGCACATGTACAGTGATGGGAATGAGCACGTACAGTGATGGGAATGAGCACGTACAGTGATGGGAATGAGCACGTACAGTGATGGGAATGAGCACGTACAGTGATGGGAATGAGCACGTACAGTGATGGGAATGAGCACATGTACAGTGATGGGAATGAGCACATGTACAGTGATGGGAATGAGCACATGTACAGTGATGGGAATGAGCACGTACAGTGATGGGAATGAGCACGTACAGTGATGGGAATGAGCACGTACAGTGATGGGAATGAGCACGTACAGTGATGGGAATGAGCACGTACAGTGATGGGAATGAGCACATGTACAGTGATGGGAATGAGCACATGTACAGTGATGGGAATGAGCACATGTACAGTGATGGGAATGAGCACGTACAGTGATGGGAATGAGCACGTACAGTGATGGGAATGAGCACGTACAGTGATGGGAATGAGCACGTACAGTGATGGGAATGAGCACATGTACAGTGATGGGAATGAGCACATGTACAGTGATGGGAATGAGCACATGTACAGTGATGGGAATGAGCACATGTACAGTGATGGGAATGAGCACATGTACAGTGATGGGAATGAGCACATGTACAGTGATGGGAATGAGCACGTACAGTGATGGGAATGAGCACGTACAGTGATGGGAATGAGCACGTACAGTGATGGGAATGAGCACATGTACAGTGATGGGAATGAGCACATGTACAGTGATGGGAATGAGCACATGTACAGTGATGGGAATGAGCACGTACAGTGATGGGAATGAGCACGTACAGTGATGGGAATGAGCACGTACAGTGATGGGAATGAGCACGTACAGTGATGGGAATGAGCACATGTACAGTGATGGGAATGAGCACATGTACAGTGATGGGAATGAGCACATGTACAGTGATGGGAATGAGCACATACAGTGATGGGAATGAGCACATACAGTGGTGGGCAAACAATAACAGTAATGGACGATGTGAGGGTGTTCCCACCACACCCACCTCAGTGCCTTCCCACCACACCTACCTCGCTCATGATGATGGTGCCTTCGATGGCCAGCTGGAGGTCCTGCAGTGTGCCACGCACCACCATGATCACCTTCTGCATGCGGTCCAGCTCCTGCCTCAAGAAGATGTTCATCGAAGACAGCGCCCCCATTTTCTGGAGCCTTCCCTTTACCTGCAAGGTTATTTGGATCACTGTACTGCCTGATCCCTGCCCTTCCATCCCATTGTCACCCCTATCTTCCCCCTCCCTGCCCTTCCATCTTCCCTCCCTGCCCTTCCATCCCATTGTCACCCCTATCTTACCCCTCCTCTCTCTGCCCTTCCATCCCATTCTCACCCCTATCTTCCCCCTCCTTCCCTCTCTGCCCTTCCATCCCATTCTCACCCCTATCTTACCCCTCCTTCCCTCCCTGCCCTTCCATCCCATTGTCACCCCTATCTTACCCTTCCTTCCCTCTCTGCCCTTCCATCCCATTCTCACCCCTATCTTACCCCTCCTTCCCTCTCTGCCCTTCCATCCCATTCTCACCCCTATCTTACCCCTCCTTCCCTCTCTGCCCTTCCATCCCATTCTCACCCCTATCTTACCCCTCCTTCCCTCTCTGCCCTTCCATCCCATTCTCACCCCTATCTTACCCCTCCTTCCCTCTCTGCCCATCCATCCCATTCTCACCCCTATCTCCCCTCCCTGCCCTTCCATCCCATTGTCACCCCTATCTTACCCCTCCTTCCCTCTCTGCCCTTCCATCCCATTCTCACCCCTATCTTACCCCTCCTTCCCTCTCTGCCCTTCCATCCCATTCTCACCCCTATCTTACCCCTCCTTCCCTCTCTGCCCATCCATCCCATTCTCACCCTATCTTCCCTCCCTGCCCTTCCATCCCATTGTCACCCCTATCTTACCCCTCCTCTCTCTGCCCTTCCATCCCATTCTCACCCCTATCTTCCCCTCCCTGCCCTTCCATCCCATTCTCACCCCTATCTTACCCCTCCTTCCCTCTCTGCCCTTCCATCCCATTCTCACCCCTATCTTACCCCTCCTTCCCTCTCTGCCCATCCATCCCATTCTCACCCCTATCTTCCCTCCCTGCCCTTCCATCCCATTCTCACCCCTATCTTACCCCTCCTTCCCTCTCTGCCCATCCATCCCATTCTCACCCCTATCTTCCCTCTCTGCCCATCCATCCCATTCTCACCCCTATCTTCCCTCTCTGCCCATCCATCCCATTCTCACCCCTATCTTCCCTCTCTGCCCTTCCATCCCATTCTCACCCCTATCTTACCCCTCCTTCCCTCTCTGCCCATCCATCCCATTCTCACCCCTATCTTCCCTCCCTGCCCTTCCATCCCATTCTCACCCCTATCTTACCCCTCCTTCCCTCTCTGCCCATCCATCCCATTCTCACCCCTATCTTCCCCCTTCCTGCCCTTCCATCCCATTCTCACCTCCTATCTTCCTCCCCTCTCCCTTCCCTTCCCCTTTGGTGTACCTCATGTGGTATGTAGTCTGGTGGCAGCTTCTCTAGCATGTCAGTGGCAATCCTGCTCACCACAGACTCCCTTGTCTCTCCAGCACCACCGCTGCTGTCCTTGGGCTGGATGTTACTGATAGTGTCCAGGACCTCCTTGGCCACGTTACTCTGGTACCTTGTCATTGGGAGAAGGTCACACACATGTATGCACTCTTGCACACACACACACACACACACACACACACACACACACACACACACACACACACACACACACAGTACACACATACACACACAGTACACACATACACACACGGTACACACATACACACAGTACACGCAGGCATCTTCATTATAGCATGCAAAGGTACATGACTAACCTTCCATTTCTTATGTGTGCTTTTATACATGTATTCACATGCAGTAATACATGTACATGACAACAGCCACACACGCATAATACTTTACATGCATATCTCCATACACATGTACACCCTCACACACACCCACCACACAATTCACACACACCCTATCACAAAGTTCACACACATACCCTACCCACACAACATACTCATAAACATACCACACACATACCTATCCACATGCACACATACCACACACCTCACATACATGTACGCTACCCACACAACACATACTCACACATACCTACCCACACGCACACACATACCACACACCTCACACACGTATACAGACGCCACAGTCTTGACTCACGTGATGTCTGCATTTGGGTGCAGGCCAAACACCTCTGGTGTGTCCAGCAATGGGAGGAGATCGATTGCCTCTCGAAACTGGTCAATAGCTTTGCACTGTGGGATCTTGTACCCCTTGTAGAAAGCAAAGCTGTCGGCAAACATGTGTTCACCAAACCAAACCTTGGGGAAAGGGGTAAGGGGTAAGGGGGGGGGGGGGGGGGGGGGGGGGGGAGAGACCAGAAGGGCACAGTAGAGTTAGTGCATGCGCCAATAGCCCATTAAGTTACTATTGTTTTCATTGGTTACCATTGGTTACCATTGGTTACCATAGGTACACGTACCTTGGTAAAGGTGTTGAGAAGTCGCTTGTCATAGTCATCGGTGACCCTCCCACCATACTGCACCTCCCCCAGCATATACCGCACAGTGTTCCAGCACACACCCTGCATATGTAGAAACATTGAAGGCTCGTTCATAAAAAATCTCCCCTGCATGTACCCCTCTTTCCATTCCACAACCCCCCACCCACACACCCCCACCTTTCCCAGAGCTCGTGCTGTACCTTCTTCACATCCACAGCATCCAAGTGGTTCTGTATGAACTGTATGCTGGAGGTGAAGTCCGCCTGGTTGAACTCGTAGGGGATGTTCCAGCCCAGGGGTCCAAACTTGCGTCTCTCCTGCACGGTGGTGTGGAGGAAGGCCACTGCAAAGAGTGCCGGCTTCCACTGGGGCATGGCGCTGTAGTCCAGCTGCTCCTGGGTCAGGCTGACGTAGGTCCTCTTTAGACCAGCCCTGACCCCCTGCGGCGGCTCATTGGTGAACTTGATGGAGATCTTTAATTAGAGTAAAAGGCGTATCATTTGGCCGATTAATTTAGATTTATTACCTGCAGCAGGGAGATAGGAAACTTTGGATGTGCCTCTGTGGTGATCCACACTCTGCAGCTGTCGTGCATGGACTCTGTCCCAGTGAGGGTCTCCAGTAGTTCGTCCATGAAGTCTAAACCCAGGTGGCAGTTTTGTAGTAACACCCATCCTCCCTGCAGTGCAATATGGGGGGGGGGGGGGGGGGGGGTCATCAGATCCCTCCACTCTCCTTTCACCATCCAACTCCCTCATGCCCCTCCCTAACACACCTTGCCTCTAACCTTGCAGTCATATCATGTTCATACATTCTGGCATTCACTTACAAAAAGGAACCAACTCTCAACCCTTTTATCCACCCTCCACCTTCCACACAATCACTCATACTCCTCTCTCCTTCCCTCCCTCTCACTCCCTCCTCCCCTCCCATCCCTCCCTCCACCTTCCACACTCCCTCTCCCTCCTTCCCTTCCTCTCTCTCCCTTTCCCTCTCCCTCTCTCTTCCCCTCCTTCTCCCTCTCCCACTCATTCCCTTTCACTCCCTTTCCCTCTCTCCCTCTTCCTGTCCTTCTCCCTCCCCCTCTCTCCTCCCCTTCCTCTCCCTCCTCCCATCCCTCCCTCTCCCTCCCACTCACACTTGTCATGCACTGCTGCAGAAGCCTTCTTGCATGCACCTCTTGCCCCTGACCCATCGATATGGCACTGCACTTCAGCTTTAGCTTCTTGGCCAGGGCCTCTATGCTGGTGGTGGGGTCTGAGCCCATGGACAGGAAGCAGATGAGAGGGGTCAGCTTGGTGCTCTCCGCCCACGTCCCCTCCAGGTCCAGGATAACTCCCTCTGCATACCTCGGCCCCATCGCCTCTCCAATAAACTTTATTGCCTGGGCCAGTGTACGGTCTGGGCACCAGCATCTGGGAATACATGCATGCATTTTTACATGTGTAAGTAACTCATTACAAACATGGAACAGTTCTATATCAGAGCCATTACAGTTTTGGACTATAAGTGTATATGACTAAGTGGTACCTGATAAGCAGCAGCCTTTTAAAGGACTGCAAGCAGTGATGGTAGCCATCAGGGATTTCAGCTTCTTCTGGAGACTCTGAGTCAAACCATGCCTTCCAAGCACGCTCATTTCTCCGCACCTGATGTGTGAACAAAGATGGACAGAACATAAGGGAACATGGGGAACATAAGGGAACATGGGGAACATAAGGGAACATGGGGAACATAAGGGAACATGGGGAACATAAGGGAACATGGGGAACATAAGGGAACATGGGGAACATAAGGGAACATGGGGAACATAAGGGAACATGGGGAACATAAGGGAACATGGGGAACATAAGGGAACATGGGGAACATAAGGGAACATGGGGAACATAAGGGAACATGGGGAACATAAGGGAACATGGGGAACATAAGGGAACATGGGGAACATAAGGGAACATGGGGAACATAAGGGAACATGGGGGAACATAAGGGAACATGGGGAAGATGAGGGAACATGGGGGAACATAAGGGAACATGGGGAACATAAGGGAACATGGGGAACAAAAGGGAACATGGGGGAACATAAGGGAACATGGGGAAGATGAGGGAGCACACAAAGGGGAAAAACAGGGAGAACATAGAAGTGAAACATGGATAAATGCAGAGGTAACTCAGAGCATGTCTGGTGGATCACCTGGTCAAGGATCTGTGTGAACTGATGTTGCTTGGAGAGCTCAACTAGGTTCAGCCATATCACATCGGCTATCCACTTGGCAGGTTTGGAAGGGCAAGCTTTTAAGTCCAGCGCTGCCCCTCCTGGGGAAGAGGGAGGGGATGGGGAAGAGAGGAAAGTGTGATGGCAGAGAGAGGAGAGGGAAGTGGAAAAAGGGATCGAGAGAGAGAGAGAGAGAGAGAGAGAGAGAGAGAGAGAGAGAGAGAGAGAGAGAGAGAGAGAGAGAGAGCCAATGATGAAGAGGACTTACCTTTAATAAATGTCTGGAATTCTTCATGCACAATGGTTTTACTCCTCAAACCAATCTTCAGGGGCAAGAGGAGTGTGAAGAGGAACTTGTGGCTGACATACAGACTTCGCACAGTGTACTTGAACACCTCATAGGTGAGGTATTCTACGATGTTGTTGAGCCGCTTGGTCGGGAAGGGGGAGCGGTCGGACCTGCATCGTAGGCATGACAACCACAGCTGAGCACATGCTCTCTGGATTAGGGTGTGGTTGGGGGGAGGGGGGAGTTGGGGGGAATGCATGGGATGGAGGTGAGGTGGAAGGTGTATGGGGTTGGCGGTTGATAGCGGTACTCACTTTATCATGGAGAGATCAAACAGACCCAGGAACTGCTTAAGTGAGGTCTGGTACATGACATTTACCATGGACATCTCCACAATGAGGAAGTACAGGATGGAGCCCCTGGTGGCCACGGGACGATACTCCTCGCGGGCAGAGTTGATCTTCAGCTCTGTCTCTGCCGCCACCACTAGCTTCTCGTTCACCTCCAGGGCTGTATCCTTAGTGGTACGGAGGACCTCTATCAGCGATTCATCATCCACGAGTGAACCCTTGATCACCAGAAAAACAACAACAACAAAACAAAAAAAAAAACGTAAGTGCTTTTAAAAGAAAGTGCGTACATTTGTAGCAGAAAAAGAAAAGGTTAGTTAATCTTATGCTTTGTCCTATAATTAAAAAAGAAAAACAACTTTTTACAACACTACTTTGCTACCATTTTTTATCCCCACAGAATTCAAAAGAAAAACGTATTACTAGGCAACCCTATTCTGACCTTGGTGCTAGTGAGCCTGTAGAGGAGGCTATCTTCAAGCTCCTTCATCTTCCTCTTGTTGCCGGTCACCTCCTCCAGCAGCTTGACCCTCTCTGCCTCCAGCTCCTGCTTCTCTGTCAGGATCACCCTCCCCAGGAGCTGGTCCTCCAGACCCTTCATGGTCACCGTGAAGTCTATGATGGAGGTGCGTGCGCTGATCTCAGGTGTGTAGGAGGGGTTTGCCAGCTTGGTGGTGATGTAAAGTCGAAAGGTTGCCATGACGTCCACCTCCTTGTCCCCAACCTTCACTTTCAATGTTCGACCAGACCTGATAAAGTTCTTCTCCAGCACGTTATCCAAAGCTGGGTCCAGTTCGTCGCCTACATCTTCAATGAGCAGGGGCCGTCCCAGCGAGAGGCTGTCCTCGAGGTGGTTCCTGAAGTACTTGTGGTTGAGGGTGGTGACCTGGAGCTCCTTCTTCTCCCTGCTCTTAATCCACGCCTTGCCCTGACCCTGCGGGTCGATCAGGAGTGGGTAGCGGGTTGCCTTAGTGACGATGATGCCGTTCTGGATGGAGAGGTCGTCGTTGGGCAGACCTTGAAGGGTCCACTCCCCGATGGTGGCACCGTCCACAAGCAGGGAGGTGATGTTGAGGTCGCTTGTGAAGGGGATCCTGTGCCCCTGGAGCTGCCCCTCCCACCCCTTCATCAGATGGATCCGAAACTCCTGGTTGAAGGGTCCCGAGTAGGAGAGGAAGGCCGTAGCCAGCAGGGCATCCCCCACCAGCTGCCCAATCTGCTGCTGGAACTCCTTGCTCTGCTGGGTCCACCTCTCCTTCTCCCCGCCCAGGCCGGAGATGAGCGCGGTGGCGGCCTTCATCTTCTTGCGGCAGGTCTCGGCCGCGTCCAGCAGTGTCTTCTTCTCCCTCACTGCTCCCTCGTACATCATCTGCACGGCGTCCAGCTCCCTCTGCTTGTCGTCGAGCTGGGCCTGGGCCACCTGCAGGCTGCTCATGGCCACCTTCAGCCTCCCCTCCTGGATGGCCAGGTTAGCCTTGAGGGGGAGGACCTCCTTGTTGATGGTGAAGAAGAAGGCCATGGCCGTGGTCCAGGAGCAGAGGCCCGCCACGTTCCCGCACACCTTCTTGGCCGTCTCAAGGTTGTAGTCCTCCATGGTGAGGTAAGGGGCCAGGAGCTCCACCGTCTCCTCATTGATGGTGTCCTTGCTGAAGTTCTGCAGCGACTGGAGGAAGCCTTGCTGGCTCATCATCTGAGGACAAGCAGAGGGGATTGATCTTGCAACAAATTTTTTTAGCTGCTACTTCCTGTCACACCCACCCCTACCTCCTGCCACTTCCTGCTGCTCTGCTACTTCCTGCCATACCCTCCCCTGCCTCTTGCCCCTCCCCTGCCTCCTGCCCCTCCCCTGCCTCTTGCCCCTCCCCTGCCTCCTGCCCCTCCGCTACCTCTTGCCCCTCCCCTGCCTCCTGCCCTCCCCTGCTTTCTGCCCCTCCCTGCCTCCTCCCCTACTTCTTGCCTTTCCCTCCCCACCCCTCTACTTACCTTGTGCAAATTAATGAGATCAGTATGCATTATCAATCCATGTTCAATCTTTCCCACCTTCCCAACCACACCCAACACACCTCCCATCTGAGTACAACATGTGCAGCAGACACATGGAAGACAATTCCCTTACCCCCACCCAGTCCATCTCTTACTTTGAGGGACTCCCCCCAGCTTGGTTTGGGCCCCGGCCGATCAGGATCAAGTGCCATGGGGTCCAGCCTGTGCCTGAAGAGCAGGAGGACACAGTCCATGATCCTCATGATGAGGTGAGGGGGCTTCCCCAGCTTGCGCACAGTGGCTATGTCGGAGGCCTTGATGGTCTGCAGAGCTGCCTCTGCCTCTTCCAGTGCAGGCCTTGCCTTCTCCAGCTTCCCCTCGGCCACTGCCTTGTCCGCCTGACAGGGGGGGAGGGGGAGGGGAGGGGAGGGGGGCAATGCTCAAGTGAATGGAAGAACTTTGCAGGATCAGGTATTGGATGTACCTCACTGCAGTATACGTGTAAATGTACTTATACGTGTACGTTTAATGTACTATAGGATTGGAATTACATGTAGCTTTACTGATGGCAATACTGGACATAGCCACACCATAATAAGTGGCCTGGTTATATCAAAAGGGGGGGGGGGGGCAAAGCAAATCCAATTGCATATTTTGGCATTGATAACTCAAACACACGTTTTACTATCGCCGCCAGTATAATATACATGTATTATGAGAAACGTACTCTTGTTAAAATTGTGCAACCTATGCATTATCCTTTATTTATACATGGTGTACATGTATGTATGACATTAGTGTTAGCTGACACCAGACATTAGTGTTAGCTGACATCAGACATTACTGTTAGCTGACACCAGACATTAGTGTTAGCTGACACCAGACATTAATGTTAGCTGACACCAGACATTACATTAGCTTCCCCTTACTGCAATGTCGTCCACCAGTGCCTGTGCCTTGTCCTTCACCACCTGAACTGAAGCTTTCACCTTCTCTGCTTCCTTCGCCTTGATCGTCACCTCTCTCAGAACCTCGTCGGCCTTGGCAGAGGCCCCCGCCAGCTCCTTCTCCTTCAGGACCAGCTCCTTGGACAGCTGGGCCACAGACTCGCTTGCCTCCACAAGTTTGTCCAGCCCCGTCTTCATGCGGTTGGCCAGCTCCCCAATCTGTGCCTTCTTCTCGCTGTATATGCTCTTGTAGCCGCCGATGAAGGCCAGGTAGGACTTGGGGGTGATGTGGGTGGGACGTCGGTACCGCTCGAAATAGCTGGCGCAGGTCTCAGCCACATAGTCGTGGAAGACTCCCATGGCCTTCACCACCTCCTGTTTGGTCTGGGGACTGCATATGATCTCGTAAGAGGAGAGGAAGTGGTGTGCCACAGCCACCAGGGCATCCTTGGGCCAGCGGCTGAACCAATCGATGGTGCACCCACTAATCAACCCAGGAAACTTGAGTGCCCTGTTGCGGAACTTCTCACCAACCTACATGTAGCACACAAAACATGGGTACATATATATACAATTATGCTGCTTAAAAATTAGATGTAAATATGAAAGCGAGTGTGGTAAAGTCTTCCTCCACTACAAAGTACATATTTACTGCACGGTAAGGGAAGACTTAAAATTCCTTTTGCTTCCACATTTACAGCATATTTATTCACATGGGATAAATCCAATAATTCATCTATGTAACTGAACTGTACTGCTCCAGATATGTTACAGTAGTTGCATGGTGCACTTACAGGTGAGAAGCACAGGGCAACGTGAAGGTTCTTCCTGGCCCTGGATATGAAGTAGTTGTACAGGTTCTCTTGGGTTGGAGGTCTGCGTGGAAACTGTTTCTTCATTACAGAGACAAGCTCTCCCGTGATTTCGTCAAGCTCATCTCGAGCAAAGAGATTCGAAATTTCTCCTGATGAAAGTATGTTGTTCAGATATTCAAGAAATCCCTCGTCTTTGACTTCATTGTCAGTGAAAATGAAAGTAATTCCTTTTCCTTTTTGTCCTGTAACAAAATAGCAATGATATTTTTTATAAACAAGCACAGGTCATAACTTTACATGATTTCATGTACATTTATGTGCAGAGTAATAATGATGCATTTAATCTAAATTAGTAAATAGATAATTTTATTTAAAAAACCCAATTATGGGTTTAATAGTTATGATTAAATTTGCAGATATACATGTACATGTACCCGTATCATAGTAACCCTGTGTGCTATTTTTAATACCCTCCATATGTACATGAATACAAGTATACATGAACACCAATATTGTAAGCATCAAGCATTGTTATACTTCGGCGCAGAAATTTAAAAAATAATGAGTAAATGATAGAATTATATACAATGTTTAGCTTGATTAGGTACCACATATGTATGGACAGCTGCTCTACATGTACCTGCAATTCTGTAAAGAGCCTTGAGGTCTTCCATAAGGTTAGTTGAATTGTACGACCGCGTCAGTGTGATTTGAAATGTTTTGCACCCGGCTATGAAGGAGGCCAGCCGCGTCAAGCTCTGCTTCCCAGACCCACCAACTCCAACCAGCAGAGCGTTGCCTCTGTCGGTGCGAATGATGCGAGATATCTTGACCAGGTGGACCATGGCGTCCTTGAAGAACACCAGGTCCATCCCTGCCCCACGGATGGTCTCATTGTACTGGCGCATGTAGGCCATGAGCTTGTCTGCAAGGAAGCTGAGAGATGGTACCTGAGGGGAGGGGGAGGGGGGAGGGGGGAGAGAGGTAGCTTGCACACAGATATTCTTGAACAATAGTGCTGACAAAGGGCTCAATTTGTTTATTCAAATAATCACCATAGAAACATGTTGCTGTGAGCTCTAATTATCTCCCACCCCTCGTACATGATTACTATGTGCACTTGTAATGTACTTGCATGTATGCTTTAAAAAAGGTATGTGGTAGTGCACATGTGAAGTCTACAAACATTTGTATCGACACATGCCATAAGAGTGTATTTATTTTGGAGGGGGTGTGGCGGTACCATCCAAAAATCTTAGCACTGTATGGCCCCTACCTCCATAGTTACCAGGGTAACATGCCAGACCTGGTATTTGCAGTGGGTAAACAACGGCTGTGTTCGTTCCATGCTCCAGCATATCATCCCTCATGTCTCCCCCGCCACCCATTGTATGATTTTAATATTTACACACATTCTGCAAGCATGCGTCTGTAGCTTGAAAGCAATACATTTCATTGTTAATTTTTCTTGTGCTAATTGGCTATTTCACACAACACCCTAATATTCCAACAACACCCTGATATTTGCACAACATCCTGATATTCACACAACATCCTGATATTCACACAACACCCTGATATTCACACAACATCCTGATATTCACACAACACCCTGATATTCACACAACACCATGATATTCACACAACACGCTGATGATCACACAAAACCCTCAACACCCTGATATGATGTGACTTGCTCACCTGTTCGTATACTTTGGGTGCTTCCATCTCAACGTTGTCAGCCTCCTGCCCCGTGGGTTCAGGGATGTCGCGGAGAAAGTCCACGAAATAGGACTCTGTGGGCAGTGAGGTCCCATCCAGCTCGTCACACAGGATCCTTTCTGCGGCCTTCAGAAACCACAGACAATCCTGAAGATGGGTAACAGTACAGCACATCACATACGTACACATACATGGATGCATCACCAAACATACTGTGGGAGTGTCCATAGCTAGGGTGTGTGTGTGTGTGTGTGGGGGGGGGGGGGGGGGCGGCCCAGCAACTTGACTTCGCCCAAATAACATTTGACACACCCACCAAGCCATACTAATCTCATACTGTACATCTCCCTATGCCTGTGAGGTCACCTACCACCCCATCTCCCTATGCCTCTGAGGTCACCTGCCACCCCATCTCCCTATGCCTGTGAGGTCACCTACCACCCCATCTCCCTATGCCTCTGAGGTCCCCTACCACCCCCATCTCCCTATGCCTGTGAGGTCACCTACCACCCCCATCTCCCTATGCCTGTGAGGTCACCTACCACCCCCATCTCCCTATGCCTGTGAGGTCACCTACCACCCCCATCTCCCTATGCCTGTGAGGTCACCTGCCACCCCCATCGCCCTATGCCTGTGAGGTCACCTACCACCCCATTTCCCTATGCCTCTGAGGTCACCTACCACCCCATCTCCCTATGCCTCTGAGGTCACCTACCACCCCCATCTCCCTATGCCTGTGAGGTCACCTGCCACCCCCTATGTACATGTACAGTGTCCCGGTAGGTCGCTGAGATTTGCACAGCGCACTAGTTGAGGCCCAGCACTAATTGCGATTTGCACAGCGCACTGCGCACTGATATTGCAAACTATGGGCATGGTACGGTGGCCCGGTACCTCGCGCGCACAGCGTACGAAATTGCGTAGAGTCCGAGTGCACAGCGCACTAACTTTGGGATATAAGTTTCAATTACGTCATCCGTCTAGTGACTATGGCTGTTTCCTTTCTGCATCGTGACGACCCAAAGGTCGAAAGTAAGTGAAGTACTGGTAGTGGTAGTGAAAGCAGAAACATGCATGTGCATTTAATACGTTCAATGCAGGGCTCATTGTGAGATACTGGAGGCAGCAGAAGTGTGACCAGGTCATGCTAGCCTATTTGCGCTTCGTGCATCTGGTACCTGTAGGGAAAATAGGGTTACGAAGGCGTCGAATTGCTGAAACCCCTCTTCAGTTGTAGTGTGATGCTATAAATAAAGATTCGTTAGTTGTGTCGTGAATGCATGTTTAAAGATCGATGCCTGAGCTGCATGCATGTCCGATTTTACGGGAGGTGCTGAAAACATCAAACTCCTACAGACCAAATACGGGCATCGATCTTTAAACTTGCAATCCCGACACAACTAACGAACCTTTACAGCATCACACAACAACTGAAGAAGGGTTTCAGCAATTCGACGCCTTCGAATTCGTAACCCAAGAGTCGCTATTTTCCCTACAGGTACCAGGAAGCCACACACATTTGCCAAGACAATATTTATCACAACCTCAACATCTCTTTGCGTACCTGGAGGTCCCTATGAATAATCTCCACATGACCATATGCCTCCTATCAATATCTGTGTGCACTGGTACGGCGGTCAACTATCAATACACAATGGCCCAAAGCGGCACCGTTGTTTAATACGTATGGGCGGCTTTATTGATAAGGTTGTAGCAGGTACAGGTACTGTGCTTTGAGCTAAGGAGTTGTGTCAATAGACCCTTCCCTTTAACGGCGTAAGGAATGCAATTTGCTATTTTTACATCACGTCCGGAGTACTTTTTAGTTCCTCCTAAAATCGGACATGCATGCGGGCATCGATCTTTAAACTTGAATTCACGAAACAACTAACGAACATTTATAGCATCACACAACAACTGAAGAGGGGTTTCAGCAATTCGACGCCTTCGTAACCCAAGAGACGCTATTTTCCCTACAAGGTACCAGATGCACGAAGCGCAAATAGGCTAGCATACACTTCTGCTGCCTCCAGTATCTCACAATGAGTCCTGCATGGAACGTATCAAACGCATATGCATGCTGCTTTCCGGTTCGACCTTTGGGTCGTCACGATGCAGCCATAATTTATTTTGTCCCTTAGTCTAGACGGATGATGTAATTGAAACTTGTATCCCAAAGTTAGTGCGCTGTGCACTCGGACTCTACGCAATTTCGTACAATTGCGCTACGCAATTTCGTGCGATTGCGCCACGCAATTTCGTGCGATTGCGCTGGACACAATGCTCTGCGCGCGAGGTACCGGGCCATCGTAGCATGGGATGTCGAATTGTTTGGTTACGTCACTAGGCGAGTTTGTATGGCGCGCGAAGCGCGAAGTATGGCGCCGAAGGCGCCTCGTCCGCGAAGCGGACTCGGGACGAGGCTGTTCAATTATTTTCGGGTGCTCGTTTTTCGAAATGAAGAGTGTCTGGTTAGCACCCGGGGTGTAATTTGACCCCGGATTCGGCTTTCGGGTGGAAATTTGACCCCTAACGTGCAGGACAGCCTTGGGGGAACAGCCTTGTCAACATATTTACCCTAAACACTTTAATATCCTAGTGCTGCTAATGTTATTTCTAACGTTACCGTTTATCTATTAAAGCGGCTATTAACAAACAGTTCGAAGTTCTAATATTCTCATGCTGCACCGAAACGATCCAGGTCTTTCGTTGCCTCCAATATACTAGTTGGGCGTAGCCTGACCTTCGCGTTTTGGCGGAAGGTCGGGTATCTAATCAAGCCTATACCAGGTACACATATAGGCTTGATACCCGACCTCCGCCACGCGCGCAGAAGACTTCAGAAAGTGCCCGCGATGCGATGCGATGGGTTGACGCAGAAATAGAAAATATTTCTATTCCTGCGATGCGACGTCGCAGCGATAAACCACACCTAAACCACGCCCGATACTGGTTGGTTATTAATAAATGATTGCCGGGCCCCGGGCAGGTTTTTTTTTTTCTTTCATCGCGTCGCATCGCGGGCATTTGCGCCAAATTGCGAACCAGTCTTTATATGAGCGTTGCGTACCGCTGTCTCCAGAGTTCAAAGTACATGTCCGGTGTTTCTATAATCCATCTACCCCCGGTTTCCCCCGCTCGTTTAGGTGTGATATCATTCCGTTGTATAATATACCGATAAGAATGGCAGCACTGATTGCTTTGCATTATCCTTCAAATGCATTCTTTGCCATCCGCGCGGCAACTTTTTTCACCACTCGAATTAAACTAATACAGTATATATGCGCATGCAAAAGTGTTTTCACTACTCGAACTAACGTTAAATAGTGTCCAATATTTACAACTATCCAACTATTCAGCTTTTTGTTTCAGTTTCTCCGACATGCATGCATGTCGGTTCACTTTATGTACAATTCGAAAAAATCCAGAGCCATGTTTTCGTTGTTAGTGGCCTCATCCATGCACATCCTCACTTCCAAGTCACCTGAGATGGGAGCAGGGAAAGTCTTGCAAAACCAGGCGAGGTTTGGTGGACTGCAGCACGTAGCCTCGAGTCCGTTACACTCTTGCCCGTCCCACAGGATGTCGGCAGAATACAAGACATTAGACCAGGTCGATCCAGGATTGCCAGACTCGCAGTAGTAGTTAGAACCAATAAAAGAAGGTGCAGCTTTTCCTCCAGCACAAGGACAGGCAGGACTGACAGCTACCGTTTCAAAAACAGCAGCGGCGTAAGTAAATATGTGCTGCCTATTCCCTGGTGCTCCGTAAGTGATGCTGATCCCGTCAACGTAATTGGTCTCAAGTGTATTCCCTAAAGTATTGAATGCATCAGGTGAACCCACTTGATAGCCGCGGAACCTCCCGCAAACTGTCCCGTAGCTGGCTCCGAAAGTTCCAACCGTCAGAGAGTCGCACGCTCCTCCAATGGACTTCTTTCCGCAGGACGCTCTTGGTGATGAGATCTTGCTCCACGGTGCCGGGCATTGCTGCCTTGGATCGGACATATCCAAGTAGCCCACTTTTTTCCAAGTACTCGGGAAACTCGGTACATCAGGTGGAAACGGAGCATTGCCGGCCGCGGGTGGAACGGGAGCACCACCAAAAGCCTCTAAAGTATCGGATTCCACCTCAAAAGGCAGCGAATCGGGCATAAACCGCTCTGATTCTAGTTCTGTCTTCTTCGCAGCTGCTGAGTATTCTTGCTCGTCGATGTCCATTGGAATATCCACATTTGAAGCCTCGTGATGGGTTTGAGCCTTCAGCCTATGATTTGGGACCGCGAGTGCTGTCCACAGAAGGCAGCACACGGGTATGTAAATAGCTGCTTTCATATGCATGCCGCGTGGACTAGGATAAAGAGGTGAGTTACGCTATCACTAGCTGTTTATATATACTCGCTATACGCGTGCATGCCATGCATATCCCGCAATTCTTTCCTGGGAAAAATTCCTTATCGTATATCAGCCGCGTGCATTACAGAATTTCGTGCCAACTGTCCACGCATGCCTGTCTAGTCACTGGCGGACGGAGGGGGGGGGTTGCCCTTTCCTCCTATTACATAATACGCAAAATGCGGCATAAGTAAATGAAAAAGTAACGAGCATGCTCAGCTAGTTGAAAACTCGTAATTTTTTCATGCATTTTAGCACACCGAATTAACGTTTCAAAAGCTTCCGCGCTTCGCGCGCCTTTTGGTGATCCCCCTCCACTACAACCCCCCCTTTTTTTAAATCCTGCGCCCGCCAGTGCTTGTTTGTGAATTATACGGCCAACAGATGACAGATCGCTTTAATTAAACGTAGCGACCGTATTTCCTAAAGGAAATTCTATCGCTCCAAGGTCGCTCGTCTGCGAGAACCATGCATGCTATGTTTCAAATCGTGACAGCCTGACAGGGGCATAAACTTGATGCGTCTACTTAGTGCATCTTTTGAATCAGTTTTGATGAGACAAGGGGGGATCCAAGATTTTTGGATATGTGGGGTCTGATAAATATATTCACAAATGGGGGAGGGTACGGGAGGGGGCGTGCCCCTCCCGTGACAGCAAGGGGGTCTGGGGGAGCGCTCATAGCTCCCCCAGTGGGGCCTGGGGCTTTGCACCAGCCGCTTTTTTGCTTTTGCGTTTATGTACATGTAAAATGAAAATGAACATACTTTTAATGCACAGTGATATCCATGGAATACATACATCACGCGATATCCGGATTACCAGAGCCTGATTGGAAAAACTTTCTTCACAATGCTATGGTTCCTATACTGCTCAGCAATTAAATTCGTGACGCAAAGCTTTTGTGAATTTGTGACCGAAGCGTGCACGTGGCCATGCACCAGCTATACATGTCGGTCTAAACGACTCATGGAGTCATTTATGTTTTAGTATTTTTTAGTTCGTTTAGCTCTATAGCTACCTGTTTTCTGAGGAAAATAATCTGAGATCCATCCCATTCACGTTTTTTGATCGCTTAACCTCAATTCTTGTTCACACGCACCATTCGATCGATCGCGCGATTCAATACTAATTAACAACGCATGCAAATTTGAATTCTGCATACATGTAGATTACAGCATGCATTACGTCATTCTTCATATAGGAAAGGGAGGGTCCGGACCGCCTGGAAACCACGCTCCCCCCCCCCCCCCCCCCCCCAAATCCGCCCCTGACAAGCAAGCAATAGCAATTGCAATGAAACCACTTTTGACACCCATCACATTGCACCATCTTTAAGCAGTAGCCAGATGTATTTCAATCGCTTATTGGCTTCGTCGCTGTAATAACATCAGTGGCACCATTGGCACCATTCTGGAAGCAGTATATAGACCCCTTGCCGCCAGGGCTCCACCAGCTAAGATTAGCCAGCCAGTAGCCACCCCTTATTGGTTTTAGCCAGGGATAAATTGTAGCCGATAACAAATAGCCACTTAGCCAATAAAAAACGTGAATACGTTTACAGTTCATGCAGTATTACCACGCGGACTTGCGGTTCAACATGGCTGAGTCGAGTTGCCCTTCCGAAGAACAAGGTACTAGTACTAATACAAAACGGATGCGATTTTCGTCCCTTAATGAATGGTCTCTGAGTTACTTTCAAAAAAACCTTGCATCTAACAAAGCATACTATATCTGCAATCTTAAGCGCAAGCTTCCATGTGGTGAGAGTAGAGATTGTGGAACTACATACTGTAAGACCACTGGACCTGCAAACCTTCGTTACCATCTTTAAAATGCACATGGTTTAGAAGCCCCTTCGTACCTGAAAGAGCTGGTAGTTCTAGCGAATGATAACAAAGGCTTAAAAAAAAACAGATGGCCTTGACAACAATGTTTGCTCCAAGTACAGACAGCGCAAAGACTCAGGTAGAAAAACTTGCTCTAGCATGGTGTATGAACCTGCGTATGTCGTTCAAACTCCTGCGGGATCCGTATTTCATTAGTGCTTTTTCAGCTAGCATTCCTCCGGGATTTAAAGAATCTGATCTCACCACTGCAATAATCGAGTATGATAACAAGCTGTGTGAACGTGTAAAGGAACTCCTTAGCAATTCTGTAGCATCACTGGAGCTGGATGGTGGAAAGGATGTTAATTCCCGAAAGCTAATAGGTTTGGGTGTTTTGAAGGATGGGAGATGCCTTTGTTGGGATCTCTTAGATACTGATGGTGACACGTTAGATACAGGTTATTATGACAGTCATTACAGATGCAGTACTTAAGATGGAGAAAGATGGCTTATTCATTGCTTCTATTACAGTGGACAATGAAGCTTCTCCAAATGCTGGTATCAGTCAAGCTATTACTGAAGGGTCCCTAAAATGGCTTCTTCATTTTCGATGTGGTTGTCACACCCTGGAATTGCTAATGGAGGATCTGGCAAAAGCAATTCCCTCAGTTGCTTTAGCTATAAAGGTAGCCAAAGATACAGCAAACAACATAAAAAACCACAAACGTCTTCTTAAAGCATTGAAAACTGCCCAACTGGAGACTCCAGGTCATAGTGTTTAGAAAGTAATATTGCCATGCAATACTCGCAAATGGTCAAGTGGCTTCCTTTGTATAGCTCATATACTGCAATTACAACATTATTTGATAGCAATGGCTGCTCGAGATGACTTGGAAAGTGAAAATTTTATTTTGCCAGACTTTCAGTTGCTTGAGTATGCCAGAAGTGCATTGTTTGAGTTCTATTTAGTTGAGCAACTATTGCAACGTGATTCAGCCAACGTAATCCATCTCTCATTCTTTTGGTACTTTATCAGTACTAAGGTGATCAACCTGCGTCAAAAAGGTTTTCACCCTGAAGCAAATGCACTTAAAGAAAAAATGAAACAACGACAGCTGCTTATGGAAGAGTCAGGAGTGTTCCATTTGTGTCTTATCTTGTGGCCAGAGACAGTAAACCTTCCAAATCTGCAAAGATATGCTAACAGAGAAATAGAATTTCTTGTTATGCGTCAGTGGAAGAAGTGGCAGAAGTTTGCAGATATTGTTGGTCTTCCACAGGGATATCGCACCTCTGATCCTCAAACAGATGATGAAAAGCGAACTAATTTCATCCCCAGCTGTCGTTCAGATTTGATGAAGCATGTTACCACTGGGGATACAGCCATCCATACTGCTAGAGCCCATTTTCTGAGGGAGAGCAAAATAGCTGAAGAAAAGTTAAAGCATTGTGATAAATTGCCTAAGCCATCGAAGGATTCAAAGGCACATGCATTTAACCTTAAAGCATACTGGGAAAGTATTGGAGCAAATATACCTGCATTATTTGTATTGTACTACGTTTTAAGCTGTTGTGCTGCCTCTGAAGCTGGAGTTGAGCGATTCTTTTCTACTAAGGGCCTCTTTCATGATGATGTGCGTTCATCAATATCTCCAGTCATAACTAAAGCAGTCATCCGCACCCGCTGGAACCACGATTTGGTGAAAAGGCAGTATGTCAGAGAGTTCCCAATGGACGTACAAGATGTTGAGTTTGATGAATAGAGTGTGTTTATTGTACTTTTGTCCTCACATGCTGAATGTAATTTATACAAGCAATATTATATATTAGCCAGTTAGCCAATAAAATTTTAAATAGCCAGAGATTAGCCAGCCTGCCTCATTAGCTACTTAGCTGGTGGAGCCCTGCTTGCCGCTTCATCCCAGCATGCAAGTTTCAAAACATTACACAAGGAAAAATATCGTATTCCCAGCCATGGGTTTACCCTGGGTTTTGTTCGACCATAGATAGTACAAGTAAATAAAAACATTCTCTATGAGAAGGTTAGTGGTATAAAGGATTTGAAGGCAATAGTGGTGTAAAAAGCAGCTGTAGTGCTAGCCAATCAGCCATTTTGGCGCGTGACTTGGTTTGTTAATTGCATTCCAATGTGCGACCTATTTTTGCCAGACGTATAAACCATTTATACGTCTGGGTACGAGACTAATATCAGCCGTATTATCACGTGCATTACAAAATTTCGTACCAACTGTCCACGCATGCATGTCCACCCTCAGGATACTCAGGATACATAATCAGGTGCTATTATTAAGTTGGCGTGCACAGGCAATGCTGCACCAATTGTCATGTGATCGGGGAAGGGGGTACGTACCATGGAGACAATGCCTGTGAGGTCACCTGCCACCCCATCTCCCTATGCCTGTGAGGTCACCTACCACCCCCATCTCCCTATGCCTGTGAGGTCACCTACCACCCCCATCTCCCTATGCCTCTGAGGTCACCTGCCACCCCATCTCCCTATGCCTGTGAGGTCACCTGCCACCCCATCTCTCTATGCCTCTGAGGTCACCTGCCACCCCATCTCCCTATGCCTGTGAGGTCACCTACCACCCCCATCTCCCTATGCCTCTGAGGTCACCTGCCACCCCATCTCCCTATGCCTGTGAGGTCACCTGCTCATTAGTGAAGCGGTCAGCAATGACCCGCATGCACTCGTGCATCCACAGGCTTGCCGCCATGTCTTTGGTCTTGCACTCCTCTGCCTTCACGTGAAGCATGCCCTCCCATATACGGGAAAGGTCGCGAAGGTTAAAGATGTAGTGGAACTTTGCTGGGGTGGGAAGCATCTTCACCTGGAGTGTGTAGTGTGTGTAATGTGTAGTGTGTGTGTAGTGTGTGTGTAGTGTGTGCAGTGTGTGTAGTGTGTGCAGTGTGTGTAGTGTGTGCAGTGTGTGTAGTGTGTGCAGTGTGTGTAGTGTGTGCAGTTTTGTGTAGTGTGTGTAGTGTGATTGTGTAGTGTGTGTGCAGTGTTTAGTATTCGTAGTGTGAAGTGTGTAGTGTGTGGCACAGTGTGTAGTATGTGTAGTGTGAAGTCGTGCAGTTTTGTGTAGTGTGTGTACAGTTTTGTGTAGTGTGTGTACAGTTTTGTGTAGTGTGTGTGCAGTGTGTGTATGTAGTGTGTAGTTTGTACAGTGTGTGTAGCAAGACAATATGAAAAGGGGAAAAAGACAAGTGAAAGCGTGCTTCTGAAGCACAGTGGTTCACCTTTGTCTTCTGCCACAGTGTTCTGGTGCATGAAACCAGTCGTCTGATGGTGTCAATCACCTCTTCGCCAAACCCCCTCTCCTTGCAGAAGTACCCCAGTCCTATGACCCCAAATATCTTGTCTATGGACACGTTTGAGGGCAGGGTGCAGTTGAAGATGGAGAAGGCCCTCTTCAGTCTGGCAGGGATGTCATTGCGCCCACCTCCTGGGTGGATCATGGCTGCCAGCAGCTGGATGTCCACTATGTGGGTGAAGTCCCCAGGCTTTTCCAGGTTGTAAAAACCTTTCATCTCCATCAACTGGCGCACGATTTCATTGGTCACCTACAGTAAAGCACAAGAGCACTTTGTTGTAAAAGTCAGGGGGGTGGGGGGAACATGTGAGGTGGGGGGTAGGGGGAACATGTGGGGTGGGGAGTGGGGGAAACATGTGGGATGGGGGTGGGGGGAACATGTGGGGAGGGGTGGGGGTGGGGGAAACATGTGGGGTACAAGTCCCACCCACTTACCTGGTCTCCCCACTCATTTATCACAGGCATGTTGATATCATCCACAAACACAGACATCTTCCTTCCTGCCGGGGGGCCATAGGTGCTACCCACACGCTTGTCCACATATCCTTCTATGGTACGCTGTAAGATAGGCAATGGACAAGGTTCAAAGGTTAGGGGTCTGGGCAACTTTTGTACTAAGATTTGTCACACAAATTTCCTCAAACAAAGGGTACGTTGTCACATGACTTTTAAGGGTTATCATCTCATATCTAAGGATTGTCCCATGATTTCCTCTGTTGTCATCTCTGTTGTCACATGGTTTTCTGTCACATGATTTCCTCCAATATCTGACTTTTCTTAAGTATTTAAGGTGATTTGTGGTATTCAGTACATCCTTGTAGAATGCACAAGATTTGTACATGTAGCTTCCCTCTTAGGTAGCGTAACAGCTACTTGTAATGGTCAGATATACTTGAGGTTCAAAGGTCAAAAATACAAGTACATACAACATGTACCTGTGGTGCTCATACTTAATTTTAAAAATAATCATTTAAGCCATCTGTGACATATACACACAAGATTTGTAATGTTTGGTAGCATAACAGCCATTCAATACTACTTTTAATGGTCAATGATACCTGAGGTTCAACGGTCACAAAGAGACAAGTATATACCTGTGGTGCTATACTTAATTTAAGCCATCTGTGACATATGTGCACAGGATTTGTAATTTTTGGTAGCATAACAGTAATTCAATGCTACTTGTAAATGATATTTGAGGTTCAAAGGTCACACAGTACATACCTGTGGTGCTCCTACTTAATTAAATAATCATTTAAGCCATCTGTGACATATCCTTTGAGGTGCACATACCAGTGGAGTTAAAAGGACCAAACCAAGACTGAACGACAATCAAGATATGATCTTCCTACACATTGGGCATCTCTTCACACTGTAGGCATGGGGCATACAACTGTAGGCATGGGGCATACAACTGTAGGCATGGGGCATACAACTGTAGGCATGGGGCATACATGTACAACTGTAGGCATGGGGCATACAACTGTAGGCATGGGGCATACAACTGTAGGCATGGGGCATACATGTACAACTGTAGGCATGGGGCATACAACTGTAGGCATGGGGCATACAACTGTAGGCATGGCACATACAACTGTAGGCATGGAGCATACAACTGTAGGCATGGGGCATACAACTGTAGGCATGGCACATCCAACTGTAGGCATGGGGCATCCAACTGTAGGCATGGCACATCCAACTGTAGGCATGGGGCATACAACTGTAGGCATGGGGCATACATGTACAACTGTAGGCATGGGACATCCAACTGTAGGCATGGCACATACAACTGTAGGCATGGCACATACAACTGTAGGCATGGGGCATATAACTGTAGGCATGGCACATACAACTGTAGGCATGGCACATACAACTGTAGGCATGGCACATCCAACTGTAGGCATGGCTGTAGGCATGGGGCATACAACTGTAGGCATGGCACATACAACTGTAGGCATGGCACATACAACTGTAGGCATGGCACATACAACTGTAGGCATGGGACATACAACTGTAGGCATGGGACATACAACTGTAGGCATGGGGCATACAACTGTAGGCATGGCACAAACAACTGTAGGCATGGCACATACAACTGTAGGCATGGCACATACAACTGTAGGCATGGCACATACAACTGTAGGCATGGGACATACAACTGTAGGCATGGGGCATACAACTGTAGGCATGGCACATACAACTGTAGGCATGGCACATACAACTGTACCTGGAAGAGCATTGGTGTCGAAGCAGATGAAAAATTGAACGCCTTGAAAAGTTGCTTCTCAGGGTTGTAGCCTGAGGCATATCCCTTGATCATCACAGTCTTAGCTGTACCCTGCTCTCCAATTAGAAGAACAGCCTTATCCTGCTTGGCAATGGTCTCAATCAGGAATGTTGTCCGGATGTTATCAATGTTGGGCACAAGGATGGAGGCATACTCTGGCTCGCTGTCTGTGGGATAGATGTACTCCTGCACACGCGCAGACCAGTGGACCCACTCCCCTCTCTCATCCACCAGGTACTCAAACATGGTCTCCCCTTCCCTGACGGGAGGTAGATCCATCACAGAGTTCTCCCTCAGGAATGACTCCATCTTGGCCCTGCCCCCAAGCTCCAGCAGTGCTCCAACGCTCCACATCATGGCAAACACATACAGCCGTGGGAGGTGCTGTGAGGTAGGGTCTTCTGCTCCTGTGACGAGACCAGACAGTAGGTCCAGGGCCTGAGAATAAACAAAACCTTGGGGTTAAACTTAGTGTATGGTAGCACATTGACTTGGGGAGAAGCTGCTCTGATAAATATCACTAAGATGGTTGGTTAGACGGTCATGCTACATGTAAGTTAGGTCACCAGGGGTTAAATTCGGTAACACTACCCACCCAGGCAATCATACCCTCAAAGATGTCCCCCACTTTGAGGTGACCTCACACACCAGGTGAGAGCACACCTCGGCGCCGTCCTACCTGCTTGATGTAGTTGCACTGCTGCACTTTCATCTTGGGCTCCAGGTTTAGACACACAAAGCTGAGCACGGGATCGAAGCTCTTGTCAAATAGCTCCCACAGCACCTGCCTCTCGCCCTCCTTACGCGCGTTGAGCCACCCAAGCAGGATGGGTCTCCAGTCCAGACCGGAGGAACTCATGTACACCATTCCATTCCTGGAGACGGTCGCGGGGGAGGCATTGTCCACGTTGTCAGGCTCAAAAACGATCTTGCAGTCGGGGGCCATGGGTATGCGGTCGCCGTTGGCCAGGGTAAGAGTCTTGTTATCGTCCAACACACTGTTGAGGTTCTCAATCCATATAGCGTCAACGGGCCCATCCAGCACCAGCCACACGTGGTCTCCCTTCTTCACCTTGTGGGTCCTCCTCCAGAGTGTGGAGAAAATCCCATCCGTCCAATCGTTGGTGGCCACGTCAAGACGGCCGAACATCTGCGGCGCGGTGATGGCCTTGGGGTTCATCCTCATCTCCCTGTGGGCCACCCCGCAGTCGGTCATGGCCCTCATGAGGGTCTGGATGCACTGGGTCTTGCCCGCCCCGCTCGGCCCCAGCACCATCATCCCGTGCCGCACCCTCTGCGTCTCGAAGAGCTGGATCAGCTTGAGGGTCCATGGCGGGTGGTTTATGAGGCCCGCCACCTTCACCTGGCGGTCGATGGCGGCTTCGAGGTCCGGGTACCCGGCCTTCTCGAGCTGGATGCCCGGGAAGAGGTCTTCGATAAGGCTGAGGAAGAGTGGCTCGTCCTCGTCCACCAGCTTGGAGAGGTTCATGTCACGCAGCACCCTCATCACGATGGTGTTTTCGCTGTCCTGGGGACTCGAGCGCTTCACAGAGCCGAGGGTGCGCAGGACGGAGAGGATGTTTCTGAGTCCAAAGTCATAGTGCACCTGAAAGTGGACCACAAATGTTGAGTGGCTATTAAGACAGACCTTTGGACTCTCCTATAATTCAATTAAGACACACCTGCAAGTAATCCAATACACTGACAGGCAGTCGCACAGACCACACATACACTGGACACACATACTGTTTAATTACAAACACACAATATACACACACACATCACACACACACACTACAACACACTACACACATTACACACACCACACAATTACACACACTGGTCACACACATTATACACACCACACACATTATACACACCACACACATTATACACACCACACACATTACACACCACATACATTACACACACCACACACATTACACACACCAAACACATTACACACACTGGTCACACACATTATACATACCTCACACATTACACTCACTACACACATTATACACACCACACATTACACACACCACACACACCACTCACATTACACACACCACACACAGGCCCCCACCTGCTTTGACAGCTGCTCCTCACACAGCTTGTACAAGGTGTAAAACTTGCGAGCAAGGATGACGTTCTCCAGGAAGCCACAGCTGGCCAGCTTCACCCTCATGATGATCTGCCGGTCTGGTACCATCATGGCCACGGTACGGAACTGTACCTTGAGGTTCTCGGGCAGCTCCTGTCTCCCGGCATAGCCCGGGTTCATCGTGAGGAAGATGCCAAACTCGGGATTCATGGCCACCACGTCCCCATCAGTGAACACGAAGGTGGTCTTCCTCTCCTTCTTGCAGGTCAGCACGATGTATATCTGCTGGGCTGCCACAGACAGCACTGGGAGCTCTATGCGGTTGAACTCGTCGAAGCAGCCCCAGCTCCCAGACTGGGCCAGCCCCTTGTAGATTCGACCCAGCCCCCTGAAGTCCATCTGATCAGAGCAGTTGAAGACCACCACATACTTGCCCAGGGCCTTGCCCATGTCCTTTGTAGTCTCCGTTTTGCCTGTTCCGGCGGGTCCAGCCGGAGCCCCGCCCATGGACATGCCGAGGGCCTGTGAGAGTGTGATGTAGCACCTGTCTGTGAGGGGGGTGATGACTAGACGATCAGTGCAGCCTAGGAATTCGTTCTGGTAGATAAAGTCAACATCCGTGATGGAAACTATGGTGTGATTGGTGTCTTCGTTGAAGTAAAACCTGCTCTGCTTCAACCACTCAAAATCAGTTGGCGATTTAATGCGCATGGTGACCTGAGTACATAGAGAGTTATACAGAGGTATACAGAGGTATACAGAGGAGGGAGGTGGATACAGACGTACATATAGATGTGTGCAAAGGGATACAGAGGGAGGTGTGTGAAGAGGGAGGTGTGTAGAGGGAGGTGTGTAGAGAGGGAGATGTGTGGAGAGGGATGTGTGTAGAGGGAGGTGTGTAGAGGGAGGTGTGTAGAGAGTGAGGTGTACATAGAAGGGGATACTTTATAGAGGGGTGGTTTGAACAAAATCAAGGCAGAACTGTAAACTGTTACATGGAACTTTCAATTCTGGAGTTGTGTATCTACTTAATAAATTATACAATTTGGACTACATGCAAATGAACACCGGTCCTATAACACTGCATTCATTTTTCATCAGAGAAAAGGTGTGCTGGCATGCGCAGAATGACATTAGCGATATCCTGCTTCCCAACGCCCAAGCAGAGTAGTAAATGTCCTCATCAGCATGGAAACTTTTTTTTTTACACTGTACAGCCAACTCTTACCAGGTCATTGAAGATGTCCCTCTGATGCACATGGATGGTGATCAGAGTCTCGTACTTCACCCTCTCCACCTTGCTCAGTTCCTGCGTCGTCATGGAGATGAGGGTGTTGAGCATCTCGAGGAAGTAAGCGTTGGTGGAGGACATGATCTTCTTGTCGCTCCTGGCAGCCTTGAGGGCCACCTCAGAGTCCCTGGTCCACAGCATCTGGATGCCCAGGAGGCCCACCTGCGCCGGGAAAGACTTGAGGAATTCCAGCAGGCTGAAGGAGGAGGACTGGATCACGTGATTAGCTTGAGTGATGACGGCGTGGAGAGACAGTTGGGACTGCTGGAGCAATGTCCCGAGCCACACCTCCACATTGCCCTGGGCCATCACGCGCGTCTCCAGTTCGATCCGCTCCCCTTCCTGGGACTGCACAGCCAAGATGGAGTCATACTCCTTCTCATGAAACACCACAGACTTCACATTGTCAAACACACTGAGTAGGTGTGACTGTGGGGGGCAGGGGGGGGGGGGAGGGGTTGGCATTTTGGTAACAGCACTAGTGTCATAGCAACAGATCCCGCACATATATCTCGACCACAAACAGATCAACAATAGAGCTACATGTATATCTATCAACATGCGCTTTGTCTCTAATTGTCAAGCCACAGAGTTCAGCGACTTACTTGAATTGTGTGGGAATCTGAGGCCTGGCCAAGGATTTCCAATAGTGCCGGATCGGACACGAAGAAGAACCTTGGAAAGACAAGCCTCTTCTTCTCCAGGTAGCCAGTGAGAGACTTCTGGCACAGCTCCAGCTGCTCCAGGAGGTGTGGCAGTATCTGGCCCAAGGTCTCGTCCCCCACACAGCACTGGACCACGTTGGAGGTCTCATGCGCCTTGGTCATGATCTTGATCCAAGACTTGTCTATGCCATTGAACCTCTGGGCCTCCTGCAGATGGGGAGGAGGGATGGGAAAGGGATGGGGAGGAGGGATAGGAGAGGGATAGGGAGGAGGATGGGAGAGGGATGGGGAGGAGGAATGGGAGAGGGATGGGGTGGAAGGATGGGGGAGGGATGGGGAGACAACTTATGACTATATTGACATGTAAGCTTAAACCAATTAGATATGCTTTGTGAAGAGGACATGGTCTTATAAGGAGCTCTGAGGTAATATCTCCACAACATGGCCTTATAAGGAGCTCTGGGGTAATATCCCCACAACATGGCCTTATAAGGAGCTCTGGGGTAATATCCCCACAACATGGCCTTATAAGGAGCTCTGGGGTAATATCCCCACAACATGGCCTTATAAGGAGCTCTGGGGTAATATCCCCACAACATGGAGCTCCGAGGTAATATCTCCACAACATGGCCTTATAAGGAGCTCTGGAGTAATATCTCCACAGCATGGCCTTATAAGGAGATCTGAGGTAATATCCCCACAATATGGCCTCCTGACTTTAAACAAATGTATCGCTAGCTCATAGGACAAAGAACCTCGTACCTATTAGTATGCTGTGCTTGTAATAGAATGATTGCTGCAGACATCTCACCTTGGGCAGCTGTTTTGCAATGTCTCCCCCGACAAACACCGCCTCCAAGTACACCCATAGGTTCTGGACGACCATCCAGTTCTCAATGATGTCGGAGGTGTTTGACAACTTCTGAACCCACAGCGCTATCTCCTTTTTGAATGGGACGTTGTATCGGTTGGACATGAGGGAACCCAAAATCATCTGTGAGTCCTCCATTAGGGACACGATCTCCAGTGTGTCCGCACCTTTAAGCAAGAGTTCACCCCTTGACTTGAAGGAGCTGAAGGTGAAGGTCTTCAAAGTCCAGTCAGCAATCACCTAGCAACATGTTGTTAATAATGGCAGGCACACAACACGTGGGCACTTAGTACAGCACAGTGCCCACTAGGGAGGGGGAAGGAGGGGATGGAGGGGGAAGGAGGGGATGGAGGGGGAGGGAGGGGATCGAGGGGGAGGGAGGGTATGGAGGGTTAGGGAGGGGATGGAGGGGAGGGAGGGGGAGGGAGGTGATGGAGGGGAGGGGATGGACACACCTCCCTCCCTCCTTACACACCTCCCTCTCTACACACCCCTCTCTAGGGATGGAGGGGGAGGGAGGGGATGGAGAGGGAGGGATGGAGAGGGAAGGGAGGGGATGGGAGGGCCCCACATCACCAAAGGACTGGCATGGCCCCTTATCACTAAGAGGGTGAATGACTACCAAGAGAGACCCCATTATTCAAGATGCCACACCGCTAACATGGTTACATGTATACATGTACTGATTGACACGCCAAACAAATGCAAGCTAACCTGCCCCTTACCTAACCTAACCTAACCTGCCCCTTACCTGACCTAACCTGACCTAACCCTGACATAACCTGACCTAACTCTGACCTGTTTAAGCTTGGTCTCGATGTCCCTCTCCTTTACAGCACTGATGCATATCTCCTCTATGTCATCCTTGCACTTCAGGAGAGGTGCTTCCATTATGTTACGCAGCTGGAACGTTTCTGAGCTGAAGTCAAAGTGGTGCCCCGTAACAGATGCGATACGCTCCCAGTGGCGGTCCTTCATGGCCTTGTTTGCCATCATCTCCAAAAGGGGGCAACATTCGTTGAAATCGTCTATCTTCTTCTTGAGGTCGTTGAATGCCTGCCATTCCTTTAACCCTTTGGGAAGCTTTCGGCACCTGATCAATAGGGGGAAGCAAGGGGGGGGAGGAGGAGGGGGTTAAATGTACAGCTGCAGATCATACCATCACATTTGCCTCACCTGTTCTGAAATTCAACCAGCTCATTGTTGATCTTCTCTATGTCGACGTCAGTCCATAGAAGGTCGTAATAGCCATCGACCGTGTCATTCACTGTGTTGTACAGTCCGTACAGCTTCTGGAGCAAGATTAACTCCTTCCGCACCTCATTCAGCTGCAGATACTCAGAGGTTGGAAGGCCAAACAGGTGCTCCCCTCCTGTGTACGTCTCGTGCTTCCTCCACAGCTCATCAAACTGGGCCTGGAAGGTGGACAACCTCTCGCTGGCCTCCCTCGGGTGCAGTCCTGATACCATGGGTCCAGACTGTGCATGTTGGAGCAAGGGAGGGAAGGGGTGGGGCAGGGGAGGGGCAGAGGGGGGCAGGGAGGGGCAGAGGGGGGGCAGGGAGGGGCAGAGGGGGGGCAGGGAGGGGCAGAGGTGGGAAGGGTGGGAGGGGGTGGGGTAGGGGAGGGGAAGGGTGTGGCATGGGAGGAACAAGGGCGGGGCAGGTAGGGGAAGGGTGGGGCATGGGAGGGACAAGGGCGGGGCAGGTAGGGGAAGGGTGGGGCATGGGAGGGACAAGGGCGGGGCAGGTAGGGGAAGGGTGGGGCATGGGAGGGACAAGGGCGGGGCAGGTAGGGGAAGGGTGGGGCATGGGAGGGACAAGGGCGGGCAGGGGAGGGGAAGGGGTGGGGCATGGGCATGGAGTGTCAGGCAGGGAAGGGAGGTAAGGTGTGGCAGGGATGGGGCAAGAAGGGAAAGAGGGGGAGTAACGAGGGGGTGGTAAAACGAATGGGTGGCAACAGGGTAGGAGGTATGGGAAGAAAGGGCAACGGTGGAATAAGAAATCCATCCCCTTAATACACAAACCTGAGAGTACTTTCCAAGGAATGACTCCAGGTCGACGTTGAAAGTTTTTACAGCACTAGTCAAGTTGGACCTGAACTCTGGCTGCACTTTAATGAGATCAGTTTGGACAACACTCTGTTGGGATTAATTATTTGCATCTCAATAATTTATTTATTGTTATTACGACTAGAAACATACGGCTAGTGCCTGCAGGTTCTTGAATATGTAGCGCAGAGAGTCAACCTTCTCCACCTCTTCTCGGTGCACTGATATTCCCCGACGTTGAAGGAACAGATAGCACTCCTCAATCGGTCCCAGTTCCATGTCAATCTCGACCGTGGCCCCCCTAATCTCATGCAGTGTGGTCATCATGCTTCGGACATCCTCAAGGTCCTGCACCATGTGCCGGCCGAGACAGAGGGGTTAAAGAGGTAGTGATGCAATGGAAGTTAAAGTAGTTAATAGACCTTTCCAGCCAGAACAACAACAAAAAAGCAACACACATACACATGTACGTGCATTGAAGTGCGCGGCTGCAATAAAAATCCATGCCTTATAACTGCACATTTTGTACAGAACTTTAAAATGCCTTGTTTTATTTTATGTCAAGGTGGGAGACTTACCCATTTGATAATAATATAAACTAATTCAAAATTTAATTTCATGCATGATTTGTTATCATGTGCACACAATACAATGGCTCCCACCTTGACTGGCCTGGAGAGCCTCTTGTTGTAGTCCCCCACAAACTTCAGTATCCTCTCCATGTCTGCCCTGTAGCGAGCATTGAGGCTGCGTCCGTACGCAACCTTCCACGCCTTGGCTTCCACCGCCAGCGCCAGCTTCAGAGGCTCTTTTGGGAAGAAACAGGCATGGGGAAGAGAGAGCAGGCGGGGCTAAGGAGGCATATACATGTAGATGTGTGCTAGGGGGATAGACCTAACCCATATCAAGAAGAATTGCAGTCTACATGTATGCTTGGGGGGTAGGTCTAACCCATATCAAGAAAATTTATATTCTATTTTCTATTTGCAGGTTTCTAGGGATAATAGCTGACCTTGTTATTATTTGTACTGTGTGATTATTACTCAATGCTGAACAGCTATATCTATAATCTCATGTCAGTTAAGCCACTTACACTTTAAATTATACTCGCGTCCGCCTCTATTTTATTCTATCACATAGAATAAAGCTACAAATTTTACTAGTTATATATCCCCGTAATCGCACTGCCTTAGTTCCGCTACAGCTTCCGCTCTTAACATTTGTGCTTGGGATTCTATCTGTAGTGTGATGCTGTATACAATAGCTGTGCCTGGATGTCTCAAAGAAACGTGGTTTTCAGGATATTTGAAGTTAAAGTTTTTATTCTATTTTTAATTCTATTTGCGAGTTTCTAGGGATATCAAGAAGGATTGCAGCCTACGTCTAACATGTATGCTGGGGGATAGGCCTAACCCATATCAAGAAGGATTGCAGCCTACATCTAACATCTATGCTGGGGGATAGGCCTAACCCATATCAAGAAGGGTTGCAGCCTACATCTAACGTCTATGCTGGGGGATAGGCCTAACCCATATCAAGAAGGATTGCAGCGTTCAAGTGCTTGGTAGAGGGCAGGTCTTTTATCTCCATCTCCAGCCTCTCGTAACGGTCCACCTGCGCCTCATACTCAGAAGGATGTGGATTGGAAGCCTGGAATTCCCCAATGGTTTTTTCACAATCCTTGACGTACAAGTGCTCGTATTGTTGATAAGATGACAGAACCTCGATGATAGGATAAACAAACGGAGGAGGGGGGAGGGGGAGAGGGGAGGGGGGGATCGACATGTAGCTCTTTTAAATTGCCACTCACACACCGATGCAACTGCTTACTTTGGTCAACTCTTGTCTGCATGACAAGATGGCAGAGGAGAGAGTGCTGCCCATCTTAAGGACTTCTTTGCTCTCTCTAATTACCCGGTAGTAGTTTGTGGTGGTCACACTGGCCCCGTGGTTACCAAGGGATGAGTGCGCTGGCAACCAAATGTAGACATATAAGCACATCATACGGAATGTGCCTCTGGTTTTAGCATTATTAACATTAATTAACATTTATTATTAGCGATATGATTAATAATTCCATTACAAGTACACATACGCATTTATTAACATTCTATTTCCCTCGCCTGCTCCCAAGCAAGTGTGTGCTGGTGTTGGCTTACAGGCACTTTTTGACGATCTCTGCCTTGATGGTGGCTGAGTGGCTACCTCAATAGGTGTCGCCCATGCTTGCACCTGATCCCCAATGTCGCAAACACACTGCACTGCCTGGTTGATAGCATTCTGAAGCTCTTCCAAGCTTGGCTGGATCACCTGCAGGACACCATGAGTGATGGTGTGAAAGAGTACAGGGGGAGTGTGGAGGAAGTCAGAGGGGGAAGAGGAGGAGAGAGAGGAGAGAGTGAGAAGTGAGTGACAGAAGGTGTTGAATGAGGGAACGAGACAGGTATGGAGAAGGAGAGAATTAGCGGGAGAGGTGCAGAAAAGGTAATAACAAGGGAGACAAAGCAAACAAGTGTGGAGGGGTGTGAAAAAGGAGGCTGCATGTACGTACGACGTTTGGTAGTGACAGGTGTACTTCAGTAACAAAACATGGGCTTGGTTTGGCATCGTCAGCCATGGCCTTTGAAAAGCCACTAAAGGGTCACCACCAGGGTCTGTTAACAGTGAGAAGTGGTCCACACAGGGCAAGCTTACGTCCCAGTGATCCTGCGCCTAAGGGCATCCAGGCTGCCTTTGACTGCAGTGAGCAAGGCATCCATGTTGAGATGGTGGAAGTGGTGGTAGAGCTCCATCCATTCATTCATGAACTGTTCAACTTCCTCTACACAAAGGACAAAGTAGCATTAAAACACATGTACATGTAGCTTTGATGCACATGTATAAGTAACACTGCACTCTTACTCTTGCTAAAAACATGTCTATTGTGATGAAAAACAGACCAACCATCTCCACAAGTATATCCCCTCTCCACCTTCACATGCCCCTGTTCCTCCTCCCCACTGTAGCTGTCCCACCCCTTCCTCTCTCACCCCTCTTGTGCCTGCTTCCTTCCTCTCCTCTGACGTGGGGGAGGACAGCTGCTGTCCTCAGCAGCTGAAGGAGCTCCTTTGTGGCATCCTCTGCCTTCCTGCTGCACAGCTGCAATGTCTGTGTCTTCTCCTTGCAGCAAGTCTAACGTATGAAGCCATCAGCAGTCAGGTACAATACATGCACATCAGCAGTCAGGTACAATATATGCACACCAGCAGTCAAGTACAATACATGTACACCAGCAGTCAAGTACAATACATGTACACCAGCAGTCAAGTACAATGCATAACATGACCATCAGCAGCTAGGTCTTTGTATGACAGTACCTTGGTTTCCTGCAGGAATCTGGAGGTGGTCCACGCCTCCTTGGTCACCAGACTGAAGAGTGTAGTGGAACTAGCTCTTGTGAAGTTTTCAATGATACGACAATCATAAATGTCTTGTACCTATCAAGGGTGAAAAAGGAATGACCAATATACTGACCTACACTAACCAATATACTGACATACACTAACCAATATACTAACCTACACTAACCAATATACTGACCTACACTGACCTTTATACTGACATACACTAACCAATATACTGACCTATACTAACCAATATAATGACCTACACTAACCAATATACTGACCTACACTAACCAATATACTGACCTACACTGACCAATATACTGACCTACACTAACCAATATACTGACTACATGAACCAATATACTGACCAGTACAGTGTCCAGTATACTAACCAGTACTGACCAGTATACTGAGATTACTGACTAGTCAATCACATGGTATGGTGTACAGTGTACCTGTTTAAGGAAGTATTTGAAGTCTTCAACAGCTTTGGAAATGTTATTCACAAATTGATCCAAATTGAGGGAAGCCCAAGTGATGTGGTGTGCCCCTGGGCTTAGAGCACGGTCCACCTAGCAGGGAAAGCACCAGTGTACATGTAGGCAATGGTATATGTAACCACCAATAACCGTTAATGACCGTAATTGCACACAATTGACACTGTTTCGTGGGGTGGAATATCTCCATGAGCACACTATAGAATGAGGGGTCATGTGAGCAGACTATAGAATGAGGGGTCATGTGAGCAGACTATAGAATGAGGGGTCATGTGAGCACACTATAAAATGAGGGGTCATGTGAGCACACTATAGAATGAGGGGTCATGTGAGCACACTATAGAATGAGGGGTCATGTGAGCACACCATAGAATGAGGGGTCATGTGAGCACAGTATAGAATGAGGGGTCATGTGAGCACACCATAGAATGAGGGGTCATGTGAGCACACGATAGAATGAGGGGTCATGTGAGCACACCATAGAATGAGGGGTCATGTGAGCAACATTGAATGAGGGGCAAAACTAAATTGTTTCAAGGAAGAAATGTGTAAGAGCTCTTAAGAAATTGTACAGACCTTCTTAATGTAAAAAGGTATTATTTTGCTGAAGATGGCAGGAGCACTGTGCTCAGTACAGGCAATGTCATCCAGTAGGAGCTGGAGCAGGTTACAAAGTATCAATATGCGGGTCTATGGCAGTAACGTACCTTCATCTTATCATGTGTCTGCTTAACCTGGGCCATGGATAGTGTGTGGAAGGCATCGGGCACGTTCAGCTTCAGCCTCCTCATCCACTTGGCCTCCTCCAGTATCCCCACCACAGCAGGGTCCAGGTTTACTTTCAACTGCCCATCCTCGTGCACCAACAGAGGGACCTGCAAGGAAGGAGAGTAGCTGCAGTGGCCATGCAAAGCAGAACATATGGTCATATGGCCAGGCAAAGCAGAACATATGGTCATATGGCCGTGCAAAGCAGAACATATGGTCATATGGCCGTGCAAAGCAGAACATACGGTCATATGGCCGTGCAAAGCAGAACATATGGTCATATGGCCGTGCAAAGCAGAACATATGGTCATATGGCCAGGCAAAGCAGAACATACGGTCATATGGCCGTGCAAAGCAGAACATATGGTCATATGGCCGTGCAAAGCAGTACATATGGTCATATGGCCAGGCAAAGCAGAACATATGGTCATATGGCCGTGCAAAGCAGAACATATGGTCATATGGCCGTGCAAAGCAGAACATATGGTCATATGGCCGTGCAAAGCAGAACATATGGTCATATGGCCGTGCAAAGCAGAACATATGGTCATATGGCCAGGCAAAGCAGAACATATGGTCATATGGCCGTGCAAAGCAGAACATATGGTCATATGGCCGTGCAAAGCAGAACATATGGTCATATGGCCAGGCAAAGCAGAACATATGGTCATATGGCCGTGCAAAGCAGAACATATGGTCATATGGCCGTGCAAAGCAGAACATATGGTCATATGGCCGTGCAAAGCAGTACATATGGTCATATGGCCAGGCAAAGCAGAACATATGGTCATATGGCCGTGCAAAGCAGAACATATGGTCATATGGCCGTGCAAAGCAGAACATATGGTCATATGGCCGTGCAAAGCAGAACATATGGTCATATGGCCGTGCAAAGCAGAACATATGGTCATATGGCCGTGCAAAGCAGAACATATGGTCATATGGCCAGGCAAAGCAGAACATACGGTCATGTACGTGGAAGCAATAGAATATCCCAGCCAGCATACCTCCAGGTTCTGTCGCCCTAGGTGCACCATCTTTACCCAACTCTGGTAGTGCAGGATTTCGTACTCGGTCAACACCAGAGCTACCTTGTTGTACCTCCTCACGGCCAACCTTCCTTGCACCGTCTTGAGCAGCTTGGGACGCTGCTGGAGAGTGTGAATGGACCCCTCCAGGTGTGTGAGCAGCTGCCTTGCCCACACAATCTTCCCGCTCAAGTGGGGCATGTTGTTTGCAATGGGTGGGGACTGGTATTGTTCACGGTAGAGCTGTTGTATCTTGTCCAATTCGGTGAGGAACATGTTCAGAGCGACAGAGTACTTGGCTGTGATGGCGTCTTGCAAGCATGGCAGTTTAAGACGCTCAAATCTGATGTCAATTAAAAAATTCAACGAGTTTGGATAAATTGGAAACTAACCTTTCTAACAGGTGCAGAAACTGGGCCAATGACTCCACTTGTACGAAGTTGCTTCCCATGAATGTGCACAGCTGTTCCTCCAGTTCACTCATCTGCCTGCAAAACTCCGCAAAGTCAATGCTGAACTCCATCTTCCGGTGGTCAAGTGGATTGTAAGGTTTTTTCCGCAATGCCAAAAATATGTGTCCAAACTTGTTGGCCAGCATGTCGATGCCTTCAATGTGTGAGTCCTTGAGAACAGACATCTGCTGTGTGATGTTGACCAACTCTTTGATTTCATCCAATCGACGGCAAAAGGATGCAAACTTTCCAAAGACATACAGTTCGGATATTTCAAACGCTTTCCTTTCTGCTGAAACTTTCTGCTTAGACTGATGGAAGCACTCCTGGTAGACTGCATAGAGTCTGTGACATGCTTCTAGCCTCTGCAGGAGCTGCTCTGGGGGTATGTCCCACACCCTCTTCTGACCCACCTCTGTGATGTACTGCTTGCAGGAGAACACAATCTGATTGGTGATCTGGGTGTGGGTGCAGCAGTGGCATTCATGGGACACAATATTTTAAACAAAGCATACAGTATAAATTTCTCAAAAATACATTGGATGAAGAAATCCAGTGACTTAAAAAAAAGGAAGGGGGTGGGTGGAGGGGGGTGGGGTGGGGTGGGGTGGGGGGACATTGTAGTATCCCACTAGGTCTAACAACTGACAAATCAAAGTGTGGTAGACCTTAAATAAGCCACAAACTTGTCTGCTATCTCATTGTGCAAGCTCCAATTGCATGTTCCATTTGTCAACCAGTTCCTACATGTACTGTGACAAGCCCCGCAAGTGGAGACATTGTGACATGCAACATGTTGGGCTTTTCCCATGCATGTAATAATTGTTCATCATCCTTGTGTGTATCCCCAATCTACGTTTTTGAAGAGGTTATTTTTTCTTCCTTTAACTGCATTGTCATAACCACTGAGGGCAAGCAACCCATTAAAAATAATGATGTATACATGTAGAAATTAACCCCATATACCAGTATGCACGTACCTTAACAAATAATGATGTCATTCTTTCCGATGAGTGATAGTAGCGTGACACGGCATGGATCATGTGAATGGCATTCATGACGCTCGGCAGGCACTCGATGATGGCGGAAGGATCGTTGCTGTACAGCGGCTTGCAGAGTTCCTCCAGCGTGTACAGGTACTTGACATTGTCCCTGGCCTCATTGGAGGCGTCCGTTATGCAGCTGTCGAGATCGCGCCATACCTGGGAGTGTGGTATTGTGGGGAATGACGCAAAAAGATAAGTACCATCCATCAAACACTTGTATATGCCAAATTTTATTACTCCTGTGTTGAAAAATTCGATAAAAGTGTAGAGCATAACTAAAGGAGGGTTTTTTTTCTTTATCCAGAGTTCCCTTATTGAACACTTTGGGATACCAAAAATCTCCCAAAACAGCAGGAACTCTAACCCCAGGGACAAAATGCTTATGTTTGACTTTCAGCCAAGAGCAATAAAATTTGAAGCACAATTCAGACCCACAAGTAACTAACTCAACTGGGCTGTTGAGGGTTTTAAGACACAGTATACTAGTGGACACATAGCACTACTACACAATGCCACATTTCCAACTAGGCTTGGTGGCTCTTCAATAAAGGACACAAGAGAGTGCTACCAATTTAGTATGCTCGGCTAATATTCCTAATGAGACCTACCAGCTACCTTGATGGTCTTTGCTCTTCAACATCACACAATATAAATTAGTACACAATACGCCATGTGGCACAGGTATTATACGTAGTGATGATTACAGCACTATGCCTAAATAAGTGCATGAATGCTGCCTAGGCTGGTTGGTATGGTGATGTAGACAAAATTTCTATTTATTAACCTTAGCGGCCGTGAGAGGAATGAGAAAGGGAAGGGAGGAGGGTGCACAAAGTATAATATTCAGTGCACTTTCACCCCTCACACAGAAATGTTCTCCAAAATTCAAATATCTGCTCACTGATTCTCAGACCTACCTTTATTAACTTCGACTTGGCAGCCACAAGCGTCGTGATAACTCCGCGACACGGATGAGACTTGATTTGATCTACCAGGCACGAAAATTTCGCAGTTCGCTGTCTCCAGTATTCGAGTTCTACTAGGGGCCCGGTGTCGTCCGCTTCTCGCCGCATCTGGTTGCCCTCGGCCAAGACGCGCTCGATTTGTTGACACCATCCCGTGACCAACGTCTCCAACAGAGATACTGTCTCTGCCGACCTAGCATTCGCAATGCAGCCCTCCGCGGTCTTCAGGTTATCCAAGCTTACGGTCGTATCGTGCCCAAGGTTGACCGCTTCGGTAATGCTTTGCTTGGCGCCTTTTTTAAAAATAAAAAAAAGGCGCAGAATATTTATTCACACGTGATAATTACCCCGCGCCCGGGGAATTATAAAGAATTTTTACGCACTTCTAAGGAACTGAACGTAAGAGCTGAGGGATGCCATGAACGTTTCCACTTCAGCCGTTTGGACATTCCCCCACTTCTGCCCCTCCGATAAGGCGGGTATCATCACAGTACAGAGATACTCTTCAATGGGCTGGAGGATGGTCCGCCCGCCCGCGGCATTAAGCATCCCGCTGTGCACTTCCTACTCACGCGCACAAAAAATGCGCGCAGGGGCTAAATTTGCACCCGCTAAAGCGTGCAAACAAACCTCGGCGACGTTTGATGCCGTTATTTGCTTGGCGTTGTTGGGTCTTACAAAGAAGACGCACACTCCAGTCAGCGCCTCGCCCGCCCCGTCGGTCGCAATCAAGCGTTTTGTGTTGGACTTGGATCCCGGCTCCGCTATTTTTAGTAAAGAGCATCTTATATGCATGCATATACATATATATGTGTGTGTGTGTACTTATGCGGCCTTACAGGCAGCATTGGTCTCTTCCTCTTGATAAAAGAACAGTATGGCTTTTCTACCATTGATTTCAAAAAACGAGTCGAAAAGATCCATCTATAAAGAAAGTTTGTGTTGACCTCATTAGATAAATTTGCAATGATTAGTATATTACCTGATTGCCCTCCAGTGCATATTCTTCCACTGCTAGCGGATCGAGGTCCAATGTTTCTGACAAGATGGAGAAAACGTGCTTGTGTCTGGCATCAATACGGGTTCTCTGTTGTTCTTTAAACGCTTTGGCCCGCGCCTGCTGCGCAACCGTTCCGTTTCGTGATACTTTCGCTTCAGAAAGCATTTCTATATTCACTCGAATTTAAAGAGTCTCTGTATTTCATAACTGCCTTATATCTATAGCGGTAAACATGTAATTAGCAACTTCCGTTGTCGATTGCGTATATCCTGCGAAAAACAGTGCATGGTTAACAATTTGCTCCGATTCGTTAAGTTAATTGTTACATAGTGTTTTGATGTGCAAAGAATGAGTATGCATCACTGTATAAACCGACATTACCAGACTGGAGTAACGATTCCGGCGGCCGGATGGTACTGAAAGGCAACGTACCATTATCACGCGTGACACTTGAGCATTCCATCCCTCCAAAACCTTGAAGGGGGGGGGGGGGGGGGGGGGGGGGGGGGGGGGGGTCGTTCGATGCTTGCAGATTAAAGTACCAAATTTAGTACAGTAGTACGATGCATAAATTGCTCGATTCCATAGGAAGCAAGTTGAATACGACACTTGACTGGAGCAGCGAGCCTGGCCCTGAACAAACAACGACCTAGCTTATTATCTGTGGAAGTTTGGTTTTAATTTCGATTAATCCTCATCCAGATTTCATCCAAGGGGATTCTATTGTACAATGAGTTTAGTAAATAAACGGCTCACTACACAGCGAGCGATATAGTGGAACATTTTAAAAATATATTATCTCTGATTTTAGGCGCCTATTCGGTGATTATTAGTTTCTCATCGCCCGCATACTAGTTGACAAAATCGCAAATACACGCGTCCGTAAATAGTTGATCTAAACTGAAGTACGTCAAATATAGGACTGGAGTACGTGACTATAGATGGGACAAAGAAGTTGCTCCGTTACTTGAGTGGTTTACACGACTTCATCTTCATCGCTCGATCGTGGAAGGCAATTGGTTGTATAATGCAGTGCAACAAGGGCCAGGTCAACCCCCCCCCCCTACGGTGGCCCGGTAGGTCGCGCGTACGAGCAACGGTTGGAGAGCGAAAATGGGTACGAGCGGTGGTTGCCGAGCAAAAATGAGCACGAGCCGAGAACAAAAATGAGCACGAGCCGAGAACAAAAATGAGCACGTGCCGAGAGCAAAATTGAGCACGAGCCGAGAACAAAAATGAGCACGAGCCGAGAGCAAAAATGAGCACGAGCCGAGAGCAAAAATGAGCTAGTGCGGAGTGCAAAAGTGAGCTAGAGCAGTTGTTTACATCTATTTTACAATACGTCATTTGTCACTGGAGTTAAAAATAGCCTCGCGATGGAATGCAGCTACGTATTATGAGGCAGCACAAGGCTATTCAAGTTGTCTTCCGTATTTACGCGTACGTGTACTTCACTTTCGGGACCGGGGTAACGATCATACACTGTGTGTGTGTGTGTGTGTGTGTGTGGTGTGTGTGTGTGTGTGTTTGTGTGTGTGTGTGTGATTCAGTTTAGCTTGCATCGTGGTATCTGTTAGCCCCCTATGTCATTTTTGTTGTGAGGGGCCGGGTGGGATGTATACATGCGTTGTCGAGTGTGTCGATTGTGTACTGTGTGTGTGTGCGTGCGTGTGTGTGCGTGCGCGTGTGTGTGTGTTTGTGTATTATATTGTGTTGTGTGGTGTGTGCATGCGTGTGTGTGTGTTTGTGTATTATATTGTGTTGTGTGGTGTGTGCATGCGTGTGTGTGTGTGTGGCTTTGCTAAAGCCACAAGGTATGTCTCATAACTAAGCTGAAGAACCAGTACATGTAAGGTTTAATAATACTTATGTCATCACTTGTACTGATACATGGTTTCTTTTTGTTTTGCTCACACTCGGAATTTCAGTCGGCAGGTTGACGTACGACTAAGAAATCTGGTTAGTGTAGCTATGTATATTTCCTGTTACCAATGTTTGCTGCATCCATTAATTCATGTTTGTTGCTACAGTTGAGTGACGCAGCCACATCCTCTCATTAGAGCTAAAGATCTGCTTACATCTACAGCTTTGGAGGCACCAGCCTTGCTTGAACCCACATTCATATGTGTTGTGCTGCCAGTGTTAAGTAACACAGTCTGCTAACATGTACATTTGGAAACATAAAGGATTGTCAATTGATGTTATTTATTGGCATGTATGTGTGTTGTGAGTGCGCACGCACACACACGCACGCACACACACACAGTACACAATCGATACACTCGACAACGCATGTACCATATACATCCCATGCACCCGGCCCCTCACAACAAAAATGACATAGGGGGCTAACAGATACCACGATGCAAGCTAAACTGAATCACACACAAACACACACACACACACACACACACACACACACACAACACACACACAACACACACACACACACACACACACACACACACACACACACACACACACACACACACACACACACACACACACACACACACACAGTGTATGATCGTTACCCCGGTCCCGAAAGTGAAGTACACGTACGCGTAAATACGGAAGACAACTTGAATAAATAATAGCCTTGTGCTGCCTCATAATACGTAGCTGCATTCCATCGCGAGCTCGAGGCTATTTTTAACTCCAGTGACAAATGACGTATTGTAAACAACTGCTCTAGCTCACTTTTGCTCTCCGCACTAGCTCATTTTTGCTCTCGGCTCGTGCTCATTATTGCTCTCGGCTCGTGCTCATTTTTGTTCTCGGCTCGTGCTCAATTTTGCTCTCGGCACGTGCTCATTTTTGTTCTCGGCTCGTGCTCATTTTTGCTCGGCAACCACCGCTCGTACCCATTTTCGCTCTCCTACCGTTGCTCGTACGCGCGACCTACCGGGCCACCGTACCCCCCCCCCCACACACACATACACACTTCGCCTACCATTTTCGACCACGCCCCTTAAAAAATCATTACGTAATCGACAATTCACCACACCCACAATGAGATGGATAGAATCTACATGTACTACAAATTGCCAAGCAGGCTTCGTTGCAGGTTGCTGTTGTAGATGTTGTCACTTCATCGCTTGCAGCTGGAGACGCTGTTTTACTTGTGGTGTAGAATTACATCTATAAAAAGTGGTACGTATACTCCAACAAAATTTTGAAGAACGGCACGGAAGTGCTCGTTTAAACAAGAGTAGCGGGGCTTGCTCGCCGTAAACGCGTGACTGTGACGTGAGTTCTTAACAGCATAGTAACGTGTGGCTTACTAGCGTTAGTATAGCCTTTATTTTTACATTGCTTTGCGACGCTTCGATTGTTGTACTAGTAAATAAATTGACGTCATCGCTCAGCCTATGCTCTCCACGATGAAATAACGTACTAGGTAGGCAGTCAAGCCCTGTCTTTGCACGAATTGGACACCCACCATAGGCGTCCGCTCGATGGGGCAAGGGGGGGCATTTGCCCCCCCCCCCCCCCCCCCCCCCCTGCATACCCCCAACTAATTAAATTCATACAACTAATTAATATTTAACGCGGTTAACGATCGGTTCGATTGCATGAGTCGCGAACCAAATCTTAGTACATGTACTATACAACGGCACAACAATCGACCACTCGTGGTCCCCAGTCCATTGTGTATCGATGGCTCGCAAGACTACAGGAAAGTCTGAAAGCAAGTAATTCTATTCGTATCTGCGATTCTCTCTGTTTATTATGCTATGTTTTGTGGCTTAAAGACTGCATACGTTGCAAAGCGGCTGGGGCGGAGCCCCAGACCCCTATATAGACCAGTTGCGGCGCGAAACCATTATCGTATGAATATAGTTACCGTTGCCCAGATTTATTATGAATATCATTGGTCGCCATTTTGGTGGGCAAATTTTTGAGTAGCAGAGTGGGCTTCGACAGAAAATAGCATCGTGGGAAGAAATGAGCTACAGTGATTCGCTAAAGGGACCCGAAAAAGAGCGATATGAGCGAAAGCTACAGTGTCTCTATGGTGTCACGGGTCGGAGCAGCAAGGAGGAGTGCGTAGAAGTTCTTGACCCATACAATATCAGTGTTGAGTTATGGATCGATGATGTGTCACGCTGGCCTCCAATAGAGTTTCCTCACGTTTATACGTATTTGATAGACACTCCTGGAGAATTCACCAGAGAGAAGCTGAAGGCTTTTAAAAGCCTGCAGGCAAAAAACTATTACATAAGGTGAAGAGTATACTAAAAATATGTTACGTTTTCACTACTTGAATTTCAGTGGTTGGGTTCGAACAGTCTATTATCGTGACATTGGTAATGAAAATTGTATCCTCATGGCAAAAGTAACACCATCACAGCGGATAAACGACAAGCCACATGAGGCCTGGATTGGAGTGAACAAGAAAACAGGCACCATCATTACTGGACATTGTTCCTGCATGGCAGGGTAAGTGCTATGTGTTATGTGTACAGCTGGATGCACAAGGTTTACATTACAGACTTGGTGAGGTTTGTTCACACGTAGCTGCCATACTTTTTAAGGCAGAAGCTTGCATCAGGCTTGGAATTGCATCAGAAACATGCACATCACAACCATGCTTGTGGAACCAGGCATATTCTAAGAAGGTAACTGAGTTGCATAGTAAATTGTATTAGCTTACAATACATTTTCTTTTTGTAGGTTGAAGCATGTCCTGTTTCTGACATCAGTTTGAGCCGCCCTAGGCTCAGAGACGCCAGGATGAATGCTTCACCCTCCAACCCACTAAACCCTTGCTCCTTGAGACATGGTTGCATGTGATGGTCCAGATTGCCCATATCAATGGTTTCATTTTCAGTGTGTTGGGCTCAGTAAAGAACCTCCTGGTGAATGGTATTGTGGTGATTGCAAGCATACTAATTGATATAACTCCATTTGCAATTATAGTATGAGTTTCATGAACAAGTCAAATTTATTTTGATGTAACAATGACATGCTAACTTATTAAACAATTGTTTGGGAAAGATTAGTTAAAGCAGCAGTTACCAAGAGTATTTTGTCAATGGTAGTAACACCTACACATGCATCAGATGGTCTCTTTATCAAAGTTATTGGTAGCGTATGTTGAAGAATCTTGTACTTCTTCCGTAATTGCCCAATTATTTGCTCCACATGGATCCGAACATGTGCCAGTCTCCTAGATGTCTCAACTTCGGCTCTTGAAAGTTGACTCTTTCCCTTGGTGAAAGCAGGGATTTCTAGTTTTGCTCCACGTACTGCCAGATCATCATGAATATTAAATCCACGGTCTGCAAGAACCACATCACCAAACTCAATGTTGTCCAGAAACCCACATCTCTGTGTGATCACCTTGTCAGACACACGCCCAGTCCATGCTTTTGAAATGAAGGTGATAACTCCTGTAGGTGCAATAGCAATAAATACCTTTAGTGTGTTATGTTTCTTGTAATTTGAATAAGTAGCAGCTCTTGCACCAAATGATAGAGGTCGCTCAGTAAATATCTCAAAGCAGTCAATAATACATTTAACATTTTTGAAATTCTTCTGAAATGCTTCTGGCATATTGTTTCTCAGTGTATCCGTGTCTGGCCATGTAACAAGTGGCTGAAGATTTTGATACATTGTATCAAGCCATGAATGGAATATGCGTGATTCAGTGGACCTGCTGTCCAATTGAAATCTACTTGCAAGATCATCCATTAGTGTATGTAAGCGGAGATAGACCAATGAAGCAAAAAAGTAGTCAATGTCTGGGATACCATTGTGATAAGGCTTTAGAAGATTGTACAATGTTAGAAAAAGGTCATATGTTGGTAAACCAGTATAGAAACATGTTTTATTGTCATCATTAAGAATGGTATTTGCTCCGAATGTTAACCCTTGAAGGGCAGAAATGGACTTGCTAAGAGATACTAAGAGGTGCTGGTTTTGGACAATGAGTGATGAATGAGTGATAGATGCCTGAGTGATACTAATGCTTAGCTGAGTATTCTGTGCATGTAACTCATTGGTCTGTGTTTTTAAGTGCTTATTCTCGAAATCCAAGTACGAATTTTGTACCTTAAGCTCTCTTATCTGTTCCAATAACTCCCTGTTCAGCGTTTGTAAACCTTCACATTTTTCTTCAAGCTGAGATATAGCATTCATGGTCACACCTCTTCTGCTCTCACCACTATTCTCGTCAGTCACATGTACCACTTGTCTGCTCTCATTACTGTCCTCAGAAGTGTCCTCTCTTCTGCTATCATCACTACTCTCTGCCACAATCTCTCTAACCTCTCTTCTGCTCTCATCACTATTCTCGGCAGCTACACGTACCACTTGTCTGGTCTCATTACTGTTTTCAGAAGTAGCCTCCTCACTAATCCCAGTATAGTTAAATCTCTTCTGCCACCTTCCTGTTCAATCCTGGCCTGTTTAGTTACGAGAAGTGTTTCTGCATTTTCAGAATGTTTCCTACGGCGATTAGCAAGTCTTGAATGCCGATCCAAATTGCTTGAAGTAGTAGACATTTGCCCACGAAAGAGACAAATGGAAGGGGCATAGTCGGGATGGGAAGCATCGTTTAATGGTTGCCCTGAAGCAAAGAGACCTTTGAAACAAATTGTGCCATTGCTTAATATAATCTTACCAGTAACAAAGTGGTCGCTACAAACGCGACTATATTCCGATGGAGACCAATTTTTTCGGTTTAGAGCCGCAACCCATATATGTCTTCTGTCCTTTTCGGCCGGAAAACGATAGAATTTCTTTTTTCCCCCCTTGCTGTAGCGATTCTTGCAATCTACTACAGCACACGCATGTGGCATGGTTCAAACTTCCAGCAGAGCGCACTAACAACCCTAAAAATTTGCCCACCAAAATGGCGACCAATGATATTCATAATAAATCTGGGCAACGGTAACTATATTCATACGATAATGGTTTCGCGCCGCAACTGGTCTATAGTCACGATAGCAGTGTAGCGGTGATGTAATCCATCCGCTGCTGCGTATGTGGAAGGCGGTATATCCCTTGACGATCACTTTAATTATCCCCCCTCGCCTCGAAATCCTTCATGCATAAATTACATATTTCACTGAACCGAGAGCTTCCGTGCTTCGCGGGGGAGGGGCAAATGTATATGTGTGTTTCCATATTTCCATACATGTACATACATGTACATACATGTACATGTATGTATGGAAATATAACTTTATCTTCTCTTTATCTTCTCTTTAACCTTTAATCTGCGTGAAACGATCCTGAATTCAGGATCGGTAAAATCCTGAATTCAGGATGGTGAGTTCTGCCGTTTATAACAACCATTGCAGTGAAAATTAAAATCGTTAAAACATAAAAGCTGTTTGTTTCAACAATGATGCACACATTCTATAGCATGGAATAATTTTTATCATCTAGAAAGCTGCCCAAACTTCAAGGATGCATAAGCACGTTCGTTGCTCCCGCGTCCGTAAATTAAATGATTAGCAATTTATAGTTTGTAATGCTTACAAAGAGCATTGAACATATCAATTTTACTCCTTTTCACTACTTATTGGTAGTAGCACCTCCAGACTCTTGGTAGAAGTTGTATTTTTATCAAACTTGTACAAAAAATAATAGAAAAGGGTAGTTTATTATCACTGTCCGAGCATCCGCCCCTTCTTTTTATGTCCCAACAGTACTGGTGACAGCATTTCTACCAATGCCAGGCATTTCTACATCGCTCTCAATGACAGAAATGCTTTTTTATTTTTATTTTGCAGAGGCTAACCATCGTACCACCCGCTCTGACTCGCTTCGCTTAGTCCGCCTTGAGTTAATTCGATGCTCGTACCTCCTGTGTCCCATATTGTTTAATTTGCTTGTATGGCTCTCCTTACAGATCTTAGTAACAGTTTCTATCTTGAAAGTAAGCTTCCTGCTCTTTCCTCAACCTTATACCCGACTTTGTGGTAACCGCGGCATTATTTGCGAACGAAAAAGTTAACTAAGCCTAAACATAGTTTTTCTAAAAGAAATAAAGATTTGAATGACTAAAATGGATAGCGCTGTTTAGATGAAAGCCTACAGAAGCTAAATATAAAAAAAAAAATCAGCATTACCGTTCGAATTTATGTCGATACGAGCGGCGTAAAGTCATCCTTAATTCATGATGGAATTAAAGGTTAAGAGAACTCACCAGCTTTAAGTAGTGAATCATGCAACTGTTGAACTAGATGTGGAACATGCAGATGTCCATGTTGGAAGAAGAATCCATGCATGTACAAGTGGGTGCCATGTAGAAAAATCCTGCTCTACTACTTTTGAAAATCACTGCTGCCCCTCCAATTAACGTTTTCAACTTGTTGGGTGAGCAGTTGGATGAACCAGAACACCAAAAATATGATGTGTAGGATGCAACTGTGTTAGAAGAAAGTTATGACTGGCTCAATGATGAACACATCACAACAGCCCAGAATCTTCTAAAAGCACAATTATACACTACTGTCTCAGGTCTGCAATCCTCAATACTCAAATGCACAGAAACATTTGATATTTAACGCTTTTGTTCAATGTAACAATAAAAATGGAAACCATTGGATAATTGTATGAACAGTTGGATATTTACGTGGCATTGTCAAGGTGTTGATGCGATGAGTGCAAAATTACATGCAAAAGTGTCATGTCATTGCAACTGCTTGCGTTTTTCTCCAAGCCTCATCAGAAGATCCAATAAGTGATATACTGTTCCCCTGTGTGTTCTGAAGCAGTCTCAGCCATGTCACAATTACAATTTGAGATACATGTCACAAGCTCAGATACGCATGCAGCATGCAGCTTACAGAATTTCCTGGGAGCGACAGGAAATAAGGTCGCTAAGTTTAATTGAAGTGACATAATTTCCTTAGGAATAAATATTGCCGCTGCAACATGCAGAATTTCCTGTGACACCGGACCTTGCACATTAAGTTGTTCATATGCATGTGTGCGTGTATGTGTTCATGTACTTTATTATGTTGTATATGCATGTATTGCTGGTTTTGACTTTTTTGATTTTTATTTCCTATAATTACATCATGCAGAAATTCAGTATGTTTTAAGTTTCATGTCAGCTGGCATGCCACAGGCTAGTTTTTTTTTCTTCTTTCCTTTAAGCCTAAATAACTTTTAAATATTACATTGGAATCCAATATTTATTGAATGGTGCACCAGGGGCGTACGCAGGAGTTTTAAAAAGGGGGGTTACATGTAGGAAGGAATCAATTAGGGGGAAGGTGCGGGAGGGAGATGTGCCCCTCCCGCGCAAAGCGCGGAAGCCCAGCGGTGCAGTACCATTTGAAGACATTATTTCATTGAGAAATCAACAAGACGGTACATAATAAGCTCGCATATGTCATTCTTCTAGTATTTTTTCACACAATGTCTAAATCTTGCTGGAGTACCATTTCTCGCCTGAAATGTTGACACAGGTGCGCTGAAGATTATTGTTGCAAAGATACAATACACGAGCCTTTTTCGGTGGTATTATACATGTACTTTACATGTATATAACATTCGCGGTAACTCAATTAACTATACGCTGCGACAGACACTCGGAGGTTAAACTTTAAACATAAAATTGCTCGATCCATTATGCTTGTACATAGTTACTTTAACTACCAAGTTCTTCATGCGCTCTTTTAGAAAAGAGGAACTTCTGCAGCTTTGTCTTCTCATCGTACCAGAGATCATATATAGATCAGATCTATACATGTATATGATCGCTGATCGTACGGTGAGCAGACAAAGTGTCACGTGGGCACGCGGCTAAGTATGATGGCTCCGTGGGCGTGGTTTGCCACACCCACATTCTGGATGAAAAGGGGGGTTCGTCCGAAACCCCTCGAACCCCCTCTGCGTACACTGCTAGGTATTGGAGAAGCATCGTTAAAAGTTTGCCCAGGTGAAGATCTAAGATAGAAACCTTTGGCATTTTTATACTGTATTTTATAATCGGATGAAATTAATTTTTTTTGGGTGGGGATGGTATTACAAGGGAGTGGTTCAAAACGGCCTTTTGTTGAATGTGAGCCTTAATACTAGACATATCCAAGCTGAAATGGATTGGGCATTGTCGCAAATTATCAATGGTCAAGGCGATATGCAAATTTCACCTGATTTGCTTCGAATTTTGATTCCTGTATAAGAATAAACCGGTTGTGTAACACTGTAGTAGAGTATATGTTGACTACGTAGTACTGCAATGTTGTACTGAATTGAAGTGCATTGTTGAGAAGTTCGTATTAAAGTTGCCCGTTGACCCACGTAACAGTTGCTTACTATGAACTGATGATAAAAAAAAAAAAAAGTGGTCTGGTTAGAACAGTAGAACACCGGATCTGCGGCAACGGCCCTGTCCTATACTCCTGGGCATGACGTTCTATATCCATCTTTCAATGATTCATATATTAATAATGAGAAATATCAAGTCCTAAAGAATTACAAACAAAACACTGAGACATTGAGAAATTACTGCACAACGTTTTTGCTTTACACTTCATGAAGTCCCATCGCTCAGTTAGGATCATAGCTGTATTGAAAACGGCGGTAACCAATTAACAATCCAGAGAAAGAAAAAAAAACGTAAAAAAAGAATAATGGTCCTTTTATTACCTGTAAGCGATTATAAATATAAAACAAGTAAATAAAAAAACTTCTCTATCGAGAAAGTGATTGGTGGTATGTAGGATTGGTGGTGTAAAAAGCGAGGAAACAAGGTACAGTATGTTAAAGTGAGGTTTGGTAGGATCCTACAACTCAGTCGGCCTGAATTTGCAAATGAAGTTGCCTATTTGCAAATGTAGGACTGTTATAGTTGTAGGATCCTACCAAACCTCACTTTATAACATACTGTACCTTGTTTCCTCGCTTTTTATACACCACCAATCCTACATACCACCAATCACTTTCTCGATAGAGAAGTTTTTTTATTTACTTGTTCCCCTATTTTTTTTCCCCTGCCAGGAGTGTTCAGTCAATATAATGTGTATTCGTTGCAATGCATAGGACACTTAGATTCCTCTTATTGCATGGTATCGGACTCGCGACAGGAACGTCGTAAGAAGACTACATTAGCTTCAAAAAGTTGCATTTGATTTCCAAACGTGCCCTTTCATACAAATAAGACCTAAGGTTGTTAGCAGGTGATGAAATGCCGTGAAATGACCCAAGCAGGTGCAATTCATTATCGGTGAAAATTCTCGTTGCCTAGCAGTATGCAATATGACGCGCGTCTCTACGTGATGAACGGAAGAAGAACGAAAAATTAAATGGCGGAATTTAGGCGCCGACTTGTCGCTCAAGGTAAACTGCACTGTTTAGCGAAGCTCACGTTATATGTGCACATCTGTCATGTTTGTGATGGATTATACATGTATACGAGCTGGCGAATAAAGGCAACGCTTCGTTACCGTTTTAAAACGCTCGATCCAAAACCACGCCCACCTAAACAAATCCGAAGCCAATCCTACATAGGACCCACTACCGTGGGTCCCGATTAGAATGCAGACTTGCATTTGTACATCTGTCATTCTCTTGAGAGAGAACTGATACTGACCCCTCCATGCTTGCATCACAATCAACATTAACTCCATATTGAACTGTGGAAAAGAGAGAATAGGAGTGGAACTAAGCTTTGCCTTTAGCTGCACAAATGCCTCATCATTCTTTTTTTTTTCAGTTCCATTCGGGAAATGACAGAGCCTCTTATAGCCTCCGCTGCCTTTATCAGTCCGGTTTCCATTTTTGTTCACTACTCCGTAAGCTCTAGTGCTCATATGTAATGACTACCAGAGCCCAAGTATTTTTTTTTGTTTCAAAAACACAAATAAACAGAATTTATGCAAAAATAAACGCATTGTCACATGTAAAATTTATAAATTTTACATGTGACAATGCGTTTATACAAATTTCAATTAACACCGCGTCCGCGAGTAAAGTGGGTCCGAATTAGGGGAAACTAAAAAACTAAAAGATCCGCTAGCAGCAGAATCACAGGTACTGGTTTTAAAATAAGTAGAGTAACCTATTACAGTATGCTCACATCCTAATTTATAAGAGCTGCAACTATCACAGTTTTGATGCACGCACTTTAAATAAACTAGTTCCGCACTACGCTTATCATTTTATCCTTTTACACCCATTCCCTTTTTTACTGTAAATTCATAAGCATGCATAAGCCATCTATATCGATGCAGCTCTTGGTTTCCCTGAAAATAAAAATTACATCTGCATGCAGACTCGCAAAGCAGCGTGCAAAGCAGCAAAGTTAAACTGCACGCGATAATGTATAGCGTTCTATAGACACGATAGAACATATGCACATAGTAAAAATAAATAAATACATTGCATATGATTGAAAAAGCATTGAAATGTTTCAACTCGGCTTATACTATGTGATTATTGCCGTTTTTCCATGATGATGATATATGTTTTTATCGAAATGGACCCCTTTTATATCGCCGCATTTGTAGCATCCAGCAAGTTGAATGATCTCTCACAAAATGCATCCAATGTTGTCTCAAGAGTTGTACTTTCACATTCCTGTATTTGAAATGAAAAATACTCATCAGCGGATCTTTTAGTTTTTTTTTTTAATTTCCCCCTAAAACGGCCTAAATTTACCCACTTTACTCGCGGACGCGGTGTTAAAAAACATAAAAGGAGGAATGGGGAGCTTGCCAGCATGGAAGCTTTGATTCTTTGCATGACCCCATTATATCAAGCTCCCCTAAGCTTCCTCCTTTTATGTTTCTTATTGACATTTGTAAATTTTGCATGTGACAATGCGTTTATTTTTTGTATGAATTCTGTTTATTTGTGTTTTTGATTGTGATCCAATATCAACAGTGACGTTTAAAACAAGCATTGCGGCTGACTGGGACTACTAAGATAGCGTGGTGATCAATGTTCTATTAAAAAATGAGCTTCATCATGTATGGATGTAACTCTTTAACCATGATTAATAAGAAGTTAAGTGTAAGGAATACCATCAACTAGTAACCTAATGTTTCAATCTGGCATTAAATTACTCAACTTGCCTGTGAATTTATGCTTACATGTAAATATTCTTCATTGCCCATACATGACTTGATGAGGCTCAATTTAAAATAGAATAGTGATCACCGGGCTATCTTAGCAGTCCCAGTCAGCCGCAATGCTTGTTTTGAACATCACTGTTGATATTCGATCTCATGCAATAGCTGGTTGTCAAAACTGCAATCTTTTCCCCCTTTCGTTAAAAGGAAGTTGTGCATAGTTTTAATCACACACTTGAATAATGTAGGAGGGGTTATACCTACACTGATGACTTCTGGAGAATGGTAAGTGTGTTCTTATAGCAGTACATATATAAGAATGGGTGCTAGCATTTTGAGGACCCTGGATAATAAGATCCCTACAATGCTCTAATGTCAGCACGGAAGCTTGGATTCTTCATATGCATACAGTTAGGGCCTTGGAAAATCTTAATTAACTTGTTTGGGTTAATCAACATTGTCCAAAGTCCGTGAAATGCTATAGTCACATTGTGGGATCATTGGTATAGGGGGACAGTAGATGAAGGTACATGTATGGTAATTTTGTTCAGTGATTGTTATATGGACCATACATGTATATTCCATATCTGAATAAGGGTATTCTCTAGGTGTCATGAATCTGAAACTGCAATTCCATCGTATACACGTAACACGTCGATCCATTCATTTTTATACGATAGACTCTCCACATCGTGCAGTAAACAATTGTCTGTGCCCAGGCAATTTATTTTTAAAAAGTCTCCGTCCATTGACAATTCCGCCGTATACAAATGTGAATGCATACCGGTGTCAGAGGTATAAATGACTCCCAAGCATAAATGACTCCCCCGGTCATAAACGCCTAAGGTGAAAATGACTCCTCCTAGGCATATATGCATGACTCCCTACGTGAGTTCCATAAGCCACGTGTACTTGCTGTTGAAGTGAGAAAGCTCGCTCGCAAGAACAAGGATGAATTCAGTATTTTTGAGGGCTAAAATTTAGGGGAGTCATTGGCGACTATGATACCTGTCAGGTACATGTACAAACAAACCTTTGCATATAATGCAGATTGCAGGAAGCAGAACAGACAGTGGGCTTCCATCGCGCTCGTACTAAAGTTCTTGTGCATGTATATGTCATGCGTATAGATATTAATATATTTAACCGAAGATAGCACGTTCTTCCTGAACCTCAGTCTCATGCATTCATGCAGCTGAACGTAGTTAGGTGCCAACTTATACAATGTCCGGATCAGCGTCCTTTTGCAATACTGAAATAGATATGTGATTTTTTTTTTTCAAGTTTCGCTCGCCCAACGCAACCGTCAGTTTGCGATGCCACAACACAGTGCCACAACGCCGTGCTCTTGTGCGCTATCTAGTTAAAGTTGCAGTCGTTACCAGCTGTCATGAGGAATTTGAGTTACAAAGTCCCGGACTAAAACTATGGATACCAACTGCAAGGCAGTTATCACTGACCCTTCTGTGTACATAGTTTTTCGGTATAAACTTGGCTTTTATAGAATGGCTGTTATACTGTTAACATTGATTTCTATTTTCTACATGTACATGTATATGACTGCGATATATTTTAAAGAGGATTTTAAAGTTAATACAGCAGTGCCATTACTCGAATCAGGTGGTTTTGTGAACTTCATAATCTTTGTTGGTGCTATAACAGGTTGGTTAACTCCTATATATGCGGCAACTGACTGCATGCGCAAATGTACTCAGGATGTAGTAAGCAACGCAGGCTGTGCACGTATAATGTTCAATATATTTTGTCAGTTTAGGAACCATAAAGTTCCGATTCCTTTAGGAAAAAAAAAAAAAACTCAAATTGTTCACCACGTGCACATCATTGGTTTACAAGCATATGCATACTCACCCAGTATTATGGTACGTACATTTTTCATGTTTGTGATGAAAAACACGGTAGGGTGATCAATGGGAAGTGGAAGAGAGATAGGAACTACAATAGGAAGTAAACATATTTCAATCTCCTGTCCCAAGTAGAACGGATGGTTTATATATAAGCTCCTGAATTAATTAATGCATGCCATATACTGAAACCGAAAGAAAACTTCGAACAAGGATGAAGTGGATTAGCACTGCTGTTATTCTCTTCCTTGGTGTCTATATTCTCGTTGCCAATGGTGGATTGCTGAAGACATCGCGAAATACGAGGTCAGGCTTGTGCATGGGTGGTCCTGGTGTTAAGGAAAGAAGGGCGCTTGTAAATGGACTCCAAGCATTGAAAAAAATTTTGGTGAGAGAAACAATCGTTACAGTGCATGTAATCATTACTGCAGTATAATCATAATCTATAATACCATATCATTCGCATTTCCGAAGCATTCATTATGCCCCAAATATATCTGTTTGCACCATCTTTCCTGCGGTACGAAATTCATCTCGGCACGCACCTAATACCAGCATTAACCTGCGTAAATCTTTTTTAAACATCTTGCCAACTAAGTGTATAAATCCCGTTTCACCTATGTAGGTATAACTGAGCTTAATTTCGTTAATATTGCTGCGTCTTATACTTACGTCACTGTACATGTGCGCGGATTGATTTAGTAAAAGCAGTACAGAAAAACCGTTTTAAAAACGCCTGTACGGATGAAAGTGATGTCGTTTTAGACTATAATCAAAGTATTCATGGAAGGACTCATATTAATGCCTGATATATCATAATTATAAACTACTGCCGATTTTTTTTCTTGTTTATTGTATTTCATTCATGCAATAACCATGCATATGATATCAAATAGCACATTGAAAAAGCCGGCCAACCGTGGACATATGCATGATTTTGTTCCTACTTACTTGAACAGTTAAGTGCATGTACTCTATATACCAGTGCAATTAATGTACTGCTATTCAAATTACATTACGATTATACGATCACACTTGTGCTATTTCATATATCAGTTCTGCTTACAGCCGTAAACGGTTGATGTACTACTTTGTATTAGAACACAGCATTATGCATATTGAATAATAATTTCTATCGTATTTAGCAACGCCAAGTGTTCCTATCCAACTATGACACTCTCAGTGTGTTTGGTACAATCGAGCAGTACAGGTATTTCATCAACCAGTTGCAAATGCGGGACGAAACCTTTGCCAACGACACAAAATTGTCAATCTATTCTGCTGTTCTTGAAAGGGTTGTTGTTACGACATGTTCATATGTAAGTTTAGGTATTTCCCTAGTTATACGTACGTATAATTATTTCCCTCGCTCCGACAGATAAACACCATCATTGATGCAAACTTTACAATTAACTGCACTGACTCCGCTGAAGTCACCCGAACACTTCTAGCGCTGGGGCTAATACAGGGAATCACGAATATGGGAAGTGCTTTGCCACATGTAGATTGTCTGAACTCCTGTCAGTGGATTGGAGAGAATGTTCCAGCAGAATTAATTGAGCAGGCTTCTGACCTTATGTACTGCCTTTAGCAAGGGAAACGTTCAGTATTAGTGAAGAACAAAATCAGTATTGTCCCTAGATTCGTCGAAATTGTAGAATGATTAAGCTGTGTTGCATCATTAAATTTCTGCATATTGCATAGCTTGAGGATACAAAGAAAAGGGTTATACAGTATATTGGTTAATGGGCATGCATGCATGATTTCCATCATAACACGCCCCATATATACAATATCGTCATGTAGTATATGTTACGTTAGCCGCTGTCATGTTGCTCAGGAATTAAAATCTGTAGCGACGGGATCTTCTAAACTAAAATCATGCAATTATAAGTAGCAATACATGTATTGTATGGAAATTCAGTGGCCCACAGGAAATAATTTTTTTGCTCTTGTTTTCACCTGTTAGCACGAGGCAGAATAAAAACAGGTAATTAATTGATTCTAGTAAAACATTTTCCTCCTGCTCTTCACTGAATATTAAACATAAGTTAATAATATATGTACATGTAGTTTGGTTGACAATTAAACCAGCTGTCAATTCCTATACTTTCACATATAATTTTTATTGAGCATGGAGTAAAAAAACCGACCATTCTATGCAACTTTTATAATATAAAAGAGAACACACATAGGTCTGATCGATGGGGTTCCTTTATTCAAATCATCATCAATGTGTATATCTGCATGGGCAATATACATGCACGCATTATACATAGCTGGAAAACTTCTTTTTGGCACTCTGATAGGAAATCGTATGTGCGTTAATCAAACGCGCTACATACTCTTTTGCATAGGTGGACAGGTGTCCAAATACTTAGGTGCACTGCACGACTCGTCTTGATTGGCGGCTTTGTCATAGACATGGTCACAGAACATGAAATATAATCCAAATGACATATTCGGTCATACTTTAGAGCTCTAACGAGTGCAAATTCTACTATTTTACAGGATGCACACATTCCTTATAAACCATTGTCATCAAGTAGAATTCACCAGCTTGAGCATTCTCTGCACTGTGGTTGAGGTATTTGGTGAAGCGAAGGGTGGCGTGGCCACGATATACAAGTGTCAGGCGATTTGGTGCTGGACTGACTGAAAGAAGCTGACAGAAAAGTTTAGTTCACCCAGCACTCAGTGTGTGTTTCACTCACCTCTTCGTCCTCATCGTTTGCAATGTACACTGTTGTTCCACCATAAGCAGGGGACCAGTCTGCTTATACATAGAATAGAAACTGTTAACAGTGTTCTGTACATATATTATACATTTGTATAGGTGTACAGGTGGGCCACTGAATTTCCATACAATACATGAATTGATACCTATAATTGTATGAAATATCCGTCGTTACAGATTTTAATTCCTGAGCAACATGACAGCGGCTAACGTAACATATACTACATGACGATATTGTATATATGGGGCGTGTTATGATGGAAATCATGCATGCATAGTGCCCATTAACCAATATACTGTATAACCCTTTTCTTTGTATCCTCAAGCTATAGCAATATGCAGAAATTTAATGATGTAACACAGCTTAATCATTCTACAATTTCGACGAATCTAGGGACAATACTGATTTTGTTCTTCACTAAACTATTATAATACTGAACGTTTCCCTTGCTAAGGGCAGTACATAAGGTCAGAAGCCTGCTCAATTAATTCTGCTGGAACATTCTCTCCAATCCACTGACAGGAGTTCAGACAATCTACATGTGGCAAAGCACTTCCCATATTCGTGATTCCCTGTATTAGCCCCAGCGCTAGAAGTGTTCGGGTGACTTCAACGGGGTCAGTGCAGTTAATTCTAAAGTTTACATCAATGATGGTGTTTATCTGTCGGAGCGAGGGAAATAATTATACGTACATATAACTAAGGAAATACCTAAACTTACATATGAACATGTCGTAACAACAACCCTTTCAAGAACAGCAGAATAGATTGACAATTTTGTGTCGTTGGCAAAGGTTTCGTCCCGCATTTGCAACTGGTTGATGAAATACCTGTACTGCTCGATTGTACCAAACACACTGAGAGTGTCATAGTTGGATAGGAACACTTGGCGTTGCTAAGTAAGATAAAAATTATCATTCATTATACATAATGTTGTGTTCTAATACAAAGTAGTATACATCAACCGTTTACGGCTGCAAGCAGAACTGATATATGAAATAGCACATGCAAGTGTGATCGTATTATCGTAATGTAATTTGAATAGCAGTACATTAATTGCACTGGTATATAGAGTACATGCACTTAACTGTTCAAGTAAGTAGGAACAAAATCATGCATATGTCCACGGTTGGCCGGCTTTTTCAATGTGCTATTTGATATCATATGCATGGTTATTGCATGAATGAAATACAATAAAATCGGCAGTAGTTTATAATTATGATATATCAGGCATTAATATGAGTCCTTCCATGAATACTTTGATTATAGTCTAAAACGACATCACTTTCATCCGTACCGGCGTTTTAAAAACGCTTTTTCTGTACTGCTTTTACTGAATGAATCCGCGCACATGTACAGTGACGTAAGTAGGCAGATTGGTTTGTTCCGTCCTAAGTATGTTCAAGTGAAAAATTTAATGGACCTATTGCATTTGCCAGAATACACTAAGATGCAACAACATTAACCGTGTACTCGAAATTAAGCTCAGTTATACCTACATAGGCGAAACAGGAATTATACACTTAGTTGGCAAGATTTAAAAAAAAAAGATTTACGCAGGCTAATGCTGGTATGAGGTGCGTGCCGAGACGAATTTCGTACCGAGAAAGTTGGTGCAATCAGATATATTTTGGGGCATAATGAATGCTTCGGAAATGCGAATTCATCGGGATATGGTTTTTATAGATTATGATTATAATACAGTAATGATTACATGCCCTGTAACGATTGTTTCTCTCACCAAATTTTTTTTCAACGCTTGGAGTCCATTTACAAGCGCCCTTCTTTCTTCAACACCAGCACCGCTCATGCACAAGCCTGACCTCGTATTTCGCGATGTCTTCAGCAATCCACCATTGGCAACGAGAATGTAGACACCAAGGAAGAGAATAACCGCAGTGCTAATCCACTTCATCCTTGTTCGAATTTTTCTTTCGGCTTCAGTATATGGCATGCATTAATTAATTCAGGAGCTTATATAAACCATCCGTTCTACTTGGGACAGGAGATTGAAATATGTTTACTTCCTATTGTAGTTCCTATCTCTCTTCCACTTCCTATTGATCACCCTACCGTGTTTTTCATCACAAACATGAAAAATGTACGTACCCTAATACTGGGTGGGTATGCAGATGCTTGTAAACCAATGATGTGCACGTGGTGAACAATTTGATTTTTTTTTTCTTCCTAAAGGAATCGGAACTTTATGGTTCCTAAAGTGACAAAATATATATTGAACATTATACGTGCACTGCCTGCGTTGCTTACTACATCCTGAGTACATTTGCGAGCCGGTATAAATGTTTATGAGGTTCACAAAATCACCTGATTCGAGTATTGACATGCTGTATTAACTTTAAAATCCTCTTTAAAATATATCGCAGTCATATATACATGTACATGCATGTAGAAAATAGAAATCAATGTTAACAGTAACAGCCATTCTATAAAAGCAAATTGAATTCGATATGTACACAGAAGGGTCAGTGATAATTACCTTGCAGTTGGTATCCATACTTTTAGACCGGGACTTTGTAACTCAAATTCCTCATGACAGCTGGTAACGACTGCAACTATAATTAGATAGCGCACAAGAGCACGGCGTTGTGGCACTTTGTTGTGGCATGGCAAACTGACGGTTGCGTTGTGCGAGCGAAAAAACAAAATCGTCCATTTCAGTATTGCAAAAGGACGCTGATCCGGACATTGTATAAGTTGGTACCTAACTACATTCAGCTGAATGCATGAGACGGAAGAAGAACGTGCTATTTTCGGTTGAATATATTAATATCTATACGCATGACATCAGTATACACAAGAACTTTAGTACGAGCGCGATGAAAGCCCACTGTCTGTTTTGCTTCCTGCAATCTGCATTATATGCAAAGGTTAGGAATGTTTGTACATGTACCTGACAGGTATCATAGTCACCAATGACTCCCCTAAATTTAAGCCCTCAACAATACTGAATTCATCCTTATTCTTGCGAGCGAGCTTTCTCACGTCAATAGCAAGTACACGTGGCTTGGTCATGCACATATGCCTAGGAGGAGTCATTTTCACCTTAGGCGTTTATGACCGGGGGAGTCATTTATGCTTGGGAGTCATTTATACCTCTGACACCGGTATGCATTCACATTTCCATACGGCGGAATTCAGTGTCAAAGGACGGAGACTTTTTAAAAATAATTGCCTGGGCACAGTCAATTGTTTACGGAATATCATGCAGGATATGGAGAGTTTATCGCTTGAAAATAAATTGCTACGTATATACGATGGAATTGCAGTTTCAGATTCATGACACCTAGGCCTAGAGAATACCCTTATTCAGATATGTAATATACATGTATTGTCCTTATAAAAATCACGGGACAAAATTACCATACATGTACCTTCATCTACTGTCCCCTATACCAATGATCCCACAATGGGACTGTAGCATTTCATACACGGACTTTGGACAATCTTGATTAACCCAAACGAGTCAATTTTCCAAGGCCCTAGCTGAATGCATCCAAGCTTCCGTGCTGACATTAGAGCATTGTAGGGATCTTATTATCCAGGGTCCTCAAAATGCTAGCACCCATTCTTATATATGTACTGCTATAAGAACACACTTTCCATTCTCCAGAAGTCATCAGTGTAGGTATAACCCCTCCTACATTATTCGTGTGTGATTAAAACTATGCACAACTTCCTTTTAACAAAAGGGGTAAAAGATATGCAGTTTTGACAACCAGCTATTGCATGAGATCAAATATCAACTGTGATGTTCAAAACAAGCAATGCGGCTGACTGGGACTGCTAAGATAGCCCGGTGATCACTATTTTATTTTAAATTGAGCCTCATCAAGTCATGTATGGGCAATGAAGAATATTTAGGCATAAATAACAGGCAAGTTGAGTAATTTAATGCCAGATTGAAACATTAGGTGAATGATTGATGGTATTTCTTACACTTAACTTCTTATTAATCATGGTGGAAGAGTTACACCCATACATGATGAAGCTCATTTTAGAATATAGAGCATTGATCACCAAGCTACCTTAGTAGCTGCGATGCTTGTTTTAAACATCACTGTTGATATTGGATCTCAATCAAAAACACAAATAAACAGAATTCATACAAAAATAAACGCATTGTCACATGCAAAATTTACAAATGTCAATAAGAAACATAAAAGGAGGAAGCTTAGGGGAGCTTGATATAATGGGGTCTTGCGGAGAATCAAAGCTTCCATGCTGGCAAGCTTCCCTTTCTCCTTTTATGTGTTTTTTTATTTTAAATTGAATTTTGCATGTGACGATGCGTTTATTTTTGTATGAATTCTGTTTATTTGTGGGGGAAAAAAAGAAGAAAAAAAAAAAAAACGTGGGCTCTGGTAGTAACCTATAGCTCTATCATACCATAACGATGTCGATAGCGTTAGTCGTTCAATGATTCAAGTGCAAAGGATTTTTATAACATTATATATATAAATACGATAGTACGTTTTCTCGGAAATGTCCCAATATAACTAAGTTCTCAACTGTGAGCAAGAGTAGGCCTAGCCTATGAGTGTAATAAATTGATAGACAAGAACTTAAGATATGAGCACTAGACCTTATGGAGTAGTGAGCAAAAATGGAAGTATGATAAAGGTAGTGGATGGAAAAAAATGAACGATGAGGCATTTGTGCAGCTAAAGGCAAAGCTTAGTTCCATTCCTATTGTCTCTTTTCCACAGTTCAATATGAAGTTAACGGTTGATTGTGATGCAAGCTTGGAGGGGTTATAGGAGCAGTTCTCTAGATCTCTCAAGAGAATGGCAGGTGTATAGTCGCATATGGTAGTCGTGTACTTACTAAGCAGGAACGGCAGTATTGGCGTGAAATGCTAGCTTTATCCAATATTTTAAGCCCCTATACCTTTGGGGGTGCCCATTCAAAGTCCGCACAGACCACAGTGCACTCAAATGGCTGAAGCATTTCAAAGACCCACATGGGCAGGTGGCAAGATGGCTTGAAATTCTGTCATATTCCAGCAGAGGCCTCAGAGACAGAGGAGCTATCTGTGGACCAGGGTGATCACATGCAAGGTGCCGAGGATGTTCAGTTACCCGCTGACAAGATGCAGAAGTTCCAAATGATGTTCCAGCCAACCTCAGACGTTCAACAAGACACAGCCAGAGACCTGACAGATGGGGACACAATATGTATGATGTGTAGTTCCCCTTCTTTTGGAGTAGTGTAGCACTTGCGCTATGACCTTTGATGTATCTGTATTATACTATATAAGCGCGTGTGTTGTAAGATCCATAATCCTTTTGCCGTATATACCTGCAACCGACGCTCACAGTTGTCCCATGCACTGAGAAATTCTGCACAAGGTTTTTCCTACCCACTTCATAAATGTATCGCAAATGAGGTAGTCCCATGCATCGCTCAGCCAGGATTGTAGCTGTATAATATTATTGAGGTAGAGCTAATCAACAATTAACTCAGAAAAAACTGTTAAAAATTCGAACCCGTGCACCGTGATTCAGAACCAGTAAACGATTATAGATATCGAAAATTAGAACTCGGACTTTAAAACGATTATTTGTGTAAGTGGGAATCTAGCGGGGCAGTCAAGTTGTCAAACCTGCATCATGGGAGGATGAGAGGCGGGCCCAAACCCTTATTTTGCCAAACTCCTCGGGTGAAAAAGATCACCATCTCTGCAGGAATCGAACCCGTGCACCGTGATTCAGAACCACTGGCTTTAGCATCGAGCCATATGACTGGTTATGAATATGCATGACATTCTAAAATGGCGTTTAACCTACAACATTTTGCAAGAAAGCACGCGTACATAAAAAAAAAAGCGATACTTCGGAGTACAGGTCGAATTGGATACCGGTACATCAACTAGTAACCTAATGTTTCAATCTGGCATTAAATTACTCAACTTGCCTGTGAATTTATGCTTACATGTAAATATTCTTCATTGCCCATACATGACTTGATGAGGCTCAATTTAAAATAGAATAGTGATCACCGGGCTATCTTAGCAGTCCCAGTCAGCCGCAATGCTTGTTTTGAACATCACTGTTGATATTCGATCTCATGCAATATAGCTGGTTGTCAAAACTGCAATCTTTTCCCCCTTTCGTTAAAAGGAAGTTGTGCATAGTTTTAATCACACACTTGAATAATGTAGGAGGGGTTATACCTACACTGATGACTTCTGGAGAATGGTAAGTGTGTTCTTATAGCAGTACATATATAAGAATGGGTGCTAGCATTTTGAGGACCCTGGATAATAAGATCCCTACAATGCTCTAATGTCAGCACGGAAGCTTGGATTCTTCATATGCATACAGTTAGGGCCTTGGAAAATCTTAATTAACTTGTTTGGGTTAATCAACATTGTCCAAAGTCCGTGAAATGCTATAGTCACATTGTGGGATCATTGGTATAGGGGGACAGTAGATGAAGGTACATGTATGGTAATTTTGTTCAGTGATTGTTATATGGACCATACATGTATATTCCATATCTGAATAAGGGTATTCTCTAGGTGTCATGAATCTGAAACTGCAATTCCATCGTATACACGTAACACGTCGATCCATTCATTTTTATACGATAGACTCTCCACATCGTGCAGTAAACAATTGTCTGTGCCCAGGCAATTTATTTTTAAAAAGTCTCCGTCCATTGACAATTCCGCCGTATACAAATGTGAATGCATACCGGTGTCAGAGGTATAAATGACTCCCAAGCATAAATGACTCCCCCGGTCATAAACGCCTAAGGTGAAAATGACTCCTCCTAGGCATATATGCATGACTCCCTACGTGAGTTCCATAAGCCACGTGTACTTGCTGTTGAAGTGAGAAAGCTCGCTCGCAAGAACAAGGATGAATTCAGTATTTTTGAGGGCTAAAATTTAGGGGAGTCATTGGCGACTATGATACCTGTCAGGTACATGTACAAACAAACCTTTGCATATAATGCAGATTGCAGGAAGCAGAACAGACAGTGGGCTTCCATCGCGCTCGTACTAAAGTTCTTGTGCATGTATATGTCATGCGTATAGATATTAATATATTTAACCGAAGATAGCACGTTCTTCCTGAACCTCAGTCTCATGCATTCATGCAGCTGAACGTAGTTAGGTGCCAACTTATACAATGTCCGGATCAGCGTCCTTTTGCAATACTGAAATAGATATGTGATTTCAAGTTTCGCTCGCCCAACGCAACCGTCAGTTTGCGATGCCACATGCAACACAGTGCCACAACGCCGTGCTCTTGTGCGCTATCTAGTTAAAGTTGCAGTCGTTACCAGCTGTCATGAGGAATTTGAGTTACAAAGTCCCGGACTAAAACTATGGATACCAACTGCAAGGCAGTTATCACTGACCCTTCTGTGTACATAGTTTTTCGGTATAAATTTGGCTTTTATAGAATGGCTGTTATACTGTTAACATTGATTTCTATTTTCTACATGTACATGTATATGACTGCGATATATTTTAAAGAGGATTTTAAAGTTAATACAGCAGTGCCATTACTCGAATCAGGTGGTTTTGTGAACTTCATAATCTTTGTTGGTGCTATAACAGGTTGGTTAACTCCTATATATGCGGCAACTGACTGCATGCGCAAATGTACTCAGGATGTAGTAAGCAACGCAGGCTGTGCACGTATAATGTTCAATATATTTTGTCAGTTTAGGAACCATAAAGTTCCGATTCCTTTAGGAAAAAAAAAAAAAAACTCAAATTGTTCACCACGTGCACATCATTGGTTTACAAGCATATGCATACTCACCCAGTATTATGGTACGTACATTTTTCATGTTTGTGATGAAAAACACGGTAGGGTGATCAATAGGAAGTGGAAGAGAGATAGGAACTACAATAGGAAGTAAACATATTTCAATCTCCTGTCCCAAGTAGAACGGATGGTTTATATATAAGCTCCTGAATTAATTAATGCATGCCATATACTGAAACCGAAAGAAAACTTCGAACAAGGATGAAGTGGATTAGCACTGCTGTTATTCTCTTCCTTGGTGTCTACATTCTCGTTGCCAATGGTGGATTGCTGAAGACATCGCGAAATACGAGGTCAGGCTTGTGCATGGGTGGTCCTGGTGTTAAGGAAAGAAGGGCGCTTGTAAATGGACTCCAAGCATTGAAAAAAATTTTGGTGAGAGAAACAATCGTTACAGTGCATGTAATCATTACTGCAGTATAATCATAATCTATAATACCATATCATTCGCATTTCCGAAGCATTCATTATGCCCCAAATATATCTGTTTGCACCATCTTTCCTGCGGTACGAAATTCATCTCGGCACGCACCTAATACCAGCATTAACCTGCGTAAATCTTTTTTAAACATCTTGCCAACTAAGTGTATAAATCCCGTTTCACCTATGTAGGTATAACTGAGCTTAATTTCGTTAATATTGCTGCGTCTTATACTTACGTCACTGTACATGTGCGCGGATTGATTTAGTAAAAGCAGTACAGAAAAACCGTTTTAAAAACGCCTGTACGGATGAAAGTGATGTCGTTTTAGACTATAATCAAAGTATTCATGGAAGGACTCATATTAATGCCTGATATATCATAATTATAAACTACTGCCGATTTTTTTTCTTGTTTATTGTATTTCATTCATGCAATAACCATGCATATGATATCAAATAGCACATTGAAAAAGCCGGCCAACCGTGGACATATGCATGATTTTGTTCCTACTTACTTGAACAGTTAAGTGCATGTACTCTATATACCAGTGCAATTAATGTACTGCTATTCAAATTACATTACGATTATACGATCACACTTGTGCTATTTCATATATCAGTTCTGCTTACAGCCGTAAACGGTTGATGTACTACTTTGTATTAGAACACAGCATTATGCATATTGAATAATAATTTCTATCGTATTTAGCAACGCCAAGTGTTCCTATCCAACTATGACACTCTCAGTGTGTTTGGTACAATCGAGCAGTACAGGTATTTCATCAACCAGTTGCAAATGCGGGACGAAACCTTTGCCAACGACACAAAATTGTCAATCTATTCTGCTGTTCTTGAAAGGGTTGTTGTTACGACATGTTCATATGTAAGTTTAGGTATTTCCCTAGTTATACGTACGTATAATTATTTCCCTCGCTCCGACAGATAAACACCATCATTGATGCAAACTTTACAATCAACTGCACTGACTCCGCTGAAGTCACCCGAACACTTCTAGCGCTGGGGCTAATACAGGGAATCACGAATATGGGAAGTGCTTTGCCACATGTAGATTGTCTGAACTCCTGTCAGTGGATTGGAGAGAATGTTCCAGCAGAATTAATTGAGCAGGCTTCTGACCTTATGTACTGCCCTTAGCAAGGGAAACGTTCAGTATTATAATAGTTTAGTGAAGAACAAAATCAGTATTGTCCCTAGATTCGTCGAAACTGTAGAATGATTAAGCTGTGTTGCATCATTAAATTTCTGCATATTGCATAGCTTGAGGATACAAAGAAAAGGGTTATACAGTATATTGGTTAATGGGCACTATACATGCATGATTTCCATCATAACACGCCCCATATATACAATATCGTCATGTAGTATATGTTACGTTAGCCGCTGTCATGTTGCTCAGGAATTAAAATCTGTAGCGACGGATCTTCTAAACTAAAATCATGCAATTATAAGTAGCAATACATGTATTGTATGGAAATTCAGTGGCCCACAGGAAATAATTTTTTTGCTCTTGTTTTCACCTGTTAGCACGAGGCAGAATAAAAACAGGTAATTAATTGATTCTAGTAAAAAAAATTTCCTCCTGCTCTTCACTGAATATTAAACATAAGTTAATAATATATGTACATGTAGTTTGGTTGACAATTAAACCAGCTGTCAATTCCTATACTTTCACATATAATTTTTAGTGAGCATGGAGTAAAAAAACCGACCATTCTATGCAACGTTTATAATATAAAAGAGAACACACATAGGTCTGATCGATGGGGTTCCTTTATTCAAATCATCATCAATGTGTATATCTGCATGGGCAATATACATGCACGCATTATACATAGCTGGAAAACTTCTTTTTGGCACTCTGATAGGAAATCGTATGTGCGTTAATCAAACGCGCTACATACTCTTTTGCATAGGTGGACAGGTGTCCAAATACTTAGGTGCACTGCACGACTCGTCTTGATTGGCGGCTTTGTCATAGATATGGTCACAGAACATGAAATATAATCCAAATGACATATTCGGTCATACTTTAGAGCTCTAACGAGTGCAAATTCTACTATTTTACAGGATGCACACATTCCTTATAAACCATTGTCATCAAGTAGAATTCACCAGCTTGAGCATTCTCTGCACTGTGGTTGAGGTATTTGGTGAAGCGAAGGGTGGCGTGGCCACGATATACAAGTGTCAGGCGATTTGGTGCTGGACTGACTGAAAGAAGCTGACAGAAAAGTTTAGTTCACCCAGCACTCAGTGTGTGTTTCACTCACCTCTTCGTCCTCATCTTTTGCAATGTACACTGTTGTTCCACCATAAGCAGGGGACCAGTCTGCTTATACATAGAATAGAAACTGTTAACAGTGTTCTGTACATATATTATACATTTGTATAGGTGTACAGGTGGGCCACTGAATTTCCATACAATACATGAATTGATACCTATAATTGTATGAAATATCCGTCGTTACAGATTTTAATTCCTGAGCAACATGACAGCGGCTAACGTAACATATACTACATGACGATATTGTATATACGGGGCGTGCATGTTATGATGGAAATCATGCATGCATAGTGCCCATTAACCAATATACTGTATAACCCTTTTCTTTGTATCCTCAAGCTATAGCAATATGCAGAAATTTAATGATGTAACACAGCTTAATCATTCTACAATTTCGACGAATCTAGGGACTTTTTTTGTTCTTCACTAAACTATTATAATACTGAACGTTTCCCTTGCTAAGGGCAGTACATAAGGTCAGAAGCCTGCTCAATTAATTCTGCTGGAACATTCTCTCCAATCCACTGACAGGAGTTCAGACAATCTACATGTGGCAAAGCACTTCCCATATTCGTGATTCCCTGTATTAGCCCCAGCGCTAGAAGTGTTCGGGTGACTTCAACGGGGTCAGTGCAGTTAATTCTAAAGTTTACATCAATGATGGTGTTTATCTGTCGGAGCGAGGGAAATAATTATACGTACATATAACTAAGGAAATACCTAAACTTACATATGAACATGTCGTAACAACAACCCTTTCAAGAACAGCAGAATAGATTGACAATTTTGTGTCGTTGGCAAAGGTTTAGTAGTAGGTAAAATGGGGGTATGGACTCACCCCGATAACACCCATACTAAGGCTTCTATCTATGCAACATTTTTTGATATGGTTAGAAGGCATATTATACTGAGTTAGGTCATCTATCTATGAAACACCAAAGGTAGAGATGTTGACCGAAGTTATTCGAGTTAAGGCATTCTTCAGACCATACACGTAGAGGGCTTAGTATTGTATAAAAAAGGCTCTACATATATCTGGTATGTTGACTGATGGGGGTTCTAAAACATATCCAGATTGATCTGATTCAGCTTCTATCAATGTAACATTTTTGATATGGGTAGAAGGCGAGTTAAGTCTTATGGCGGAGTATGAAAATAGAAATATTGACGAAATATTGACTGGTTTTCGGCCGAGTCAAAAAACTGTCCCAAAAAATACAGCCGATGGGTCTACACCCCCATTATACGATTGCTTTGATTCGGTCTCTATCTATACAACATTTTGAGATGGATAGGAGGCGAGTTGAGTATAGTTCTTGGGAGGGTAAATATAGAAAAATGGACTGCTTTTCGATGGGCATTGCTCGACCGAGGGTACTTTTTTGGGAGGGTTTTTTGATAAATTATACATAATGGGGCTACGAGCACACATCCAGATCGATCTGATTCGGGCCCTATCTATGCTATGAGTAAAACATCTCTAGATCGATTCGATTCAGCCTCTATCTATGTAACATTTATGATATGGGTAGGAGGCGTAACATATATCATCTCCATTGGGGGTACGGACTCACCCCTATTACACCCCTAATAAGGCTTCTATCTATGCAACATTTTTGATATGGGTAGGAGGCGTAACATATATCATCTCCATTGGGGGTACGGACTCACCCCTATTACACCCCTAATAAGGCTTCTATCTATGCAACATTTTTGATATGGGTATAGGAGGCGTAACATATGTCATCTCCATTGGGGGTACGGACTCACCCCTATTACACCCCTAATAAGGCTTCTATCTATGCAACATTTTTGATATGGGTAGGAGGCGTAACATATATCATCTCCATTGGGGGTACGGACTCACCCCTATTACACCCCTAATAAGGCTTCTATCTATGCAACATTTTTGATATGGGTAGAGGCCTCTATTTATATCATCTCTATTGGGGCTTTGGACTCACCTCTATTACACCCCTAATAAGGCTACTATCTATGCAACATTTTTGATATGGGTAGAGCCCTCCATTTATATCATCTCCATTGGGGCTTTGGACTCACATCTAGATCAACCTGAATCGGTTCCTATCTATGTAAGATTTATGATATAGGACAGAGCTATCCGCAGGGCTAGGATAGATCAAATTTCGAATTAGAATATGATATAATATCCATAGATAAGCTAAATGGATAAACGGCCAATTAGCATGCGAGAGCCGAATATAACTGGCTTGAAGGGTGAAGAGATAGCAGCATATTTGAAGCAAAATGCCAAGTTCATGAAGAACTATTTGGACGTCCGGAACTATCTTAAAAAGCAACTTAGCGAGGAACGGAGGAAGGCAAGATTGGAGCGAAGAAAGCAGCTATATGCTGCGAATAAGGCAGCGAAGAAGGCCGAGGAAGATGCAGCCCGCTTAGCCGAGAGGAGGAAAAAATATAGCAGCAAAAAGATGCTCAGGAAGAGTAAGCAGAGGTTTCGTAGGTTCTTGAAAAATAACCCTAAGCTGTTGAAGGAGAGAATAGACCTCATTAAGCAGCACGGCCTCCGGAGGAAGCTCGAGCGGGAGCAGAAGAAGAAGGCTGAAACTCAACCCGAGGAGTACTTTAAGGATCTATCTACATTACACGATAGAGTCGAGAAAAAGCAGGATAGAGCCGCTAGACGATACAAGGAAGTTAATCTAGAAGGCTATGTTAACGATGCTATCAAGCTCAGAAAAGCCTATTCTAGATCGCTGAAAAGACAGGCTAGGAAGAGGGCCGCGGTTGATCCCGAAGACACCCTAAAAGATATCGCCTCCCTACAGCATAACTATGAAGCTACTATAGTCAAATCTAGGACGAATAAGGCTATTAACCGAGAATACAAGAAGTACTTGAACAAGGAAGCTAAACGCCTTAAAAAGCGGACTACCGAGCAGAAGAAGAAGGATAGGGTGCAGCCCTCTGCGCGTGCTGAAGAGCGAAATCTGAGAGGCGTTAAATATATGATGACAGCCGATGAAGAGCCAGAGTTCGAGTTTATTAAGCAGAGCGGTAGATTCGAGGATTACGTGTTAGATTACGCCTTTAGGGACGACGAATTTAAGTATAGCATAAACGACTTTCTAGTTCACGTCTTTGACGCTACCGTCAGTTTTATAAGCACGCGTTTAGAGGCTCTAAAGAACATCAAATTCAGTCTATCTCTATCTTGTCAGTGTGAAATATGGTGTAGAAGTGGCAGAGGGCTTTACCAGCGAGGACTTGGTGCGAGACGAATATTTAAAAACCAGGGTCGTATTTGCTTCCAATGAAGCCGCACTGCTAAAAACAAAGAGTGTTATTTAATCTATAGAAGATTAAACCACAATCTAAAACGATTTAATCCTGAGGATTAAAATTTATACAGGTTAAACTTTAATCTAAAATTTAAACTACAAAATTTGAGTTTAATGTTTAATCCTAGAAAAAGATTAAAAATAAATAAGATTAAAATTTAATCCTAGAAAAAGATTAAAAAATAAATAAGATTAAAGTTTAAACCAAATGCAAATGGTTTTATTTATCTTGAAATGTGTACCTTATTTTCAAATGCTGTACATAAGAGTATTCATCTCAGGTCCGGGGTGGCCATAATTCGAGGGGGAAAATGTTAAAGGCGGAGTTTCCGTATAAAAGGAGATCGCGATTCAACCAGTCGTGTGGCCAACAAAAACAACAATGGCGTCGTAATATTTGAGCGTGTTGGTCGTGCGTACTGCAGCTTGATCATTTTCATGTTTTGTTCAAGATGCGAAACCGTTTACTTTAAGAGAACAAGAAAGGTCGTAGTTCTCGTTCCCAGACCGTAATACTCGTATATTTACTAAGTGTGACCTGGGGCACGCCGGCTCGTGCCCTTCCAAAAATTGCGCTGAGTCACCATCACCTCAGCTGCCACCCTCGCTTATAATTATATGTACAATGAGGAGGCGTGTTTTTAATACGCAAATCCAAAGGTTTTATACTCCAACTGATGGTTTGCGCTTATGGTTTTTGAGGTCAGCTAAACAAATTGTATATGAACATAAATACGTTTTAAAGCAAGAACATTACATTGTACACTGCAATGACAACAAATGATATTGGTAGACCTAGTTGATTTTACTTCAGCAAAGGGGAGTTCCATTTAGCTGAACTGGAGCGCACAAAAAAACACTTTCTCCTTGTTTTAAATATCTTCTCTAATTCTGGAGTGCACAGAAGTTGCTTAGGAGGGAAAATGTTTTCAACATTAACTTCATTGCTTGCAACAGAGTTCTCTTGATTCTCCATCCACTTAATCAGTTTACTATGGTGTGCCCAGTCTGGAATAGGTTTTATAGGACTATTCTCCTCATCTCTTGAGTCACAACTGCTAAAGTCACCAATACTGTAATTTTCATACTGAGTAATGGGGTCTGCAGGAGTCATTTCATAACAACTTGTTGTACCAGGAGTGGGGACTTGGAATGGTATATGCTTAGTTCCACCTTGTGTCCGTACAATTTGCTCCTTTTTATTATTTGATCGCACACCAGATGTATTCAATACACTCCGGGTATCTGCCCCAGTGTAGATTACCAGACCTAGGGCAGTCCCTGTGTGGGAGTAAGGGAGAGGGGAAGCGGCAGAGGGATGGGAGGGGCAAAGTGGATTGGGGGGGGGGGAGGGAAAGGGAGGGGCAAATGGAACAGGGTAAGTGCATGTAAGTATGTACATTTTTAGCAGTTACATGTAGCAGGGCACATCCACCTGCAGACCACACCCACCTGCAGGGCCCACCACCTGCAGGGCACACCCACCTGAAGCAAGGACAGTGTTGGCCCAGAGAGTGTTCTCCACCTCAAGTCGCTCTTCCTTCCTCTCCTTCTGTCCACCTCCTTGCTGCGAGGAAGGACATGTCAACACCACACAATGGGTCATCAGCGACGTACCACTGACAAAGTCCATTTCTCTGGACTTTCAGCAACGACAAATGCATCCATGTTAAATAGTTCCTGTGGCAAATAATTAAACCTTTTGACCTTGCAGCTACTCTTATTCCCCTCCTTCTCAACTGCCATCCTTCAAACCATTCAAAACAAACCCTCAACCCTCCATTAACCCTCATCCTCCACCTTCCATTAACCCCTCATCCTCCACCTTCCATTAACCCCTCATCCTCCACCCTCACCCCACATGCTTCATCCTCCTCCATTAACCCTCACCTGTCAACCCTCATTACCTTTCATCCCTATAAATATCCCTCCATCCATCATCAATCCCTCCATAACTCATCAATCTTCATCAACCCCCTCCATCTCCCTCCATTTCCCTATTACATACTTCATCACTGGTGAGAGCTTGAACACAAGGTACTGCTACTCGAAGGTTCCAGTCTGTCTCCCCATCCAGTTGGTCTGTCCGCACAAAACATGACCCTACGCACAAAAGGAAGATGTGTGAAAACCACAAGATCTTACTGAGAACATTACCACTCTTCTCTGTGGTCCTAAGGAGAACCATGTCTGCTGGAACCCTCTGGTCCTGGGGGAGAGCACACAAAACTCATAATAGGGAAAAAAGGGAGAGGGAGAAGGGAGAGAGAGAATGGAAGGAAGGATGAGAGAAGAGAAGTGAGGAGAGAGAATAAGAAATAGAAGATGGAATAGGTGAACATAAGACGAGATCTTGCCTTCTCCACTATAACTACATCAGAAACTTGGATATCCTGGCTGGCAACTAGTACCCGTCCTGTATAGTGATGTCATGGTGATGATGCCATGGTGATGTCATGATGGTGATGCCATGATGATGTCATTATAGTGGTGGCATGATGATGTTGATGCCATGATGGTGATGTCATGGTGAAGTCATGATGGTGATGCCATGATGATGTCATGATAGTGGTTCCATGATGATGTCATGATGGTGATGTCATGATAGTAATGCCATGATGGTGAAGGGTGTAATGTATAATGAATTAAGGTTAGGTGTGAAGGGGGTAAAATGCAGGCAAGGGTGTGATGAGTGAATAGTCTGACGTATAGCCAGACCCTCGCGCTTTGCGGAGGGTCTGGAGACATTGCCATACCAAATCGATTCTGATTACTTCCGACATATTAAAAGTTATTAAGGTTACTATACGTTACGAGGAATGTGAGGAATGCAATTATGTTACGGACAACAGGCATTCAAGATGGCTGACTTTGTGACAGCCAAGACTTAAGTATAGCTCACTGAACTGTACGATCGGACGCGAAAGCAATCCTGTCGAGGATCCCAGGCAAGCACCCATGGGCCATAGCACAGACCTTTTCCGCAACCAGTGGGTAGCCGTATAGGATGGCGAAAACGTCTCGTCCGCTCACAAAATCAACTATCACTTTTAGTTGTAAGGTTTGCATAACCTAGTTCTCTAGCCACATGTGTCGCAGTACGTACGTCTTTCTATCGTACACGTGTACCGTAACATAATTGCATTCCTCGTAACGTAAGGTAACCTTAATAACTTTTAATATGTTGGAAGTAATCAGAACCGATTTGGTATGGCAATGTCTCCAGACCCTCCGCAAAGCGCGAGGGTATGGCTACGTCAGACTAATGAGTGAAAGTGAGGGATACGAATATACAGTATTCAATTTTAAAGTGACACTGGAATCCACTACTACACAGCGTGCGGGCATACTACATGTAAATCTGTGCGCATGTATGGATGTAAATCTGTGCGCATGTATGGATGTAAATCTGTGTGCATGTATGGATGCCAAGCTACGCAAAAGGCAAACCTTTCTTGGTGAGCTTGTAGTAACACTGCATATTGACCTCCTTATCCCGGATGTACCTCTTTATGTCGTCATACAGCTCCCTGATCATGGTCACCACAAGGACAAAGATCTAGTGTGTGTGTGTGTGTGTGTATGTGTGTGTGTATGTGTGTGTGTGAGTGTGTGTGTATGTGCATGTGTGTATGTGTGTGTGTCCACGTGTTTCATTCCAAATTTAAATAAGTACACCATGAACAAAAAAACACCCTGTGTGGTTTGTGTTGCCATGGTACTGGGGTGTGTTAGATCAACTGATGTGTGAAAGTGTGTGCTACATGCAGAGGCCCCCCCCCCCCCCCCCCAATGTAACATGTTGACCAGAGGTCCCCCCCCCAAAGTAACATGTTGACCAGAGGTCCCCCCCCCAATGTAACATGTTGACCAGAGGTCCCCCCCCCCCCAATGTAACATGTTGACCAGAGGTCCCCCAAGGTCCCCTCAATGTCCCCAGAGGCCCCTTACACATGCTCACCAGAGGCCCCCAATAGGTATACAGGTACCCAATCTTCAGCTGAGGCACAAATTGAGTCACAGCGAACACCAAGAAGTATAGGTTCAAGAAAAATCTGCACTGTTCAAACAGTACCTATCAGTATGGAGAGGGAAGGCAGGAAGGCAGTGATGGGTTAGGGGGGGGGGGAAGGAGAACAAATGGAGAATGAAGGGAAGGCATGACGATATGTGAGAAGGACAGCGAATAAGGAGGTGTAGGGAAGATGCATGAAGGAGGGTGGTAAACACAGAGAAGGGTTTGAGTCCAGCTTCACAAACTTTTGGAATGAAAGAAAAGAGACTGTATTTGCGATTACAGATAGCGTTGGCAGGGTATCTTTGGGATAGGTCCTGTAGAAATTAGCAGGTCGAAATGCCATAGAGTGCATCTATTAGAATCATAAGTACAGTACCGGTTGGCCTGGTGAGACAGTCCTGCTTTTCAACGCACTGCCCCTCTGACAGGCAGCAGCAAGGCCATTCCAAGCCCTGAAAACACACGTATATAAAGCTGGGTACTCCAAAACAACTATTGTTTACCTTTGCATTAAAAGTTGCAAGCCACCGTTCCAAACCCGATCAACCAAAGAGGAATTGACTTTCAATCTGCTCTGCCATTTCTTGCGGCCATTTCTCGCGGATAAATCGACGTCTGAGTCACTTTCCTCGTCGTCGCTGATATTGGGGACATCGTCTACGGCGTTCTCTGGTTCCAAGGCGGTGTAGCTGTAGCCACGACCCTTTTTTGTCCTCCGAGGCCCCATCTTGCTCGTGTCAGATAGGTTAAGGGAAGAAAAGTCATCCATACCGCTACGTAGAAGACAGACATTACGCTAACAGATTATACTAATCTGGTCCCCAGACTATTAAGATTATACCTGTCGCGCGGAAACAAGTCAGCAACCATATGCTCAAATATGGATTTAGTTAAAGACTTACTGGTTAGCCTTGTTATATGAAAGGGTGTCAATGAGAGTGTGTATCATAAGGGCGTGTGTTATATTTGCTGTAGCCTGAACACTTTGTGAGCTCCGTTCGGTGGAGAAAGGCATGTCCCAAAAATTTTGAAGGGTGCAGTGATTATCTTCTCCCCACACACACAAACATGCACATGCACACAGGACTCCAACGTAATCCTAGCTGCTAACAGTCACGGTGTAATCAAGGTTTGTTCACATGACATAATGATTAGATATTGAGAATATTTTGTCAACTTATCCCTTTTGTGTAAGGCAATTCATTGGGGAAGGGTCTACCAAGAGACATGCCCACATGTTTGTGAGGTGTACACTAGCTAGCTAGCTGAAGGACAAATCTTTTATCGGCCTCAATATCTCCGGGGCGTTGCTCTTTTAGCATGTACTTCCTCTGGTGCAGCTCTAGCACCGTAATTTTCGTAATAAAGTGTAATTTCGAGTCGGGCATAGCTACCCGAGTGTTAAATACACATACGTTGTTACCTTGGCAATCTTGCACGTGGGGCAGTGAAAATATCAATGATTACAATTTGATGAAATATGTATATTTGCCAAATTAGAATAGCATATATGCAGCAGGACTTGAAACATTACAAGAATAAAATGATACTGCGAGAGTCAGAAAACTGCGAGGCCAGGGTAGAAGGTGATTGCCTTAGAAAGAAACTGCAGGTCTGGGTACTTGTTCCATTCCCTCCGGTGGGCTGTGAGGTCCAACTAGACTGTACTCCGACTCTGGTAGGCGTGTCTGCATAAGAAGTGGAGAACAGTGCAGCTTTATGGAATACCACAGTGTACTGATATTGTGTGTGTAGTAAAACAACAAATGCAATGTAATGCACTTATAAGCCACACCTCAGCCCCCATACCTACTGCATACCACTAGCTCACCTCATAAAGAATTTCTTCCAGTGGGATACCTCCTGATGGTCTTGCAGTAGTTATAACTTTTGCTAAATGAGCCGCAGGTTGCATGGGGAAGCACAAGGACATCAGTACATGAATAGACACTGTTGTTAAGACTTACAACTCTTCCTTCTAAGTACCATGACAACAATAGCACTGATGGTGATGATGGTGGTTAGAGCTATGATGGGAATAACCACACCAACAGCAATGACTGTCTGGTCTGGGGACGGAGCTAGAGGAGGATAAAGACATCACATCCAGACTAAGATCCAGACATGTGCTAGTCTGGGGACCAGACCATACATGGTCTGGTCCCCAGACTAGCACATGTGCTGGTGGACCAAAGATGGCACTCTAACAAAGACGCAATGCAGCCATGCACCTTAGTGTACAATAGACTAATATGTGTTTAACTCTTACCATATGTAATGGACATGATCACATCAGGGTGAGGTCTGACTATGATAAAGAAAAGGATGTTGTAAATGCACACGATCACAGAATGGAAGTAACAAAAAAAATTGTGATGCTGAAACTAGACTTAGTATATACAACTGACCATATATGGTAGTGCTGTTCTCAGGACCCACAGCTCCATCTCCATTTATGGATGCCACAAAGATGGTGTAACTGGTAGCAGGGACATAGACTTGTTGGACATAGAGACATGGTGAGGTGGTACAGGTAGTAGTGGTAGGACCACCATTGCCAACAACCCTCACTGCGTACATGGTCACACTGCCCCCCTGGAGGGGACCAACGGTTCATTCACCAGGGGGGGGGGGGGGGGGGTAACAGGCCACACCCCCTACCACAGGTGTCCATTTGATCTCAAGATGGCTGAGGGTCTTGTTAGCAACAAAGACAACATTGATGGAGGCGCTTTTGGGAGGGTCTGCCACTGTGTGGATAAAATTGGGTGTATTTGCAGCTGTCAAATGGCGCCCCTAGAAAAGCTTCATAATTTTAGAATTCATTCCACAACAAACTATATAGCTTATCACATGCAGTCCACTTACAGGTCAATTTTGACCTTGATGTCACATTGCTGGTCCCAGCACAGTTGATGGCCACCACAGAGACAGTGTAGAGTGTGTCACTGGTCAGTCCAGTGAAGGTGTGGGTGTACAGTGATGATCCATTATCAGGTATGACCACAGGACTACTGCTGTCATTGATACTGACATTGTAGCTGGTAGGAACACCACCAGTAGTGGGAGGGGCCCAGGCCACTGTTAGCTGGTCCACAGATGGACTATTTAGTGTTAGTGTCCCAACAGGGGCTGGGAAGGGGAGGTAAGGTGACAGATGATCAATAATAATGTAAACAGTGTACCTCAAAAATGTCATTCTCACCTATGCTTTGGACAGTAATTTGTGTGTTCTGAAAGATGGCACTCTGACCAGCCAAAGATCTGGTTCCAACCTTGATCACCGATGATGTCATACTGCTGGTGGCTGTCACTGACAAGGTACTTGTCAGACATGGATCGGATGCACCAGGGTCAGCATTGCTTGCTGTATAGGGTCCACATGTCATGGTTATGCCTTTGCATCCACCAGCAGTCTGGGCTAGTAGAATGCTATCTGGTGTAGCAGAACCACTGCATGTTCCATTGGGCAGTAGCCATAGGTTACTGCCAACAAGATTCTGGACAGTTGATGTAAATGTCACCTCAGCCCCAATACAGACCACAGGAGGGCATGAGACCACACCTCCATTAACCTGACACGTGAGGGCCTGGGCATACACTATACAGAAGGAAAATGGCGTAACAAGCAACATGTATAAAATCTATGGCCATAATTTGCTCGTCCTTTACATAAACCAAATGAGTTGCATGCAATAGTCTAAGTGTGCAATAACACCACACACACTCCAATAACGTACCGTTGTCCATATAAATACTAGTTACTAGTATCATTATGGAGCAAAAAACCTGGAGATAAATAAATACAAAGTTTATTAGTACAGTCATAGATTATTTAGACAGGCACATTTTTTTGTGTGCATAAATTATATAAATGCACACTAAAGAGCTCTACATGCGCACCGTAACATCTATTTTGGCCTTAGAACCTTGGATACCCAGGATAGCCCTAGCCACAGACATGGTTAAAGTCGACCTTTGATTTAGACACACTGTGGCTTGCAGCAAGTAAAGAGGCAAGGGAACAAGACTATAAAAATAAGTATACCGCCATCCAGAGGCACGTGCACGGGGTCATAATTTGTAGGTTGAACCATATAGTAGGCTACGATACAAAATTGGATACATTTGCGGCATGCAGCCTCAGCTAAATGCTTAGATATGCAGATAAAATGCATCCTGCATATCCATTATCATAAGAAGGAGAAAACATTATGTTTGACTCACCATTTCTCTGTTGCCCGCTAAAAAAAATTCCATTCGGAACCGGTTCGGTATTTATCCCTGCCCCGGCCCCTTTGATTTTATCAGTGTGTTGTCCTTTCAATGATGCTCGTTATAAATAATCAGTGGATTTCAAAGTAAAGATGTACTTCGTTACTTTAAAAAAAACTTTTGAAACCCTCCCACCTGCTTACAAAGCCATGCACCATAACGGAAGCTTGCGCTACGCATGATATAACATCAACAATTTTCTATTTATAGAAGTCCTGTGGTCATACCTGTCTTTGTGGTGGCCATAAACTGTGCTGGGACCAGCAATGTGTCCTGTAAGTACACTGTGATAAACCTTTTAGTGTGTCCATCCTATGCATGTGTGTGTACTGAATGTCTTATGACTTCTCCGTATGTGATGTCATCCAGTCAGTGATAATGATGTGCACGTGCTACACACCTCATGCCTACCATCTCATGCCAAAGATATATTTGCCAAATTGAATACAAGCAAAATGATAACATGATGCACACTGCGCGAGAGTCAGAAAACTGTTTAGGCCAGGTGATCAGGATAGCCCTGAGCCACGAGCCTGATGAGGACCAGGGTAGAATGTGAATGCCCTTGGACGATCGCCTTTTGCTTTAATAAAGCACTTGTGAGTCTGGGTAGCATGTGCAGAGTGCACACTGGCCCAGCAATGTTTGCAGTAGTAGCGCAAGCAGTGGATGTTAGCACAGAAGTATGGAGCCAGCACAACTAGGCACATGTCACACATCTGGTCGTTTAAAACATAAGCCTGAACTTCCCAAACATGTGGATATGTTAGAGCCCGACTGGCCTTTGCTATCATAAGGGCAACCAGTTTGTGTCTAAGGGGCTCACGAGTGAAGTGGAAGAGTGGACTTGGGATGGATGCAGCTCTCTACTCTATTTTATAGATTGCTCGTGCATGTGTATACTGGAAGAATTAAATTAATTTATTTTTAGCTGTTTTGTGTATATTATCGTTTATGATCATTAAATCTGGTTATATTTCTGCACCCGTTACGTAATGAATAATTTGGTCATTATATATAAAAGACAGCATCGCGCGCGACTTTCTTTTATTGATAAATATGTGGATTCGGGTGCAAAGCATGGATCATGGACGTAAAAGCGTCCGCCTAGATAACCTAAGCAAACTCACAACAATTGAGGAGCTACGGGAAAAGTTATCGAGCGAGTTTGATGCGGCTCCTGAGAAACAGCGACTGTTTTATGGCGGAAAACAGGCAAGTAGGATGTGGGCCTGTCTTAAAGGAAAAGATTGTTACCGATTGTTGTACATGGTTTTTATCTCTCCAGCTGGAAGATGGTCATTCATTGTTTGATTACGATGTCGGACTTAACGACACAATTCAGCTCCTCGTACGTAACAACGTTCCCCAGCTCAGCGACGACCATGCAGACTCACAAGTCGTGTTTGACGAGTAAGTCACGTGTGAGGCTTTAGTCTTTAACACTTCGTGACTACTGTTTATTGGTGTGGGTGTGTGTGCGTGTGTGTGTTTGTGTGTGAAGGGGTGAGATTTAAAAGGGTGTGTCTTAGAGGTGCCATCTGGTCCATACCAGTGGGCTTCTTCTGGACCAATTTTGTTATTGGGCCATCTTCCATTTCTAGGCATGTACATGTGGATCACATTGAGTCAAAGGCTGGGGGTGATGGAAAGAACTGTGATCACTGCAAAGATGATCGTGACAAGAAGTGCACGTTCTGTGCATGCTCTGTGTGTGGGGGGAAGCAGGACCCTGACAAGCAGATCTTGTGTGATGAGTGTGACATGGCCTTCCACCTCTGGTGTCTGGACCCACCCCTCACTGATGTTCCCAATGACGAGGACTGGTGTGTGTATGATTATAGGAAGGGGCGTGTTCTTTAACCTTCTGATCTATTAGGTATTGTCCCCAGTGCAAGACAGATGCATCAGATATAATAAAGCCTGGGGAGAAGCCAAGGCACTCAAATAAGAAAGTATATATTAAAGATTGGGGAAAGGTTGGCTCGGGTGGGATATGGTAAGGCTGTTGCATGAGCTGGTCCCCCACCACCTAGGGAATGTCCTGTGTTGGACGTACAAAGGCGTGCACCCTTGTCCCAATGAATCACTTTGGACCCATTCCTGGGGTACCAGTGGGATCCTTGTGGAAATTCCGCATTCAAGTAAGTATTGGTTGGCGTGTATTTGAGTGTATTCATGAGAGAGATTGAAGGTTTTGTTCTTAAATGTTTGAATTTACACATGTTAGTGGTATCATTAGGTGTGTTAGCCTTATTTGTCAACATGATCCTAAGTGCCTTTCGTCCCATTACATTTTCACCAGGTGAGTGAAGCCGGGGTCCACAGGCCTCAGGTAGCTGGCATCCATGGAAGAGAGAATGAAGGAGCATACTCCATTGTCCTGTCTGGAGGGTATGAAGATGATAAGGTGTGTGAGGATATTTGTATGCATCACAAATGATAAGTCTCTTGTGTGTGTGTGTGATTCAGGATAATGGAGATGAATTCACCTACTCCGGAAGTGGGGGGAGAGACCTCTCAGGAAACAAGAGGAGGGGGAAAAAAAACTCAAGGGACCAGGAGCTAAAGGCCATGAATAAGTATATGGAGGAAGAGGGTGGGGCAGAGAAGCCTTAGGAGATACTTCATTTCCTCTTCAGAGCTCTGGCCAAGAACTGCTATGTGGAGCTGGGGGAAAAGAAAGGGGCCACTGCAACCAGCTGGAGGAGTGGTAAACCAGTGAGAGTGGTAAGTCATTAGCCCCTTCTTTGGTTGTTTGGCTTGGGGGTGTGTTCTCTTCCCCTACACTGATTGGTTAGTCTTATCATACTCACCTGAGGCAGTTTGGCCCTTGTCAATGTTACCACAGTGACTCACCTCCGATTTTTGGCCTTCTCTTATTACTCCAGGTTAGAAATCACAAGGGCAGGAAGTTCTCCAAGTATGCTCCAGATGAGGGGAACAGATATGATGGCATTTACAAGGTAATTTTAAAGCATTGGGCATTGCAGGGGGTGGCTTGGCCCACACACAAAGGTGCTGTTGTGATAGCTACAATGGCTTTTGCAGGTGGTGAAGTACTGGCCTGCCAAGAACTCTGATGGCTTTGTTGTCTGGAAGTATCTGCTGAGAAGGGATGACCCTGTATGGCTGCATAAGGGGTCATGAAGGTGTTCTATGGTCTCCTCCCCTTCCCTACAGGCACCTCCCCCATGGACAGCAGAAGGAAAGAAGCAGACAGAGAAACTGGGCCTTATGATGCAGGTTTAAGTGTGGCTTCAATGTCTACTTGATGTGTTTATGCCCCTCCCCCGTTCCTAGTACCCAGATGGTTATCTGGTGTCTCAGGCTTGTTCATCACAGAGTCATTCTGACGACGAGGACAGGACAAAGAAGGGAAAGAAAAGGAAAGCCTCTGATGGTAAGGCTATTGTTTTTGCCAAGCACTCTGTAGTTTTATTCCTCCAAATCCTCCCCCCTCCCTTTCTGCCTCCCTAGACTCCACCCCTTCGTTGGCTTCTGCCAAACAGCCTCGCTATGAGCTCACCAAGCCACAGAGAGCACTGATAGAGAGAGACACAAAAAACAAGAAAGTTTGGGACACACTCTTGGAAACAGCACAGGTGCTTTATAGCCTTATAGAGCTACTATTTGGGGTGGCTTCATTTGGCTTCCTCCCCCTCTTGTAAGGTTGGTCTATTGGGTCGTATACAAGAAGCCTTCAGTTGTATTGTATGTCAAGAGCTGATTTACCAACCCATCACCACAGACTGTGGCCACAGTATCTGTAAGGTATTGTGCAGTGGCTGACTTAAGTGCTTAACATATCACATACACACACACAGGCATGTCTTCAACGCTCATTTTCAGTGGACATCTATACATGCCCAAAATGTCGTTACATGCTTGGAAAGGATTTTACTATTCAAGTGAATAAGGAACTTCAGACAGTTCTTTTGGACATGTTTCCAGGTTATACAGGACATAAATGTAATAAGTGAAGGTCATTCAGTGTCAAATTGATCAGAGGGGGAGGGGGTGGAGTCAGAAGGAAAAATGAAGCATGAACACCACACACACATGCACACAAAGTGATGAGTGCCTAGATCTGCTGTACCAAGCGTGGTACATGGATGATGCAGGTAAGAGGTCAGCAATTTGAGCAGACCTGACAAAGTAGGAATTGATAGCATGGAATGATGAGGCATTGATAATGGTTGCGAAAAACTCACCACAGGCTATCTCTGCCCCCAAGAGGCAATGGGGGTTTGTCCAAGTGCAATACCTTGAAGTGGTCATGGAGTAGGGAACCTCTATGACCACTGCAGATACATGCATGAGGGGGGGGGGGGGGGGGGGGGGGTTGAAAGAGGAGAGGTTAGAGGTGTGTCAAGTTAATAGAAGATAGGGGGAGTGGCTTTACATACATTGTAATGTACACCCTCACATACACACCACCATTGGATGTTTTCAGATAGTAGTCAGTTCTCAATGTTATTTGGCCCTGGCAGACAGTTGTCATAACAACAGGGAGGGACAATCCCAGATATCACACTTGATATCTCCAAGCCCACATGTCCATTTCAAAGGTTGACCTTCCCAATATGCCTGGGAAAATTCTCTATATGTAGGCAAAGTTCCTACTTGGCTCATGAAGGTTTCAAAGGTCTCCCAGAGAGAGGGAGGTGTGTGTGTGTGTGTGTGTGTGTGTGTGTGTGTGTGTGTGTGTGTGGTGTGTGTGTGTGTGTGTGTGTGTGTGTGTGTGTGTGGTGTGTGCGTGTGTGTATGCACACATGTAAGTCATGGCACATACATGTAGCCCCATACACATAAGTGTAAACAAAATTATTAAAGTTAACCAACAGACTGGCAATAGTAAATAGAAGGTGGAGGGGATAGGAGGAAAACAGGGAATCTATGTGACCCAGGCACATGACACAGTTGTCATAACACAGACAGTTGTCATAACAACAGGGATGGACAATCCCAGATATCACACTTGATATCTCCAAGCCCACATGTCCATTTCAAAGGTTGACCTTCCCAATATGCCTGGGAAAATTCTCTATATGTAGGCAAAGTTCCTACTTGGCTCATGAAGGTTTCAAAGGTCTCCCAGAGAGAGGGAGGTGTGTGTGTGTGTGTGTGTGTGTGTGTGTGTGTGTGTGTGTGTGTGTGTGTGTGTGTGTGTGTGTGTGTGGTGTGTGCGTGTGTGTATGCACACATGTAAGTCATGGCACATACATGTAGCCCCATACACATAAGTGTAAACAAAATTATTAAAGTTAACCAACAGACTGGCAATAGTAAATAGAAGGTGGAGGGGATAGGAGGAAAACAGGGAATCTATGTGACCCAGGCACATGACACAGTTGTCATAACACAGACAGTTGTCATAACAACAGGGATGGACAATCCCAGATATCACACTTGATTCAAAGGTTGACCTTTACAATATGTCTGGGAAAATTCTCACTTCATGAAGGTTTCAAAGGTCTCCTAGAGAGAGGGAGGAAACAAAGGTGTTACTGCCATCATGTACTGCCATCAACAAGTCACACACACTTCTTCAAAGTACATGTACTGTGTACATGTATGTACTGTGTTAGTAAATTCCCTTCCCTCCTTTCACCAAAGGGCACAACTTACCACATCACATGCTAGCACACTGTCATCATTTACCCCCTACCCACTGTTTTGAATTCATGAGATCTCTGTGCCTGGAGGTTCTCAACCAGCCCCTGCACAGTGTCTCAGCAGAGGTACAGTGTCCCTGTTGTTATGATACAGCACAGCTGCATCATAACTCTGCTTCCACCTTGGTATTGAACATCTTGGGCAATATATTGATCCATTGTGCAGCCTGTTCCAGGGACATCTAGGCACACCATCTCCTACTGAGGAGAGGAGATGGTAGATGTCCTGAGACGCATGTCATCAACAAGTCCTTAGAACCTGTCCAACACAAGGAAGAGCACGTGCACATCATTATCACTGACAGGATGACATCACATATGGAGAAGTCATAAGACATTCACACACACACACACACACACACACACACACACACACACACACACACACACACACACACACACACACACACACACACACACACACACACACACACACACACACACACACACACACACACACACACACACACACACACACACACACACACAGAGCTAGAAACAACATATGATCAAGGAGCTTAGCCCTTCAGTTGGCTTACTGGTGAATGTGAACTCTTCTGCAAGAGTGCTGTAAAGCATGTTCCCCGAGGCTCTTAAAGTTCCTACTGTGCCACCCTTTGAAGTTCTAGGGGCTACCATTGACCTCCATAAGGACATCTCCCTTTTTGCCTGGTCACAGTGGGAGGGGCCAGGATGTGTTCAAGCTGGTGACAGTACTGTAACAGAGATGGTGGTCACATGTAATGGACAGACATACCATTTGTCAAATCATACTGTTACACATCATATTTGTACCTCAGGACATCTGCTTAGAGTTGTGAAAACGCTACCTACAGTACATGTACATATGAACAGACAGACTTCTTCTAACCATATGTGCACTTAGTCACAGGTACACCACACATACACCACACACAAACATGTACATACACCACACATACACCACACACAAACATGTACATACACCACACATACACCACACACAAACATGTACATACACCACACATACACCACACACAAACATGTACATACACCACACATACACCACACACAAAACATGTACATACACCACACATACACCACACACAAACATGTACATACACCACACATACACCATGTGTATGTACATGTTTGTGTGTGCACACACAAACATGTACATACACCACACATACACCACACATACACCACACATACACCACACATACACCACACACAAACATGTGCACCACCACACTGTCCAGTCTTAGAACCGCTTGGGGGATATTGGTGATGAATAAGGCATCACATCACATCACTTCAAGGCCCCACAGGTTGTGGGTGTGTACAGTCAGTCTCCTACTTACTTGTTCCCGTGACTGCGTATTAAGCATCGCGCTGCAGGCGGTTGAATGAAAGAGTGAACAAGCAGATGAATCAACACGGTGCACATACATATAGGGGAGTGTGCCGGCAGGCCCCGTAAGGCGTAACTATGATTTCTATGACAGCTAACCTACAGTGACGAGAGTAGGAACACAAACGAACAATTACATTACCCCATCCCATCTCACTACCGGTATCGAACTGAACCAACGCTGTACCTGCATGGCCTCTCTGAAAGTAAACACCTCTCTGAACGTACACGTGTACCCCCTCCTCCCCCACAGCCTTGCATGAATATGATTGGTGATTAGAATTCGATTTTTAGAATTTGCAGCCGCTCGTTTGCAGTATATATGGATTTGTTACGACGAAGTGAGCCAGGCGATCCCCAATATTGGTGTACCTTTCCGAAATCTAACTAAAACCTAGCCTGTCTGGGCTACAGGGGGGGGGGGGGGGGGGGGGGGGGGTACTACTAACTAGTAGTGTCTGGGCTAAGGGTGGTGGGTGGGAGTTGAGATACAACATATCACATTGTTACTTTAATACAGTGCGCCGTAGGAATGTGGGGGAGGATCCAGAGGCTGTCCCGCTGCTACTCAGCGACCCCCCCACCCCTGTAAGAACCATTTCGATAATAATCTATCTATTTGGTTAACTTTATTTTTATTTATTTATTTTTAAGGTCCAGACCCCGCCAGCAGTACCAGAACCAGTAAGATATTGATGTAATGGACCCTTTGCATTCAGAATGATAATATGACAAACGTCTTGTCTGGAGTTAAAAAAATTAAGCGGTTGCCTATATAGACATTGCGCTAGCTATTCCATTTGTTTAAGCGTTCACCCCTAATGAATGGTGGTATTGTATATGTATAATGTCCCGGATTGGGGGTGGGGGGGGGGGGAAGGTATAATAGAAGCTTGTCCAGGATGTGCATTTATAAGTCTGTCCCCTGGGGGGGGGGGGGGGGGGGGGGGGAGAACATAAAAAGATGCATGTCCAGTTTTTTTTTTAATGTTGTTTGGGGGGGGGGGGGGGGGGGGGGGGGTATGTTTGTCATCCATAGAGGTGTACGATTAAATTAATAATGTAATAGCCCATATAGTCACGTTTGTGGACCTGTGCGTAAACTAAGCTTGACGCCAGGAGCCTCTCCGATAAAAACACTAACCCCCGTGCCACAATGTCTCTAGGCAACTGAGGATACTCCGGACATGGTCTAATCGATCTTTCATGCAAAGGGTGTATTATTTTTATTACTTCTTTCCTTAGGTCCGAAAAAAAATAATGATAAAAACAATGAGTGGAATTGCCCTTGCCAAAATAAGGGTTAGCCTCCGACCCATCTGCATGATTATGTACTAATATTTTTTATTATATTTAATTTCAGGTTACCGTGGCGGGGAATCTCAAATTAGAAATAGAATAGTGAGTGATCTGTTATGTTTTATGTCAAGTGATGGGGTGAGATGGCTGTGATGTGTGAGGTAGTACTGTGAGTTCATAGGCAACCATTATGTGAGTATTTACAGATGTTCTTTTGTTTAAGGTAAATGCTCAAATGTGGAAAAAAAAACTGGTAAGTGATTTATATACATGAAAGCAGTTTCTGTATTCAAGTCGGTATTGTCTTCACACACAGACTCTCGTGCATTCATTATATTGTACGTAGTGATAAATATTTATTCAGCCTGATTATATTATTACTTATGTGTGTACATGTGCATGCGCACACATGTGGGAATCTGTGCGAGTATATACATGGTGGGATGAAGCCAAAACGTACTGCTATATGTGCACCATTCCGTTAAAAGAGGTATGTACACGCTTGAGTGTATCAGAACAAAATGGATACTGATTTTCCTCATCACAGGTCTGATTTTATTTGTAAAGAACTCAAGATAGGAACTGTTTCATGGAATGTGAATGGTGCCGAATATGTTCAGAATTTCAAGCGGTAGTGCCCTTTTGAGTCAGATACACGTATTGAACTGCCAGGTTGATCATCCATAGTTGTAGATCTATGGGTGAACAGAAGACGAGATCTTGCCTTCTCTACTATAACTACATCTGAAACTTGGATATCACTGCTGGCAACAACAACAACCAACAAACACATGTTCAATGAGGCGAGGATCTCCAATTGAACTTTGAAATCCTATATCCATCATTCACTACATATGTATGCTTATCTGATCATTATCATGTGTGTATTTGGTTATTTTGTGTTTAAAGAAAATGTAATGGATTTGGAATGGCAAAAGTCCAACCAGTTAAAAGATCACAGATTGTAAAGGTGTGTTTACCCGCAATCAAAATGTTATAACTTCTTGGCTATAAGTGAGCTGGCCATGGAGTGATTGATTTGAAGGTTGCCAATATATTGAGTGGTAAATCAGAAATGCAGCATAAATCCTATTTGCAGTTACGGCCTTATCCCCCTCTCAATGCTTCGCTCCCGTTGCAAAGTATGAATTACATTACTAGACCTCACATCGATGGTATTGTATGTGACCCTGGTGACGCTGGGATTGACTGCCTCCTCCTTGGCGTGCATGCCCACTTGCGAATATCGCAGTCCCTCGCCCGACAACGTCTGCTGCAAGTTCTCGTAGATCCTGCCGTTTACGTTCTTCGTTCCCGCCAACTGCTCCCCGTTCATGAGGACGTTCTCGTACAGGTCACTGTGGGTGGAGCCGGCCTTGCTCCTCCTTGCAGCCTCCACGTTCTCGTACTTAGGCTGGAAGGTGATCGGTGCCACGCCTTGCAGATCCCGTGGGAGGGGGTGGTTCTCGTAGGGGGTGGGCCTCTCCACCTCGCTGATGGTGCTTCGGGAGGAAGCTGCAGGCACAAAGTCATAATTCGAATAATTTGGGGCTGGGGACTGGATGTCTGGGATGCGGGACACGGCAGAATGCATGTACACGTAGTCGGGGTCATTGTACAGAGACTTATGTGCTAGTGCCGGGTGGACCATCTGTTCGTACACGTCACCACCATCACCACTGACACTACTGCCACCCCCACTGACACCGCCCCTAGGTGCCTGACAAGTGGCAGTCGTGTCCCAACGATTCTGGGAGTGTCCCCTGTTTGCTGATGGTACAGAGGGCATGGAGGCACTCCTGCGCTGGGACTGGGGACCGTACACAACCTCTGGGTCCAGCTGGCCTGACGGGTACCCAGTCCCAAGGTCCTCTTCTGACAGAAAGGAGCCGTCGAAGAACGCTGGGTCATCAGAGTGGCAGGAGGAGCAAGGGGTGTGGTAGGTGTGCGAGGTACTACCGATCTGTTGGCTGACGGTGCGACGGGGTATGGAGGGGTTAATGTCACATGTGGCAGATATCTGGCGTCCTAATCGACTGGGGTGATGGTCCAGGTTGACAGGGGGAACAGGCTCTGAGCGAACAGAGGGGGACCCAGAAGTGCTTGTAGGAGAGATGACATTCGTCTGGCTTTGATAACCGGATGAGGTGGAAGCAGAGCATCGCCTGTTGTAGAACGGAGGCAGAGAGTCCTCTGACGGCTTTGGTGTGTCGTAAGCCGGAACTTTCTGCTGGACAGGCATTCCAATGGCCTTCCCATCTCCATGAAAAAGGAAACTGAAAAGGAAGCAGGGATAAAGTAATCTGTTCTTTTTTGAAAGATTAGTGTTACATAAATAACAATGGGATGTTACAATAGCAGGGTGATATAAGCAAGGCAGTGTGTCTCTAATCATGGTTATCTATCTATCCAGCTTTGTTTATGTTTCATAATCACACTCACTTATGCAGTGTCTCTCTGAGGGACTGTGCCTGCTCCACCCCTGTGTAAAGCCACACAAGGCCAGGACCTCCTTTGCAACGGCGGCCAATCTCCACAAAGACCAGGTTCCCAGTCTTTCCCGTCCTCCTCAGCTTATCCCTCTCCCAGGAGACGACCGCATTGTTAGTGTCTGCAGGACTGACTATCTCCAAGCTACCAACGGTTTGGTTGGAGACCCCGCCCCTGAGTACCAGGATGTGGAGGCCAATGATATTCAGTCTCGTGCTCACCTCCTCTGCTAAGATAAACACAGGCCACACCGAGTCTGTACAGGGAAGGGGAGGGATACAGAGTGAAATGTGCATTCTGCTGAAGAGGGGATATTTTAACCATAAATTTCCCTTTCCTCAATAACTGTGGAATCTATTCTGCCTTCCCCAGAATCACTAAAACACAGTTCTACATGCCATTGTTGAACATAGAAGAATGTAAACCTATGCAAACGCTCATTCTCACACGACCTCCTTAAGGAGACCTCTAGGAATGCACTAGTCACGAGTAGTACACCCCCCGTATTAAAAAAAAAACACCTTCAGGCTTTGCATGGGTTCGAATGTCAAACCTTAGACTAACAACCGCAGAACAATAGTCTTAGACTATAGCAATTCATGGGACGTTACGTTTAATACACGCACGTACACGTACATTTTCTAGAAGGTGACGTACCTGCTCTGAACTTTTTAGTGGTCAACTTGTTCCGAAAAGAGTATTTTATGGGGTTATCCAAAGGTTCTTCAGGGATGTGCGCGGTAGGAAACAGGACCAGAAGGCCCAGTAGCTTCACCCACGAAGCCCTGTCTTCCTCACTCTCACATTTGAATTCGTGCTTTTCAGTACCCGACGTAATATGAAATTCAAATTTGTTGGCAAGCGACAAGCCATCACTTCGGGGCGAAGTGCCGCTAACGACAGACCCTTGCGTCGATGAGTCGTTCGGCGTGGATGGCTGACTCAAGGCATCAATTTTCGCGTCCGCGAGCGGGATCGATATCGTCCGCTTGGCTTTAACCTTTATGTCGTCGCTGTCTTCAAAAAGCTCGACTTGCGCAACTGCTCCACCAGGACCGCCACAATATGCAATGGCAGTGCGTTTCTGCATTGTGTGTGTGTGTGTGTGTGTGTGTGTGTGTGTGTGTGTGTGTGTGTGTGTGTGTGTGTGTGTGTGTGTGTGTGTGTGTGTGTGTGTGTGTGTGTGTGTGTGTGTGTGTGCGTGTGCGCACATGTGTTAAACTCAAGTCGTCACAATTCCCACTACTCCAATAGCTCCGATTCTCACACACACCGCCACCACCAATAACCATTCCATGAGCGAAGACCACAAAACTCTAAGAGGCTCTTGAAAATCCCGCCCGCATCGGAAGCAGTAGTTGTTAGACTTATACGTTACCTACCTTCCATTGGCCTGTTCCCCTTTTCTTGTGCTGAACAATGCCTTTAAGAACTTCACGTCTTAGATAAGACATCTAATAGCTCGTACCCAGACCAGCATTGCCGTCCCTTTTTTTAAACATCACGCGCACATGTTACCGGTACCCAGACCCAACCCAGCTTTTAATAGCTCCTGAAATGATGTAGGTGTGACTAGGTGCTTTGTGTGTTGTCCCCTTGTTTGCCCACCCTTATCACATGCTATGGGCATTGGCAAAAGTTTTATACATGTTATGACGAGAAGGTAATTTACATAAGCAATCATAAAATACTATACATACAAAACAAAACAACAGACTATTAATGAAAAGGGTACAGTTTGGTTAAAAAATAGGCTAATTTTTGTAGGTTCTGTTCCTGAGGTGGAGATACATTAAAAAATACTTTCTCTAATAACCTAAACAAGTTTCTACAACTTCTAGTATATTCTAAATTAAAAACAAAAAACAATGCAAAAAAAGTAGGAACTGCTTGTACAGGTGTGACTTGAGCCACAATTGAACGTTCTATGCAAATGTACGCAACCTCATGGTTGTAGAGGATCACGGGTTGCGGACATTCAATGGTTGAAATTCTTTCGTCCAGCACATCTGTTTCCTAGGAAATAACAGTACAAAATCAATGTCCCATCAATGTGTGTGTATGTGTGTGTATGTGTGTGTATGTGTGTGCGCATGTGTGTGTGTTACGTGTGTGTATGTGTGTGTGTTATGTGTGTATGTGTGTGTTATGTGTTTATGTGTATGTGTGTGTGTGCATGCATGTGTATGTGTGTGTGTGTGTGTGTGTGTTATGTGTGTGTAAGTAAAAGACTTCATACACACCTGCAAAGGTATTGCCACAAGTTCAATAGTTGCCTTTGTGGTTGCATCCGGCATGAGGAGGTATGCAACAATTAATGCAATTATGCTCTTGAGTTCTGTATGTTTAGAGTGAATAAAAATTAGTCTTCTTTCTGTGGTTATGTTTTTACCTTCTGGATAATGCGCATCCACTATTCTCTTCACTTCTGCGTTTCCTTCCGTTCTTCCAATCTCCAAAATTTTATCACAGACTGCGGTCCAATTGGATGTCCAATTATCTGACGATCTGATCAGATTAACTTCGTTTATAATCTTTATAATGGGATACAAATACATATTTATAAATGCAACATCAGCACTGCATTATTATAACCTACCCAAAAGTACTCCTTTAGTAAGGGATACATTTTTAAAATGTCCGGTATGCTCTTCACACATTGTAAGACGTAAGTACGTCTTACCGGGTAAGTTTGTGCCATCATGGGTATTATTTTATCTATACGCGGTGGTTGTTCCTTACAATATTCTAAATTTATAGTTTTTGCCTGCTGGGCATGTTCTTTGGCTATTTTTTCGTCTATTTTCAGAGGTTGAAAGGGAGAGCTCGAAGGGTAGAGGGGCTTGGGATTAGCTTTCTTTTTGGGGTTTTGTGTCGGCTTTTTGTTTGCTCTTCTGAAAGCTTTAAGACGATTAAATAAAGCCGTAGACAGAAAGTCCTGAAAAGATAAAAAAAAAAAGAATGCTGTAAAAAAGATGCTTTATATATGCGTGCTACTTACCTCTCCATTTTGTGCACGAACAAAAGGCCATTTCGCGTACACCTTATTTGCGACAAGTTTAAACTCTTCGTCGGTAGGGTAGTTTTTGATGGAAAACATGCTTCGTGCAATGCATGTGACGAATTTCTTTCTTTGTTTTGCCGTCAAGTCGCCAGCAGCAAGTCCCTCGTTAACAAAGGGACCAAAATTTTCAGGAAAGTGAAAATTTGGCCCCAATGGCTTCTTCCTGTCGTCTGGTGCCAGCCTAGGCCTTTTAGATCTAGGCTGGGATGTTCAAGTACACGAGATATCAACTTAAAGTGTTACCACATCTTATTATGCTCTCCTGTCTATTGCATAACATGGTGCAACAGCATACCTCTGCGTCCACTTCCTTGCTCGGCACATCTTCCACCACAAATGTGTCGCGTGGGGGATCCTTATGAATGAGCCAAGGAAGGAAATAATGAACATGTAATCATTTACCCTTTTATGTTTACCTGAAAATCAGACTCGTCGTCCATGTCATGGTCTGAATCCTGTTTGAGAAATTAATGAACAATCAAACCAAAAAATATGGTAGCTACAATAGTCCTATCATTTATGTATATACCACAAAAATACGTACATGTAAAAAACAATAAAAAAATAATAATCCAAGCACTTACACCCACTGGATTGCCTGGTAAAGGAGATGGAACTTCTTCACCGCGATCTGTGAAGCTGGCTATAGCGGCCGCGGTGGTACAGATTTCCTGTATACAAGTGATATATATATCCGATTTTGATACGTATTACAATCACTTACAGGCACGGGATTGTTCTCTTGGTGACCAGAACCACTAGCGGTGGCACGGAATTGCTGCATGCATGCGTATTTAATGATTACTATATATATTTATACTTCCATAGTTTATACAAGTACTACAGGCACTTAAAATAGCCAGAAACGTAGGCGATTCTTATTTCTCACATGCATGAATCACAACTTTACCTGTGCGTTCTCCCTGAAAGCCCTTAGTAATTTCATGATATCTCCCAACACTGCTAAGGGTAACAACGCCTGGACCGCATTGTAGCCACTACGTCCCTCAATCAATTCCAACACAGCTCTTCCGTCCATTTCACCATCTAAATAAAAGCATCATTTACATATCGGTTTATACTAAGAATAAAGCATATACATATGTGCAATGAATAACCTGAAAAAGCCGCTGCATATTGTCCGTAGCCATGAACTTTCAACCATTCCGACACTTCCGCAACATTCATTTCTTCTCTTTCTTCAAAACGCGCATAGAAATGAGAAATCAGCTCTGCTCGAAATTTTATAGCAAGCTATTTTTGATTCCAGCACCTAAATTATCCTCATTATTAAAGTTACAAAATTCATTTATACATTAATTGCTACTTCATCTGCATGGAGAGCCAGAAGTCCTGCATGCTAAATATAAAAGTTTAGCTTAGACCAGATGTATTACAATTTCTACACCTCCATATAATTATATAAATACACGAATAGTCAATAATAAGTTAATGTCCTTTTTAGCAGCTTGAAAATGTGGTCGCCATGGGGAACTTTGTTTAGTGCGATGAGCTGAATGACCATCTGGAACAAAAGAAAAGAAATATATTATTCCACATACTGTTAATATGTTCAGTTCCACATTCTAATTCTATTTTTACAACATGATCCCCTCCATGGCAACATTTGATGATGTATGTAAAATTCAAAACTCATTATTGTCTCGACTCTTGATGATGGACCTATGTGCTATGCACGAACAATAGAAGGATGCATGCTGGTCGGAGACAAAAAGGCCACGATAATAGCGCTGTGATCAAGCCCATACATGCACCTACACACACACACACACACACACACACACAGGGAGGTCCACCCTTGTTTACACACTCATGGTCACCCTTCGCTGCACTCTAGATACCTGTGCATAAGATATCATTTAAAGAAAGTCCAGTACAGTGACCAATCCAACGCCATCAACATGTTCCTATCAACACCTATCAACAGCATTGCATCAGCATATCATCATATCAACACCCTTCACAATCTTTGGGTGTTGTCATAAAGTCCTGTGTGTGTGTGTGTGTGTGTGTGTGTTAGGGGGGGTTGGAGCACAGTAATGCTAAATGGGTGGTAGGCAATAAGTAGGCTAATCTTATAATAGATCATAGATAGAAACTTTAATCTCCTACACTCCTCCCCCTCCTCCTCCAGTCCAAAAACTTGCTACATGTATCAGACATAACCCTCAGGTCATAGGAGGAGAGGGGAGGGGGAGGGGAGAGGGGGAGGGGAGAGGGGGAGGGGGAGGGGAGAGGGGGAGGGGAGAGGGGGAGGGGAGAGGGGGAGGGGGAGGGGAGAGGGGGAGGGGAGAGGGGGAGGGGAGAGGGGGAGGGGAGAGGGGGAGGGGGAGGGGGATTTGTAAAGTACTGATATACCCACAAGGGGTGTGGCTATATGCTGATGTGAAGGGGTGTGGCATCCCTAGATACCTTCACTGGGGGTAGAGTGCCTGCGTGCCTCTGGTAGGAGGTGCTTGGCATTAATGAAGCGAGGCACCCTCACCATTCTCTTCCTCATCCTCCCTGGCCCCTCACACATAGCACACAGGCACATAGCACACAGGCACATAGCACACAGGCACATAGCACACAGGCACAGCACAAAGCACAGCACACAGGCACATAGCACACAGGCACATAGCACACAGCACATGGGCACACAGGCACACAGGCACATAGCACACAGGCACACAGGCACATAGTACACAGGCACATAGCACACAGGCACATAGCACACAGGCACATAGCACACATACATGTAAACACAGGCACATAGCACACAGGCACATAGCAATGGCCCCTTGCCCCTCCCCCTAACCTCCTCAGCTTTCTGACACAGCACACAGGCACATAGCACACATAGCACACAGGCACATAGCACACAGGCACATAGCACACAGTACATGGGCACACAGCACATAGGCACAGACACATAGCACACAGGCACATAGCACACAGGCACATAGCACACAGTACATGGGCACACAGCACATAGGCACAGACACATAGCACACAGGCACATAGGCACACAGACACATAGCACACAGCACATAGCACACAGGCACATAGCACACATACATGTAAACACAGGCACATAGCACACAGGCACATAGCAATGGCCCCTTGCCCCTCCCCCTAACCTCCTCAGCTTTCTGATGTGACATATCTGAAGTCAAGGTCACCACTGTGTTCCTTATGATATGCAGAAGGGGTGTGCCTGGAGTGGAGGGGTGGATAGTACATTTGTACATCACATTGGAGTGTTTATTGTGTGCACACACAGGTGAGGGACATAGTGTTGTGTGCTGGGGAGTGTTATGCGAAACACAAGAAAGCAACAGTGTTGTGCGTGGAGGCACACACAAGGGAGGGAAGTGTTGACACACAAGTAAAAGGAGTGTGCAGGGGACCTACTAACACCCCTTACCATGTGAGTACACACAATATGTGTGCACACAACACTCTACCATGTGTGCACACAACACACTTCCATGGGTGTGCACACAACACACTTCCATGGGTGTGCACACATAAAACTCTTCCATGTCATGTCCTTCACCACTTTTATTTATTTCAAACCATTCTTCCTACATAACATTCTTCCCACCTGCCCTTGTCTCTTCATCCACACCCTTCTCAATGCACCATGCCATAAACGCGCATCAAATTGCCATAACAAAAAGAGCTATAGCTAGAAACAAGAGATGTGCTCTAAAAAAAGTTACAACACGGTTGGGATACAAACAGAACATACAAGCAAGCAAAATTATCCAAAATGCATATGCGCAAGCTACACACCTCTCAAACAAAGAGAGTATCACAAAAACTGGTTCCTTACCGCTCGTAGGTAGACACTAGCGATGACCCGACTACGGTTCGTGTATGGAACGGCTTCGTGTCTTCAAGTTTCTAGAATACATAGTGCTTGGTTCACATTTTGAGTCCAGAGAACTTGGTAGCGATCCTTTTGGTCTTAGAAATCGGTAAAAGGAACGAAACACTACGCGATCGCGCGAAGCAAACTTGATTGACAGACGCACAGAATAAGTTAAAATTAAATCTGGTTATACGTTGCATCCGTTACGCAATGAATAATTTGGTCAATTATAAGTTATTAACCGCGTTATGCATTTACATCACGTGGGAAACGCGCGCACACTCGATATTGACGCGCGCGCAAGACAGAAGTTTCGTGAAATGGATATTGACGATGTTAAAGAATGGATGACAGATAATGGCTACGCTACATGTGCAGATGCTTTTGCTGGTAATACATAGTGCAATGTGTTTTCGTCTAGTTATGTATATCGATATAGTGCTTAGAATTTATATTTTTATTTAGCGGTTCGAATGGACGGATTGGCTGTGTTGGAATTGATTGATGGACCGTATGGATGTGATAGACTGGTGGAATTGTTGCCGTTGGCATCTGTAGAAGATCGTGAAAAACTTCTACGAGATCTCCGAGAGAACTCAGAGGTGAGGTGTGAGAATTTAATGATACAAAATTATTATATAAATATTTTCGCAGCAATTTCGGGCCGTCGCTAGCAAAGAGGTAAACTGCCACTTACCATGCTTGTAATTGCGGTAAATTGTTTGTATTCGTGCATGCCAGCTGTTAAGTGCTAGTCGCGCTTGCACGCCTCAGTTAATTGATAACTTGAATTGACAACTTAATAACAAGCTTCACGTTAGACAAGTAAATCAAAAACTTCTCTATCGAGAAAGTGATTCGTGGGATGTAGGATTGGTGGTGCAAAAAGCAAGGAAACAAGGTACAGTGTGTTAAAGTGAGGTTTGGTAGGATCCTACAACTATAACAGTCCCTGTGAGTTGTAGGATCCTACCAAACCTCACTTTAACACACTGTACCTTGTTTCCTTGCTTTTTGCACCACCAATCCTACATCCCACCAATCACTTTCTTGATATAGAAGTTTTTTTAATTTACTTGTTCCCCTAATTTTTTTTTCTCTGCCAGAAGTGTTCAATATAATAGATGGCTTAGTGTATTCGTTGCGATGTATAGGACGCTTATAGATTCCTCTTATATGTGTAGTCCGAGTATATATAGGCCTTTATTTTATTGATAGGCCTATACCTTTGTTCTTCGCATATCTTAAACTGAGAATTCTCCTTGCTAACGAGCCGTTTTCTTTGGCTTGGTCCTTTTCTGTATTAGAACCGCCTATTGTAAACGTGTCTGCATGCAGCTGCGCACGTATGCGTAGCCTGGCTCGATCGAAAACCACGCCCACTAAAGCCAATCCGATGCCAATCTTACACCGTGACATTTTTTGATGCATGCACAATGTCACACGTATGTGTGTGGGCTTTGCCCTACCATGCCCACTACACCCATGTACCCAGTAATGTATAACACACTCCTACTCACTATGTGGTGTTATGTGAGTGAGCAGGAGGTAGGGTCATTGTGTTGTACATAAGTAGGCAGTGGGTATATGGAAGAGCAGAGCCATAGTCCATGCAAAATGCTCAAAACTTATGTGCACTCATCCACATGCATGCGACATTCTGGGTTAACAAAGCCAAAGATGGTATAGCCTTAGTTACAGTCTGCATAGTTATGATCAATGATGCTATCTAACATGAAGCTTGTTAGTAGACTCGTATGAATGAAGTGTAGAGGGCATGCCATTTATGTTCCTACACAAACATTAACAGGACGCATCCAGCATGAAAAAGTACACCTGTTTGCTGTGCAAGTCCTTTGCTTCAACAAAATATCTGCAGTTAATTAACCATATTCACAGCATTCATCACTGTGAAGAAAGTCGTAAAATAGTCTGTGGTTTTGATGGGTGCCTAAAAACGTTCCAGTCTGACCAAAGTGAATCACTACGCCAACACTACTACAGCAAGCATAAGAATAAACCAGCAGTCCTTATTCAAACACCCCCAGTAATCAGTGCCGAACCTTTTGCTGAAATGCATACGGAGATTCCGGTTATTGATGAAGACGGTATAGTCGAAGGAATGGATTGTACGATGGAAGTTGAAGATGCCAGTTCTGAACCAGCACTACTGCCATCAAATGCAAGTTTCAAAAGGGAAATAGCTCTTTTTATCCTAAAGACGTTGGAAGAGAGAAAGGTCACGCAGTCTGCTATTGATGGAATAATTTCTGATTTAAAAAACATTTTTGATAGACTGCAGAAGATCATTCAAGAAACTTTGACATCTGTAGGTGTCAATATGGTGCTAGCTGATATCATCAATCAGGAAGTATTAAAACCTTTTGATGGACTCACTAATGAATACCAAAGAACAAAGTACTTACAGAATAATTTGAGTTTTGTGGTAAGAGCTATAGGCATGTTTGTATACCAACTGATTCACTAATATTCTTTTTTACACGCAGCCACCAATTCAGAGAACATTGGGACAAACAACCGTGAATCAACATGCAAAATTTGTCCAACAGATTGATACATGTTATGATGTATCACTGTTGAAACAACTTCAGCAATTGTTACAATGTGATGTGGTATCACAACAAGTAAGGGTTGAGTACAATAAATAATGTAATGTGTTCCATACATATCTGTATAGGTCTTTAATAGTCATGCTCAAGACAGTCACTCCGGAAAAATGTGTGACTTTTGTGATGGAGAGCTATATAAAAACAACCTGCTTTTCCAACAATTTCCTAATTCATTGGAGATACATCTATATTATGATGAAGTGGATGTGTGCAACCCGATTGGTTCACGAAGAACAATTTATAAATTAGGTAAGTGACTAATTTTGCATGAATGAACACCTACGTAAATGGATCAACATTTACATTTCTATAGGAATGTTTTACTTTTGCATTGGAAATTTGAATCCAGTATTGAGATCAAAACTGAAAAGTATATATTTATTAAACATGTGCTATTATAGTGATATTAAAAAATATGGCATTGATACAATACTTGAGCCAATTATTAAAGAAGTGAGGATATTGGAGAAGGTAAGGTTGATACTTATTGCATGCAATTTCCATTTTATACCTGCATAAATCCCTCATGCACAAATAGGGTTTTGAATTTGATTTACCGAATGGGAGGAAAAAAGTTATATATGGAACATTAACATTAATATCTGCTGACAACCTGTCGTCACAACTCATGGCTGGGTACAAAGGCCTAAATTCTGCCTTTCGTAAATGTCAACGGTGTCTAGCAACTGATCTTGAAATGCAAAATGTGGTAAGAAATTACATAACAATTGCATAACAAAAAATCTATAACATTTGCATTCATTATTTCCCCAGTTCAATGAATGTATGTGTGCATTTAGAACTTATGAGATGCATAAAGAGCACTGTGAGCGGATCATTGGTGCATATCGTGAGTACATGGCGATAACGTATGGAATCACAAGAAATTCCATTTTAAATGAATTGACTTACTTTAACATAGTCGATGGTATTTGTATGGACATAATGCATGATCTATTGGAAGGAGTGCTTCAACTAGTCATAAAGCATATGTTGAAGAAGTATGTTGATGATGGATTAATTACACTGGATTTGGTCAATGCAAGACTAAAAGCATTTCGATTCAGCAAATCTGATATGGGAAATTTACCAACAGAAATTAGGTCCACAGACATTGCATCGGATGACAATAAACTGTGTGAAAATGGTATGTTGTTACAAATAATTATATACATGCACATTGTATATATAAAATTCCTTTAATTTCTAGCATCTCAGACCTGGTGTCTTGCTAGGGCACTACCATTTTTAATTGGGGACAAGATTCCTAACGACAATAATATCTGGAGCACTTTCATCTGTTTGTTACGAATAGCCGAACTATCCCTTGCACCAGTGCTAACAAAGGCAATGACCATGCACTTAGGAACAATCATAGAGCGGTTCCTTAATGACTTCAAGATGAATTTTGGAATGAGACTCACACCTAAGATGCACTACCTAATTCATATACCATCATCAATAAACAAGTAAGTGATACATATATTGATAATATATGCAACAATACATGCTTTATGTATGTAGGTTTGGACCACTTTTACAATCATGGTGCATGCGGTTCGAGGCAAAACACCGGTTTTTTAAACATTTAGCCAAAGTTACAGGAAATTTCAAGAATATTTTAAAAACATTAGCTACCAGACATCAACGTTACATGACCTGGCTCCTTTCAGAACCGAAGTATTATTTACAAGAAACAGTTGAATGTGGGAAGTGTAAGTTTGACATTATAATGAATATCATGATTATAATTATTATAATTTTAATTATAATATGCATTCATAGGTTATGAGTGCGAATTAGGCTCACAGCCGGATGTATGCAACCAAATTCTTAAATACAGCATTGATGGATTGGATGCAAAATCTACAATATACGGGTTAGTGTAATATAATATAAAATCATATACATTTTATTATTTCAGGACTAAACGTGTGACTGTACATGGAACAGAGTATAGACTAGATGATGTTGTGGTACTGCCACCAGTTGATGGTGAAGTTAGATTTGCTGTGATAAATCAAATTTATCTCTTTGGCAAGAATTGCTTTTTTAGACTTCTGCTCCTCGAAACATCCAACTTCAACAGTCATTACAATGCATATGAAGTCAAGCATTTTCACCCTGAAGTATTTTTGGTTGCCCGGCAATCAGACTTGTGGGATTTCTACCCCCTTGTTGTCAACAAGACATTTGACGCACAAATGTGTAACAATTTGTTTGTAAGACTAAAGCATGCTATACTTTCCGAATAAGCCAGTGTTTATTGTAATAGCATGCATGCTTGTTTATATTTGAGTGCACGGAGCTAACTTGTTCATGGCCACTCTCACAATACACACATATATACATGTACATCCATCATCACCACCACCACCACCATTGCTATGGTTGCAGATGATACCGCTCTGTGTGTGTTGTGTGTCTGTGGTGTGTGTGACTCCTCTCCTCCCTCACAGTGGTGATATGTGGCCATAATCAGACCTTGGTCTCCATAGGCTGAAACCATAGAGTGGCACACAGTAGTTAAATCATGCATTTTTGTCCTGTTGACCCCTCTGGAGGTGCATGTACTGTTGACCCTTGTGCTTCTATAGGGACCAAACTTTGTCGACAGCACAAGATACCTGCGGTGGGGACTAGGGGAAGGTGGGGTTATAAGAATAACTAATGATTCACTAATGAGGAATGTCTGCATTTGTGTTGGTACCAGTCAGAGAAAGAACATATCACATGACTCGGCAGATTGCTCTGCCCATCCAGACCCTTCAGTGGTGTCTTATGCGTGCTCTTCTATCAAGTGGTTCTACACGTCTATTGCACTGTCTGTCTGTAGAGAGCTCACTTCGAGACCCTCCCCTCCCCTTACTGTTAGTTGTCATTTACGATGCAGCTTCAGCTATGCTTTCTGTAGCTCTTTCATGACGACATGGTGAAGGAGGCCATAGTGGATGGTGTAAAAAATGTGGAAAGCCGTGGTGCTGAAGAAAATAGCTATGGCAAAAACTGAGAATGTCCCCCTCATTGTCAGTGATCCGCACAAATTACAAGGGCTATCAGAAGAAGGTATTTCTATAGCATACAAATATTTAACATACTCATCCATCTATTCTAGAACATTAGTATAACTACTCCCTAACACAATACTCGATCCACCAGATCGCAGTTGATTTTGTGGAGTTCTTTAGCAAAGACCATCAACTGCTCAGCATTTTGCTGCAAAAAGAAATCACTGTATTCCGCGCAGTAAACATTCTGTACACCACACATGTATGTATACATGTACATCACACACACAAACACACACACACACACGTACATATGAGGCTTGAACATGGCTGAGCATAACCGTCAAGAGGTCTGTATACCTCTTACCCAGCCTCTTTTCCCTCTCAGGGCCATCCTGCGGGAGGTAAGGAACATCACACCCTCCCGCATAGTGCGCGCCCCAAGTCATACCTTATTGCCTGTCCTCTCCTCCATCAACTGTGTGCGGAGGTCCTCTGTGATGTACTCATAAGGTTTTATGAGGTGTGAGGAGTGGCACAATTGCAGCTGTACCTGCTGGCTTTCAAACTCCACCTTGTACAGCCGGAACTGGGGACGAGGGGAGTATGGTAATGTTAATTCGACCTTTGGTGACCTTAACAAGACAATGCAGAGCACTTAACACTTTGCTTATCCTAGAAATGGATTGCTACACACATACAGGTGCACATACATGTATACACTACCCCCCCCCCCCCCCCACCCCACATGCATGTACCCACACCTCGCACACACCCTTAGACGCACACCTTCATCTCCGCCCTCTCGTCTCTGGCTTTGCATAGCTCCTCAGCGTTGGCAGCTTCCTCCAGGTCCAGGATGTGGGCGGCGCCATCGGCTTGCTCGCAGTCCTTCACATTCTCAGGGTTCTTGATGGTCTCCAGCCCCTTCAGCCCATCCACGGGGGTGAGCGTGCTGAGGAGGTGGTGTATATTGCTGCGCAGGGCCTGGGCGTACATCTTGAGCCTCTCAAGGTCCATGTCCATCTCCACACTCCCACTGATGGAGCTCAGGCCGCTGGTCCCCGTGGTCTGGGACAGTGTCCACGTGTGCCCCCCCATGTTGGTCGGGAGGTACACCTGTATCTCTGGCATGTCCTCAAGGATCTTAAGCACCGCCCTGGAGCGTGCGACCAGGGATTGCTTCTGATTGTCGAGGCTTCTCAGAGTCGTTGATTCCAAGCTTCTGTCCTCGTTCATAGAGAAACCGGAACTGGCATGGGCCGGGTTCCTTGGATCGTGGGCACGCACGTCGCACATCTCCGAGACGAGATCCAGCACTTCGAAGGCCTGCTGACATAGGCAGAGGGTGTGTCTAAGTCTGGTGTTGTTGGCCTCCACCATGTTGCTATGGTGATACATCTGGCCGGCGGCCTGCTTGGCGTTATCAAAGGAGCTGTAGAGCGTGTTGTTCTTGGCCACCAAGTGCTCCACCTTCTTCCTGAGGTGGTCACTCTCCGCCTTGCAGGTGGTGTGCTGGTTGTCAGGGTCGGCCAGGAGGCAGTGGATGAGCTCCTGAACGCTGTGGCAGTTCTGCAGCGTGTGGATGAGAGCTATCTGCTGCTCTGTGGACTGTCCCTTAGGGAGCTAGGAGAGGAGGGAAGTGAGGTGAGGTGATGAAGAGGGGGCGTGGGGTGGAGGGGAGGAACATTAGGAGGAATGGAGGGTGGATGAGTAGGCTTCTAAGTGGGTACTTGAGAAGGAATGCACGAGAAAGGAAGTGATGAATGGGAGGGCATTAGATGGAGAAGGTGGGAGACAAAATGGGACATTGAGGTGGGGAGGGAGGGGAACATTGAGGTGGGGAGAGGGGGGACATTGAGGTGGGGAGAGGGGGGACATTGAGGTGGGGAGGGAGGGGGACATTGAGGTGGGGAGAGGGGGGACATTGAGGTGGGGAGAGGGGGGACATTGAGGTGGGGAGAGGGGGGACATTGAGGTGGGGAGAGGGGGGACATTGAGGTGGGGAGGGAGGGGGACATTGAGGTGGGGAGAGGGGGGACATTGAGGTGGGGAGAGGGGGGACATTGAGGTGGGGAGGGAGGGGGACATTGAGGTGGGGAGAGGGGGGGACATTGAGGTGGGGAGAGGGGGACATTGAGGTGGGGAGGGAGGGGGACATTGAGGTGGGGAGAGGGATCAGCACATACTGCACTTCTGCTGATGGTGTCCCCTAGTACAGTGAACACGTCGCTCTCCTCATCAGGGACGCTGGTCTGGAGAGTAAGCAGGGGGAGTACAAGACATGAAGGCATCATCACAGGTAACCACCACAAGACATGAAGGCATCATCACAGGTAACCACAAGACATGAAGGCATCATCACAGGTAAGCAGAGTGACTGTGCCCTTATAACATGTACACACACAACAAAACAAATACAGTAAAATACCCTACACACACATACATGTATACACTCCACACACCTCACATGATCAAAATGTGACTTGGTTGCAAATAGCCCCACTCCCTCACATACCCACACCTCACATGACTAACATACCCACACCACCTCACATGACTAACATACCCACACCTCACATGAATAACACATACCCACACCTCACATGACTAACATACCCACACCTCACATGACTAACATACTCACACCTCACATGACTAACATACCCATACCTCACATGACTAACATACCCACACCTCACATGAATAACACATACCCACACCTCACATGACTAACATAACCACACCTCACATGACTAACATACTCACACCTCACATGACTAACATACCCATACCTCACATGACTAACATACCCATACCTCACATGAATAACACATACCCACCTGGCATTTATCCGACATCTCTAAAATGTCACCTATTGAATAAAGGGTTGTAAAGCTATGAATGTTTTTAAGTCACGCAATTATAATAATGATCGTAGATTTACATTTACATGTATCCACCTAGAAACGCACTGCATCAAGTGTTCATGCATGTCATTGCGCACGTGCGAATGTCCGATTACTAGTATACAGAAGTAGTTATAAGAGGTGTTATTCTTACGTATCTTCTTAAAATTTGTGCAGATAGTCATGGCATGCGCTTGTCTTACGCGAGTGTTCGAAATACATGTAGACATCGTCAAGAGCAGACACCTGTCCAAATACGGAGAGGGGGGGGGGGGGGGGCCACAACGTATGTGCAATGTAATATTTAATATACATAAGCTATAGATACATACGTATTTAGAGGACATTGACTGATCCTAGGTATATACCCGGCAGGGGTGTGTGCTGTGGGTATCTCTGCACACTTTGATATAGCTTCGATGTCATCTTATCACGCAGTGTGCTGAGAGGTCCACATTAAAGTCTAGCCACTGCACCTTCTGTGGGGGGATCATATTGAAGGACCTGGTCATCACTCTTGTGGAGACCCAGGAGTTAGTCTATTAGACCACATTGGTGTGTGTACGTGTGTACCTGACACTGATGTGTGTACATGTGTACCTGACACTGATGTGTGTACGTGTGTACCTGACACTGATGTGTGCACGTGTGTACCTGACACTGATGTGTGTACGTGTGTACCTGACACTGATGTGTGTACATGTGTACCTGACACTGATGTGTCTACATGTGTACCTGACACTGATGTGTGTACGTGTGTACCTGACACTGATGTGTGTACGTGTGTACCTGACACTGATGTGTGCACGTGTGTACCTGACACTGATGTGTGTACGTGTGTACCTGACACTGATGTGTGTACGTGTGTACCTGACACTGATGTGTGTACGTGTGTACCTGACACTGATGTGTCTACATGTGTACCTGACACTGATGTGTGTACGTGTGTACCTGACACTGATGTGTCTACATGTGTACCTGACACTGATGTGTGTACGTGTGTACCTGACACTGATGTGTCTACATGTGTACCTGACACTGATGTGTGTACTTGTGTACCTGACACTGATGTGTGTACGTGTGTACCTGACACTGATGTGTGTACATGTGTACCTGACACTGATGTGTGTACATGTGTACCTGACACTGATGTGTGTACCTGACACTGATGTGTGTACCTGACACTGATGTGTGTACGTATGTACCTGACACTGATGTGTTTACATGTGTAAAATTAATTGTCCCTCCCTAGAAATGCCATCATCAATGATAGTGTGTGTGCTGTTTAGCCATGAGGTGGGAACAGGAAGAGGAGCTAGGGCCAAGCTGACCAAAAATATGATTTTAATTGCATGTATCATGTGGCTGGAACCAATGTCTGATGTAGTTTTGTGACATGTGTATATATCTTTTATTGTGTACTATGTATCATAAATAATCCAGGGGGAGAATTTTTTTTTCATCTGCATATACACTTGGCCATTAAAAAAAAAACTGCACAAAAAGGTACATTCTAAAGCAGTTTGTGTGCTAATGACTCCACATCTTTGTCCACTTTAGACAGCTGTATCCCAAAAATCTTCTCCAATAGTAGGAACACAGGTTCACAACGACTTGTGTACGTCATATTGAACACATAAAACGTAGCAAGTAAGGCTGGTATGGCTTCTGCAATGCCAACTTTACAAACAGCTGTATTCTCTGCTGCAATGTAAAGTAATCCCTTGTACTCTACAATAACTGGTTCGGTGACTTTTTTAGTTTTGAGAATGTCACGTATGTCACAGACATGAGAACTCTAAAGAATAAATAAATAAATGCAGCAAATGAAATAAAACATGCATGCTACAAGTTGCAACTAAATAGTATTTTGAAAATACACTTCTTAATTTTTTGGAATAAACTTATATATAGCGTATAGTACCCTGTCCTAATAAATTCCGTAAAGAATAACAAGCAGACCTTTGGATGAACTTATTACATGTATACCATTTACTTACCTCTTTCAGATGCAGTATACACCTTTTATAGTGTTTCACCTTCACCTTGCTTGATAAACCAAATAAAGCATATATACTCTGGTCTGGTTCTGTAAGTGGGTAAGGACAAGTGTTAAGGATTCCCTTGCCATGTCAAAAAATATATATATTAGTGGCCATGCATATTGTTTGGAACCAAAACGTTGCGTTATTTAGAAAGTTATGCATGTACATACCGAGACCATGCATGATGATGTAAACCCCACACCATAATTGTCCACCGGCAACAACCCATAACCATTTCATTTGGTTTTAAGTATATGTACACGTGTTTAAACTTATGAATACACTTAGTCAGACTGTGATTTTTTGCCAGTATGGTTATTACATCACTTGAAAATACAAATTATAAATAATGCATGCATGCACATATATACCTTTGATACCTGCTGCTTCAATTTCCAAGTTATTAAGTCGACTTAAGTCTATGATCTTCGGAATGTGCTTTTGCCACATTACAACCATGTCTAATTTTCTTTTCATAATGCTATCCATTTCATTAAATATCTGCACAGGTTCAAAGAGTGTAATAATTTATTAATGATGCATCTCATAAACATGCAAACATACCCCTTCTATGCTTCCAAGTACAGGATATGTATCCAATATGGTACTTACAGAAACTGCTTCCTTTGCAATCCAGTCCCTTCTATTGGTAAAGGTTAGGGCCATAAAGGGGAAAAGTTTTTCAAAATTTTTTTTTTTTTGAGACATTTTCATCTTCATGAACTCTATGTGACGGTTTGCAGAGTGCATGTCTTCACCAAAAGAATTTTCTCCTGCATAAGAGCTAATTTCTTTCCTTGCAGGGTCTAATTTCATCGCACAACTTTCAAAAGGCTTTGACATATGCAAGGTTTTTATTTGTTCTAAGACTCCAAATGAAAAATAGTCCTGCATAAAACAGTAAAGATCATTTTAAATAACTGTATCATAATTATATATATATATATAATTATACACATTAAAATCACTTACACCCATTCCGTATTTTGCCAAAAAAGGCCATGCTTGAAAAACTTGGCTGGACACCATTTTTAGTTCATCCATGGTGGGGCGAGGATTGCATTCTGCTACTTTTATAGCAACCTCACGCATCATGTTCAATCGCTCATACACATTCAATTCTCCCTTCTTCAGTCCAGCCATAATTTCTGTGCTATATTCAGTTGGTATTTGAAATTCAGAATCCAACTTTGGCCTTTTGTTGGGGCTGGTAACATCATCAAGCCCACAAAAATTGTTGGGTCTGGGCACAAGATCCTGAGAGGGATTTTTGTTGCACCCTACTGCATGACCCCCAGAGCTGTCTTTTACCTTTTAAATGTGAAAAGAAATTTACACCTGCTTGCTTGCATGCATGCATGCATGTGGCTGGCTGTATACATGTACATGTATATATATATATATAATATAATATAATATAATTATATATATATATACATATACATGCATGCAAACCCATTCATATACACATGCAAAATTACATACACGCGTAATGTATATGTGATTACTGCACTTACAGGCACTGTACTGCCTGGCGAGAGACAGCGAACCATATCTTTAGAACCGCAGATGACAGCCCGAAATTGCTGCATATATACATTTATATATAAACTACACGAATTTCACCATTGAAACTTTACCTCTGAATTCTCTCGGAGATCACGTATAAGTTTTTCGCAATCTCCTGTAGATGCCAAGGGCAACAAATCCACCAGTAAATCAATACCATACGGTTCCTCGATCAATTGTAACACAGCACTTCCGTCCATTCCAGCCGCTATTAAAATTAATACATAAATTATATCGGTAAAGAAAACACATTTACCTGCAAAAGCTTCTCCACATGTTGCGTAGTCATGAGCTATCAACCATATTTTAACTTCCTCAATATTCATTTCGACACCTCAAGATCTGCAATGCGCATCAAAATTTAACCCCGAGGTGGTTACTTCACGTATAATTAAATCAAAGGTCTATTACGTACCGGTATACGGCGTAAGTGTGTTTGCTCAGTTCCATAGGCATTCCTAGATGGGTTCCTGTATATCGACACCCCCCACCCCTCCTCCTTATCTACCCGTTGTTCTCTGTGTGGAAATAATAATGACTACCATTAACCTTTATTAGTTATATTACTATAGTGTGTGACTGCACGTAATTCTTTATTCTCTGATTTGTTAGGGTGTGACGAAGACTAGAGAATTCCTTCTGCAGAAGATATCACGGTTTCGAAAGCCCATGGCTAACTACCAGATGTTGCAGAACCAACTTCAAAACTACAGATCACACACACCACACACGAACACAAGACAAGGGAGGGATGATTTTCAGCAGATGTTAAGCTTCTAACACTCTCTCTTT
>OX442436.1:1915864-1988462 GCA_949361645.1 Spongilla lacustris
GGGGTCACACGATATACGAAAACGGGCTGGTGGCAGTGCACTTAACTAAGGTTAGTTTGAAGCTAAATCGGCCTATGTACGTAGGTCAAGCGATATTGGATATATCGAAGTACGTGATGTATAATTTCTATTATAACACCGTCAAAAAGAGATACGAGAACAAGGCCAGATTGTTATATACCGATACCGATAGCTTGCTGTGTGAGTTAAAGACCGCGGACATATATAAAGACATGCTAGAAATGAATAAGGATAAGCTAGCGTTTGACTTCTCGGAATACCCTAAAAGCCATCCTAACTACGACGCTAGCAACAAGGGCGTACCGGGCCTGTTTAAGGACGAATGCAAGAGTGCTGCCATCAAGGAATTCGTTGGTATCTGCCCTAAGATGTACTCGTTCATGACATCGGAGGGTAAGAACACAAAAAAGGCAAAGGGGGTTAAGCGGTCAGTTGTATCTAAAATCTTGCATCACGATATGTACAAGGATGCACTGTTAAACAGGAAGATATATCGTTCTAGCCAGGTCAGCATACGCAGTAAGAAGCACAAGATCGGGGTATATCGTCAAACCAAGACCAGTTTATGCCCCCTGGACACGAAACGATACATACTTGAGGACGGAATTGAGACGTTATCTTACGGCCACTGTAAAATAAATGAATACGCCAATGCCGAGGAAATAGTCCAAAAGTGGGAATAGGGCTATCCCCTGCCTTTCCTGCCGGAAGGACCGTCTGCGGGGAGGCTGTCTTGCAAGACAGAGCCATTCGCTAAGATAGGGTTATTTGCTAGGAAAAAGATATTCTAGGCTTAATATTTTTTTAGCAGTGGCTAAGCTATTAATGAATTAGAAAAATATTTATGCATATCATATAAGCAGCTACCTAACGAAGAGTATCATGGAGTGCAGCAATTGTCACAGAAAACGAGGCGATATTTTAATGCCCAGATGCTATGCGTGCATGAACTCATGCGAGTATCTATCGCTAGCGAAGGAGCCATGGATTGAGATTAATACGGCCGCTACCGTACCCGCAGGTTATAGACAATGTGCCCGTTGTAAGCGTGGTTGCCCTTTGGATTGGTTCTTCATGCAGAACATCGTATGCTCTTGCTGCCGTAAATTCGACAAGACGGTAGACCCGGAAATTGAACGATCTATCAAGGCCGAGATACGGGAGCGGAAGCGAGTTGGCCGCAATCAACGCAATAGATTAGACCTCTACCACTGCAAGATATGCAACGTCCACGTCATGTCGAATTGCAAGTCTAACCATTATACGTCGGTGTACCACAGGGAGGCAGTATTAGCAAGGGCAGCCATTAACTGGGATTCCATTGTTGAGCAGATTAAGATAAGTGGCTGAACAAGGTGTGAAATACCTTCCTTTAATGCTAGCACATGTTGTAGCAAAATCTGGATTCTACATTCAAATACCCTTCTACTAGGTAAAAGTTGATTATGGGGTAGAAGCCTTGTTATGCCGCAGGAAAGGTGTGAATAACTTCCATCAATGGCCATGTATGTTGTAGCAAAATGAGGATTCTGTGCCTAAATACCCCTTTATCCAGCGAAAGTTGAGTACGGTGTAGAAGCTCTGGTTAAGCTTAATTTTAATATGCCGGGGAAATAAATTATTTACTATTAAGGAAATGGAGTATATATAATCATACCAGATATGGACCCCATACTTTTCTATATACCTACCCTGCTAGGTGAAGTTCCGATTGTATCAGCGTACCTTATATCTAAGAAACCAGTGCAGGGCGTTATAGAAGGGCATAGACACGTCGAATTTCCCAAGTTATTTATACGTGACTGTAGCGAGGTTATGGACGGATTTGAGGAGTGTGTCGAGTGTAAGCACTGCTATCCTAAAGCTATAGTTAACAGCACGGACAAGATCTGCGTAGCTTGTAGATACATTAAAAATGGCAGGGAGATAACCGACGAAACTATAGCCAAAATTAGGAATATTATTAACTGCTCAGCTTGGTTAGGAACGTATGACATTTACGGTGTAATTAGCGTAGGTGGGCATTTTATGTTTGCCGGCGAATATCACGAGAACGATGCTAAGTATATGGGTCTATTTATGCTGATTAAGTCGCTTATGAAGCCATCGATGGCTGACCAGTATGAAGCCCTCGGCGTGGATCACGGTATAGATGAAGCTTTGAAAGGAGCTGAAAGGGCTATAAGCTATATGTTCCAGGGATGTACGTCTAATGCCTATGTGAGGTCCTTACGTAACGTATGGTGCGATGATGTAGCATATATAGCAATGGCTAATAGGCTTAAAAATTACGTTTGGAGGGTTACAGCCGGCATATTCATAAGTAGAGATGAGGACGATATCGAGTGCAGTAGATGCTTTAATCGAGTACCAGTAAATCGAGTAAAAAAGCACTATATGAACCACATTACCGAAGCTATGCCAGAGTTGAAAGAAAGTGGTTATCTGTCTAATATAACCGTATACACTTCAAATGCCGTAAGGGCTATTAAGCATAGATACAAGATAACGATATACCGAGAGATGCTTTAAATATTTATTTATTATTTATTTATTATTATTATTATTATTATTTTTTTGCTATTCAAATAATGCGATATCCCTTGAAATACGATGTGATTTCCCTTCTATCTAGTACATAACTCAGAAAAAATTAGAATTCCATACGTACCATTGTATGTATTTTCAAAAAAATAGAAGATGTGGTTAAGGGCAGATTTATGCTGAGTTTACAATAGCCATAGGAGATATAGTTAGGACCAGATTTACGTTGCGTTTACAGCAGTCATAGGAGATATAGTTAAGACCAGATTTACGTTGCGTTTACAGCAGTCATAGGAGATATAGTTAAGACCAGATTTACGTTGCGTTTACAGCAGTCATAGGAGATATAGTTAAGGGCAGATTTACGTTGCGTTTACAGCAGTCATAGGAGATGCAGTTAAGGGCAGATTTACGTTGCGTTTACAGCAGTCATAGGAGATATAGTTAAGGGCAGATTTACGTTGCGTTTACAGCAGTCATAGGAGATATAGTTAAGGGCAGATTTACGTTGCGTTTACAGCAGTCATAGGAGATGCAGTTAAGGGCAGATTTACGTTGCGTTTACAGCAGTCATAGGAGATATAGTTAAGGGCAGATTTACGTTGCGTTTACAGCAGTCATAGGAGATATAGTTAAGGGCAGATTTACGTTGCGTTTACAGCAGTCATAGGAGATGCAGTTAAGGGCAGATTTACGTTGCGTTTACAGCAGTCATAGGAGATATAGTTAAGGGCAGATTTACGTTGCGTTTACAGCAGTCATAGGAGATGCAGTTAGGACCAGATTTACGTCAAGTTTTCAGCAGTCATAGGAGATATAGTTAAGACCAGATTTACGTCGCGTTTACAGTAGCCATAGGAGATGCAGTTAAGGGCAGATTTACATAGCGTTTACAGCAGTCATAGGAGATATAGTTAGGACCAGATTTACGTCAAGTTTTCAGCAGTCATAGGAGATATAGTTAAGACCAGATTTACGTCGCGTTTACAGTAGCCATAGGAGATGCAGTTAAGGGCAGATTTACATAGCGTTTACAGCAGTCATAGGAGATATAGTTAGGACCAGATTTACGTCAAGTTTTCAGCAGTCATAGGAGATATAGTTAAGACCAGATTTACGTCGCGTTTACAGTATAGCCATAGGAGATATAGTTAAGACTAGATGCCCAGGCTCATGCTCATACCTATGCCCCTTGCTCTAGCCTTACCCCATGCCTATGCCTATACCCCTTGCTCTAGCCTTGCCCCATGCCCATGCCCATGCCTATACCCCTTGCTCTAGCCTTACCCCATGCCCATGCCTATACCCCTTGCTCTAGCTTTACCCCATGCCCATGCCTATGCCCCGGGCTCTAACCTCGCTACATGCCACGGGCTCTATACCCCTGCACAATAACCTGCAGACCATCTGCAAAATTTAGCTGAGATAGCAGCAGATTTGAGCTACGTTGAGCCATGTTAGCTGGAAACATTTTGATCGACTTCCGAGCCAATTCGAGCTACGTTGAGCCTGCGTTCCAGGTCTGCAGTTCTGCAGCCATCTGCAAAATTTAGCTGAGATAGCAGCAGATTTGAGCTACGTTGAGCCATGTTAGCTGGAAACATTTTGATCGACTTCCGAGCCAATTCGAGCTGCATTAAGCCTGCGTTCCAGGTCTACAGTTCTGCAGTCGAGCGGTCCCCCGTCCGCTGCCTATCGCTGTCAACCGCTGTCAACCGCCGTCCGCTGCCTACCGCCGTCCGCTGCCTACCGCCGTCCGCTGCCTACCGCCGTCCGCTGCCTATCGCCTACCGCCGTCCGCTGCCTATCGCCTACCGCCGTCCGCTGCTTACCGCTGCCTATCGCCTACCGCTGCCTATCGCCTATCGCCTACCGCCGTCCGCTGCCTACCGCCGTCCGCTGCCTACCGCCGTCCGCCGTCCGCTGCCTACCGCCGTCCGCTGTCAACCGCCGTCCGCTGCCTACCGCCGTCCGCTGCCTACCGCCGTCCGCTGCCTACCGCCGTCCGCTGCCTACCGCCGTCCGCCGTCCGCTGCCTACCGCCGTCCGCTGTCAACCGCCGTCCGCTGTCAACCGCCTACCGCTGTCCGCTGCCTACCGCTGCCTATCGCCTACCGCCTACCGCTGCCTATCGCCTACCGCCGTCCGCTGCCTACCACCGTCCGTTGCCTACCACCGTCCGCTGCCTACTGCCGTCCGCTGCCTATCGCCTACCGCCGTCCGCTGCCTACCGCCGTCCGCTGCCTATCGCCTACCGCCGTCCGCTGCCTATCGCCGTCCGCTGCCTACCGCCGTCCGCTGCCTACCGCTGCCTACCGCTGCCTACCGCCGTCCGCTGCCTACCGCCGTCCGCTGCCTACCGCTGCCTATCGCCTACCGCTACCTATCGCCTACCGCCTACCTATGCCCTGAGGCTATGATACTATCATACACATAGGCTAGCTAACTCGGTGTGTTCTGATACGACTTTGGACTTCTGTTTATTTTTTATATTATTTATATTTTATGTCAACCGCTGCAAACCGAGACATGACGTACCTATGCCCTGAGGCTATGATACTATCATACACATAGGCTAGCTAACTCGGTGTGTTCTGATACGACTTTGGACTTCTGTTTATTTTTTATATTATTTATATTATATTTATTCAGGAAACCTAGCTAAAACGGTTCTATCATAGTCTCACTGATAGCATCATGGTAACCCCTTTAGGGTTATCCTTTGGGGCTATCATAGTCTCACTGATAACATCATGGTAACCCCTTTAGGGCTATCCTTTGGGGCTATCTTAGCCTTGCTGATTACATTATAGTAACCCCAATTGAGGCTATCCCTGAGGTTACAGTAGCATCAGCAGTTAGGGCTATAGCCCTCGGAAATATATACTAAAGCCTCTATCCGGACGTCAGAAGTGCCTCAAAAACAGCGAATTTCGAGGGGTTAACCCCTAAAAGTACCTAATGATGAATCAAAAAAGAGGCTTCAGATCGTCAAAAAAATCTACTGAGCGGCCGCTGAAGTCAGAAAAGTTAACGTCCGTTGCTCTGCGTTGAGTGCAGAGAAATTTCAGCTCCATTTTCTGCTTCTACAGAAGTGAATTTTACACGATTTCATCTGCCACGGTATATACCGTGGCAGATGAAATCGTGTAAAATTCGGATAGAGGCTTTAGTATATATTTCCGAGGGCTATAGCCCTAACTGCTGATGCTACTGTAACCTCAGGGGATAGCCTCAATTGGGGTTACTATAATGTAATCAGCAAGGCTAAGATAGCCCCAAAGGATAGCCCTAAAGGGGTTACCATGATGTTATCAGTGAGACTATGATAGCCCCAAAGGGATAACCCTAAAGGGGTTACCATGATGCTATCAGTGAGACTATGATAGAACCGTTTTAGCTAGGTTTCCTGAATAAATATAATATAAATAATATAAAAAATAAACAGAAGTCCAAAGTCGTATCAGAACACACCGAGTTAGCTAGCCTATGTGTATGATAGTATCATAGCCTCAGGGCATAGGTACGTCATGTCTCGGTTTGCAGCGGTTGACATAAAATATAAATAATATAAAAAATAAACAGAAGTCCAAAGTCGTATCAGAACACACCGAGTTAGCTAGCCTATGTGTATGATAGTATCATAGCCTCAGGGCATAGGTAGGCGGTAGGCGATAGGTAGCGGTAGGCGATAGGCAGCGGTAGGCAGCGGACGGCGGTAGGCAGCGGACGGCGGTAGGCAGCGGTAGGCAGCGGTAGGCAGCGGACGGCGGTAGGCAGCGGACGGCGATAGGCAGCGGACGGCGGTAGGCGATAGGCAGCGGACGGCGGTAGGCAGCGGGACGGCGGTAGGCGATAGGCAGCGGACGGCAGTAGGCAGCGGACGGTGGTAGGCAACGGACGGTGGTAGGCAGCGGACGGCGGTAGGCGATAGGCAGCGGTAGGCGGTAGGCGATAGGCAGCGGTAGGCAGCGGACAGCGGTAGGCGGTTGACAGCGGACGGCGGTTGACAGCGGACGGCGGTAGGCAGCGGACGGCGGACGGCGGTAGGCAGCGGACGGCGGTAGGCAGCGGACGGCGGTAGGCAGCGGACGGCGGTAGGCAGCGGACGGCGGTTGACAGCGGACGGCGGTAGGCAGCGGACGGCGGACGGCGGTAGGCAGCGGACGGCGGTAGGCAGCGGACGGCGGTAGGCGATAGGCGATAGGCAGCGGTAGGCGATAGGCAGCGGTAAGCAGCGGACGGCGGTAGGCGATAGGCAGCGGACGGCGGTAGGCGATAGGCAGCGGACGGCGGTAGGCAGCGGACGGCGGTAGGCAGCGGACGGCGGTAGGCAGCGGACGGCGGTTGACAGCGGTTGACAGCGATAGGCAGCGGACGGGGACCGCTCGACTGCAGAACTGTAGACCTGGAACGCAGGCTTAATGCAGCTCGAATTGGCTCGGAAGTCGATCAAAATGTTTCCAGCTAACATGGCTCAACGTAGCTCAAATCTGCTGCTATCTCAGCTAAATTTTGCAGATGGCTGCAGAACTGCAGACCTGGAACGCAGGCTCAACGTAGCTCGAATTGGCTCGGAAGTCGATCAAAATGTTTCCAGCTAACATGGCTCAACGTAGCTCAAATCTGCTGCTATCTCAGCTAAATTTTGCAGATGGTCTGCAGGTTATTGTGCAGGGGTATAGAGCCCGTGGCATGTAGCGAGGTTAGAGCCCGGGGCATAGGCATGGGCATGGGGTAAAGCTAGAGCAAGGGGTATAGGCATGGGCATGGGGTAAGGCTAGAGCAAGGGGTATAGGCATGGGCATGGGCATGGGGCAAGGCTAGAGCAAGGGGTATAGGCATAGGCATGGGGTAAGGCTAGAGCAAGGGGCATAGGTATGAGCATGAGCCTGGGCATCTAGTCTTAACTATATCTCCTATGGCTATACTGTAAACGCGACGTAAATCTGGTCTTAACTATATCTCCTATGACTGCTGAAAACTTGACGTAAATCTGGTCCTAACTATATCTCCTATGACTGCTGTAAACGCTATGTAAATCTGCCCTTAACTGCATCTCCTATGGCTACTGTAAACGCGACGTAAATCTGGTCTTAACTATATCTCCTATGACTGCTGAAAACTTGACGTAAATCTGGTCCTAACTATATCTCCTATGACTGCTGTAAACGCTATGTAAATCTGCCCTTAACTGCATCTCCTATGGCTACTGTAAACGCGACGTAAATCTGGTCTTAACTATATCTCCTATGACTGCTGAAAACTTGACGTAAATCTGGTCCTAACTGCATCTCCTATGACTGCTGTAAACGCAACGTAAATCTGCCCTTAACTATATCTCCTATGACTGCTGTAAACGCAACGTAAATCTGCCCTTAACTGCATCTCCTATGACTGCTGTAAACGCAACGTAAATCTGCCCTTAACTATATCTCCTATGACTGCTGTAAACGCAACGTAAATCTGCCCTTAACTATATCTCCTATGACTGCTGTAAACGCAACGTAAATCTGCCCTTAACTGCATCTCCTATGACTGCTGTAAACGCAACGTAAATCTGCCCTTAACTATATCTCCTATGACTGCTGTAAACGCAACGTAAATCTGCCCTTAACTATATCTCCTATGACTGCTGTAAACGCAACGTAAATCTGCCCTTAACTGCATCTCCTATGACTGCTGTAAACGCAACGTAAATCTGCCCTTAACTATATCTCCTATGACTGCTGTAAACGCAACGTAAATCTGGTCTTAACTATATCTCCTATGACTGCTGTAAACGCAACGTAAATCTGGTCTTAACTATATCTCCTATGACTGCTGTAAACGCAACGTAAATCTGGTCCTAACTATATCTCCTATGGCTATTGTAAACTCAGCATAAATCTGCCCTTAACCACATCTTCTATTTTTTGAAAATACATACAATGGTACGTATGGAATTCTAATTTTTTCTGAGTTATGTACTAGATAGAAGGGAAATCACATCGTATTTCAAGGGATATCGCATTATTTGAATAGCAAAAAAATAATAATAATAATAATAATAAATAAATAATAAATAAATATTTAAAGCATCTCTCGGTATATCGTTATCTTGTATCTATGCTTAATAGCCCTTACGGCATTTGAAGTGTATACGGTTATATTAGACAGATAACCACTTTCTTTCAACTCTGGCATAGCTTCGGTAATGTGGTTCATATAGTGCTTTTTTACTCGATTTACTGGTACTCGATTAAAGCATCTACTGCACTCGATATCGTCCTCATCTCTACTTATGAATATGCCGGCTGTAACCCTCCAAACGTAATTTTTAAGCCTATTAGCCATTGCTATATATGCTACATCATCGCACCATACGTTACGTAAGGACCTCACATAGGCATTAGACGTACATCCCTGGAACATATAGCTTATAGCCCTTTCAGCTCCTTTCAAAGCTTCATCTATACCGTGATCCACGCCGAGGGCTTCATACTGGTCAGCCATCGATGGCTTCATAAGCGACTTAATCAGCATAAATAGACCCATATACTTAGCATCGTTCTCGTGATATTCGCCGGCAAACATAAAATGCCCACCTACGCTAATTACACCGTAAATGTCATACGTTCCTAACCAAGCTGAGCAGTTAATAATATTCCTAATTTTGGCTATAGTTTCGTCGGTTATCTCCCTGCCATTTTTAATGTATCTACAAGCTACGCAGATCTTGTCCGTGCTGTTAACTATAGCTTTAGGATAGCAGTGCTTACACTCGACACACTCCTCAAATCCGTCCATAACCTCGCTACAGTCACGTATAAATAACTTGGGAAATTCGACGTGTCTATGCCCTTCTATAACGCCCTGCACTGGTTTCTTAGATATAAGGTACGCTGATACAATCGGAACTTCACCTAGCAGGGTAGGTATATAGAAAAGTATGGGGTCCATATCTGGTATGATTATATATACTCCATTTCCTTAATAGTAAATAATTTATTTCCCCGGCATATTAAAATTAAGCTTAACCAGAGCTTCTACACCGTACTCAACTTTCGCTGGATAAAGGGGTATTTAGGCACAGAATCCTCATTTTGCTACAACATACATGGCCATTGATGGAAGTTATTCACACCTTTCCTGCGGCATAACAAGGCTTCTACCCCATAATCAACTTTTACCTAGTAGAAGGGTATTTGAATGTAGAATCCAGATTTTGCTACAACATGTGCTAGCATTAAAGGAAGGTATTTCACACCTTGTTCAGCCACTTATCTTAATCTGCTCAACAATGGAATCCCAGTTAATGGCTGCCCTTGCTAATACTGCCTCCCTGTGGTACACCGACGTATAATGGTTAGACTTGCAATTCGACATGACGTGGACGTTGCATATCTTGCAGTGGTAGAGGTCTAATCTATTGCGTTGATTGCGGCCAACTCGCTTCCGCTCCCGTATCTCGGCCTTGATAGATCGTTCAATTTCCGGGTCTACCGTCTTGTCGAATTTACGGCAGCAAGAGCATACGATGTTCTGCATGAAGAACCAATCCAAAGGGCAACCACGCTTACAACGGGCACATTGTCTATAACCTGCGGGTACGGTAGCGGCCGTATTAATCTCAATCCATGGCTCCTTCGCTAGCGATAGATACTCGCATGAGTTCATGCACGCATAGCATCTGGGCATTAAAATATCGCCTCGTTTTCTGTGACAATTGCTGCACTCCATGATACTCTTCGTTAGGTAGCTGCTTATATGATATGCATAAATATTTTTCTAATTCATTAATAGCTTAGCCACTGCTAAAAAAATATTAAGCCTAGAATATCTTTTTCCTAGCAAATAACCCTATCTTAGCGAATGGCTCTGTCTTGCAAGACAGCCTCCCCGCAGACGGTCCTTCCGGCAGGAAAGGCAGGGGATAGCCCTATTCCCACTTTTGGACTATTTCCTCGGCATTGGCGTATTCATTTATTTTACAGTGGCCGTAAGATAACGTCTCAATTCCGTCCTCAAGTATGTATCGTTTCGTGTCCAGGGGGCATAAACTGGTCTTGGTTTGACGATATACCCCGATCTTGTGCTTCTTACTGCGTATGCTGACCTGGCTAGAACGATATATCTTCCTGTTTAACAGTGCATCCTTGTACATATCGTGATGCAAGATTTTAGATACAACTGACCGCTTAACCCCCTTTGCCTTTTTTGTGTTCTTACCCTCCGATGTCATGAACGAGTACATCTTAGGGCAGATACCAACGAATTCCTTGATGGCAGCACTCTTGCATTCGTCCTTAAACAGGCCCGGTACGCCCTTGTTGCTAGCGTCGTAGTTAGGATGGCTTTTAGGGTATTCCGAGAAGTCAAACGCTAGCTTATCCTTATTCATTTCTAGCATGTCTTTATATATGTCCGCGGTCTTTAACTCACACAGCAAGCTATCGGTATCGGTATATAACAATCTGGCCTTGTTCTCGTATCTCTTTTTGACGGTGTTATAATAGAAATTATACATCACGTACTTCGATATATCCAATATCGCTTGACCTACGTACATAGGCCGATTTAGCTTCAAACTAACCTTAGTTAAGTGCACTGCCACCAGCCCGTTTTCGTATATCGTGTGACCCCTGTACGCTGGGTTGGAGATGAGCCTGTTCATGCGAGCCACATCGCTCGAATTCACCAATTCCAGGCGAATGCGTTTCTTGAGATTCTCCATCGTCTTGCCAAATACTGAGTTGTTCATCAGTTTGAAGAAATCCTTCTCGAACGCCGAGTTACCCTCTCTAACCCTAAGTTGTAAGTTCTTGCTGACGTACGGTTTGATGATCGCCTTTTGGCTGAACTGCATCACCCTATGCACGCCGGTTAACATTAAACCAAGCTCCAGGTATAACTTCAGGGCCTGGCCGTGCACTATATATTTCGTCTTTTTAAGCAGGTTCGGGACCAGCTTCGGAAATTCAGTTAACTTGCATCCTAATTCGGCTGCTAACTCGTGCTGATATAAAGAGTACATCCTGGTGGGAATCATAATGTTTTCTGGGGCTGGTGGATAGTCACTAAAGTAGTCGTGTAGGTCTTCGGGATACTCCAAATCAACCTCGTACAGGTACTCGGTGTCAGCATCAAAATCCGTTTTTCTGATCGTGCTAAGGGCCGTATCTAGATCCATATCTACCCACTTAAATTCGCCACAGGGCAGCTTAAACTGCATGCAATACGCATACAACGAATTAGCATCCCATTGGATGAGATGCTTGACGGGCTTTGTAGAATCCATCTGGCCTGCATATACGTTATTTGCCTGGGAAAATCTCTTGCCCGCAACCATAGCAATCCCGCCCCTGATGCCCTTCTCTACAAATATATACATGTCCGGATCGGATATCAACTCCAGCCTTATCCCTGTCATCTTGAGCATAGCTTCCCAGGCCAATCCGGGAGCGGAATAGAAATGGGCCGGATCTAGCCCGTAGTGGGTCATGGAGAGTTTCCTAAAATTCTCGAACACGTCCGCCAGCAGCATAACGTCCGTCTTAAGGTAAATATCATGGAAATCCCCAAATGTTTTACAACCCAAATTTTTCCATATTTCTTTACCCTCGTCGTACTCGGCCTCGCTTATACCCTCGTCCTTGAGCTCGCTGTAGAAGGCTTCCCTAGGCGGTAGACAGGTCTCTTCGAATACCGGGAAATCCGACACGTAGTCGTACGGGTATATACCCTTCTTCCTCAACAGCTTAAAATTAGCCTCTGACGTGTATTTCCTCGTGATCTGCATGTCTTCGTCCTTGAGGTTACTAGAGAGCTTATCAAGCGATTCCGCCATGAATTGCATAGAGTCGATAAAGACCAGCTGACCGATGCTGAACATCATATATTTCTCCATGTTGTTCGGAATGCAGTACACGTCCTCGAGGTTATCCTTGCCCAATTCCGAGATTATCAGATGCGAATCATATCCACGTAAGTTGTGAAACACGACTGGAATCTTGAGTTTTCCAGGTCTAAGCTGGAGCTTCAAATTGCAGGAATTATGTATCCCGGAGACGAATTTACCTGTGATGTGATCGTGGTGTCTAACCTTGTAATCCTTATCAGTAAAGGCCTGTTTACACACTTCACAAACGGTAGTACTATCGTAGATTTGCTTATCCTCGGCAGTCATATCGAGAGGCTTGATATCTTCTATAATCTTATTTATCTCGTCCTTCTCCCTAGCCATATCCCTAAGGAAATTAGCCACGGCATTAACGCCTCTATATACTACAGGTTGCTTAGATTTCCCGTCGTATCTGACGACAATATAACAGTAACTATTAGCTTCCTGCTTTGATATCATGACCGAATTCTCGCCTGCAGATACACCGCACAAGATATTGAAACACTCGAAATCGGCATGCATATATTATAAACGGTACCATCATCTGCTTAAAGTAATTTTTAAAGAACAGATAAGTCAATTCCTTGGGCATTTCCATACGTTGAGCTTTCTCACAAATGCTCAGGCAATTGGGGTAATGCTGGTCTCTAAGCTCAACTGACGAGTACACGTGCAGACACTTGCGGCATAGAAATTTGGCTTCCTTGTGCTTGCTGTATCCGTATACCAAACTGCCTAAATTCTTGATCCAAACGTAATGGTTATTTAGCGTATCGTCAGCATCCGTATCTTGCAGCAAAAGCAGATCTACCTCGATCTTATTGGGGCCGTAATTCTTGCTCAAATACAGGTTGTACAGCTTGTTCGTTTCGTCGTAAGCAAACACACATACAGACAGTGCCACGTTCAGTTTCTCGAATTTTGCTATGTCCTTGATCTGCACGGGAAACTGGATATTTCCGAACTCTAGCACATCTTTATAGGGGGTATAGTTACTCAGCCTTTCGGTGTTTTTCTTGGCCGGATATAGGCAAGATAGAACAGCCCATTTAAAACAGAGATCATCTTGATTTTTGACGTTAACGATGCAATATTTCTTCTCCAGGTTCTCAGGCGTTTTGATATAGCTACGGCCCTCCAGCGGGTTCAACTTGGCAACGTGCAAATACAGTGCGTTTACCTGTTTAAACACCCAACCGCTGCCTCGGCTCTGGTACTGCTCTACCTCGGTTTTAAGATCCGCAGACGCCTCCCTAAACGCATCGGGTACATCGGCTTCATTGGAAGCAAATACGACCCTGGTTTTTAAATATTCGTCTCGCACCAAGTCCTCGCTGGTAAAGCCCTCTGCCACTTCTACACCATATTTCACACTGACAAGATAGAGATAGACTGAATTTGATGTTCTTTAGAGCCTCTAAACGCGTGCTTATAAAACTGACGGTAGCGTCAAAGACGTGAACTAGAAAGTCGTTTATGCTATACTTAAATTCGTCGTCCCTAAAGGCGTAATCTAACACGTAATCCTCGAATCTACCGCTCTGCTTAATAAACTCGAACTCTGGCTCTTCATCGGCTGTCATCATATATTTAACGCCTCTCAGATTTCGCTCTTCAGCACGCGCAGAGGGCTGCACCCTATCCTTCTTCTTCTGCTCGGTAGTCCGCTTTTTAAGGCGTTTAGCTTCCTTGTTCAAGTACTTCTTGTATTCTCGGTTAATAGCCTTATTCGTCCTAGATTTGACTATAGTAGCTTCATAGTTATGCTGTAGGGAGGCGATATCTTTTAGGGTGTCTTCGGGATCAACCGCGGCCCTCTTCCTAGCCTGTCTTTTCAGCGATCTAGAATAGGCTTTTCTGAGCTTGATAGTATCGTTAACATAGCCTTCTAGATTAACTTCCTTGTATCGTCTAGCGGCTCTATCCTGCTTTTTCTCGACTCTATCGTGTAATGTAGATAGATCCTTAAAGTACTCCTCGGGTTGAGTTTCAGCCTTCTTCTTCTGCTCCCGCTCGAGCTTCCTCCGGAGGCCGTGCTGCTTAATGAGGTCTATTCTCTCCTTCAACAGCTTAGGGTTATTTTTCAAGAACCTACGAAACCTCTGCTTACTCTTCCTGAGCATCTTTTTGCTGCTATATTTTTTCCTCCTCTCGGCTAAGCGGGCTGCATCTTCCTCGGCCTTCTTCGCTGCCTTATTCGCAGCATATAGCTGCTTTCTTCGCTCCAATCTTGCCTTCCTCCGTTCCTCGCTAAGTTGCTTTTTAAGATAGTTCCGGACGTCCAAATAGTTCTTCATGAACTTGGCATTTTGCTTCAAATATGCTGCTATCTCTTCACCCTTCAAGCCAGTTATATTCGGCTCTCGCATGCTAATTGGCCGTTTATCCATTTAGCTTATCTATGGATATTATATCATATTCTAATTCGAAATTTGATCTATCCTAGCCCTGCGGATAGCTCTGTCCTATATCATAAATCTTACATAGATAGGAACCGATTCAGGTTGATCTAGATGTGAGTCCAAAGCCCCAATGGAGATGATATAAATGGAGGGCTCTACCCATATCAAAAATGTTGCATAGATAGTAGCCTTATTAGGGGTGTAATAGAGGTGAGTCCAAAGCCCCAATAGAGATGATATAAATAGAGGCCTCTACCCATATCAAAAATGTTGCATAGATAGAAGCCTTATTAGGGGTGTAATAGGGGTGAGTCCGTACCCCCAATGGAGATGATATATGTTACGCCTCCTACCCATATCAAAAATGTTGCATAGATAGAAGCCTTATTAGGGGTGTAATAGGGGTGAGTCCGTACCCCCAATGGAGATGACATATGTTACGCCTCCTACCCATATCAAAAATGTTGCATAGATAGAAGCCTTATTAGGGGTGTAATAGGGGTGAGTCCGTACCCCCAATGGAGATGATATATGTTACGCCTCCTACCCATATCAAAAATGTTGCATAGATAGAAGCCTTATTAGGGGTGTAATAGGGGTGAGTCCGTACCCCCAATGGAGATGATATATGTTACGCCTCCTACCCATATCATAAATGTTGCATAGATAGAAGCCTTATTAGGGGTGTAATAGGGGTGAGTCCGTACCCCCAATGGAGATGATATATGTTACGCCTCCTACCCATATCATAAATGTTACATAGATAGAGGCTGAATCGAATCGATCTAGAGATGTTTTACTCATAGCATAGATAGGGCCCGAATCAGATCGATCTGGATGTGTGCTCGTAGCCCCATTATGTATAATTTATCAAAAAACCCTCCCAAAAAAGTACCCTCGGTCGAGCAATGCCCATCGAAAAGCAGTCCATTTTTCTATATTTACCCTCCCAAGAACTATACTCAACTCGCCTCCTATCCATCTCAAAATGTTGTATAGATAGAGACCGAATCAAAGCAATCGTATAATGGGGGTGTAGACCCATCGGCTGTATTTTTTGGGACAGTTTTTTGACTCGGCCGAAAACCAGTCAATATTTCGTCAATATTTCTATTTTCATACTCCGCCATAAGACTTAACTCGCCTTCTACCCATATCAAAAATGTTACATTGATAGAAGCTGAATCAGATCAATCTGGATATGTTTTAGAACCCCCATCAGTCAACATACCAGATATATGTAGAGCCTTTTTTATACAATACTAAGCCCTCTACGTGTATGGTCTGAAGAATGCCTTAACTCGAATAACTTCGGTCAACATCTCTACCTTTGGTGTTTCATAGATAGATGACCTAACTCAGTATAATATGCCTTCTAACCATATCAAAAAATGTTGCATAGATAGAAGCCTTAGTATGGGTGTTATCGGGGTGAGTCCATACCCCCATTTTACCTACTACTGGTTTCGTCCCGCATTTGCAACTGGTTGATGAAATACCTGTACTGCTCGATTGTACCAAACACACTGAGAGTGTCATAGTTGGATAGGAACACTTGGCGTTGCTAAGTAAGATAAAAATTATCATTCATTATACATAATGTTGTGTTCTAATACAAAGTAGTATACATCAACCGTTTATACGGCTGCAAGCAGAACTGATATATGAAATAGCACATGCAAGTGTGATCGTATAATCGTAATGTAATTTGAATAGCAGTACATTAATTGCACTGGTATATAGAGTACATGCACTTAACTGTTCAAGTAAGTAGGAACAAAATCATGCATATGTCCACGGTTGGCCGGCTTTTTCAATGTGCTATTTGATATCATATGCATGGTTATTGCATGAATGAAATACAATAAACAAGAAAAAAAATCGGCAGTAGTTTATAATTATGATATATCAGGCATTAATATGAGTCCTTCCATGAATACTTTGATTATAGTCTAAAACGACATCACTTTCATCCGTACCGGCGTTTTAAAAACGCTTTTTCTGTACTGCTTTTACTGAATGAATCCGCGCACATGTACAGTGACGTAAGTAGGCAGATTGGGTTGTTCCGTCCTAAGTATGTTCAAGTGAAAAATTTAATGGACCTATTGCATTTGCCAGAATACACTAAGATGCAACAACATTAACCGTGTACTCGAAATTAAGCTCAGTTATACCTACATAGGCGAAACAGGATTTATACACTTAGTTGGCAAGATTTAAAAAAAAAAGATTTACGCAGGCTAATGCTGGTATGAGGTGCGTGCCGAGACGAATTTCGTACCGAGAAAGTTGGTGCAATCAGATATATTTTGGGGCATAATGAATGCTTCGGAAATGCGAATTCATCTGGATATGGTTTTTATAGATTATGATTATAATACAGTAAAGATTACATGCCCTGTAACGATTGTTTCTCTCACCAAAATTTTTTTCAATGCTTGGAGTCCATTTACAAGCGCCCTTCTTTCTTCAACACCAGCACCGCTCATGCACAAGCCTGACCTCGTATTTCGCGATGTCTTCAGCAATCCACCATTGGCAACGAGAATGTAGACACCAAGGAAGAGAATAACCGCAGTGCTAATCCACTTCATCCTTGTTCGAATTTTTCTTTCGGCTTCAGTGTATGGCATGCACGCATTAATTAATTCAGGAGCTTATATAAACCATCCGTTCTACTTGGGACAGGAGATTGAAATATGTCTACTTCCTATTGTAGTTCCTATCTCTCTTCCACTTCCTATTGATCACCCTACCGTGTTTTTCATCACAAACATGAAAAATGTACGTACCCTAATACTGGGTGGGTATGCAGATGCTTGTAAACCAATGATGTGCACGTGGTGAACAACTTTAATTTGATTTTTTTTTTCTTCCTAAAGGAATCGGAACTTTATGGTTCCTAAAGTGACAAAATATATATTGAACATTATACGTGCACTGCCTGCGTTGCTTACTACATCCTGAGTACATTTGCGAGCCGGTATAAATGTTTATGAGGTTCACAAAATCACCTGATTCGAGTATTGACACTGCTGTATTAACTTTAAAATCCTCTTTAAAATATATCGCAGTCATATATACATGTACATGCATGTAGAAAATAGAAATCAATGTTAACAGTAACAGCCATTCTATAAAAGCAAATTGAATTCGATATGTACACAGAAGGGTCAGTGATAATTACCTTGCAGTTGGTATCCATACTTTTAGACCGGGACTTTGTAACTCAAATTCCTCATGACAGCTGGTAACGACTGCAACTATAATTAGATAGCGCACAAGAGCACGGCGTTGTGGCACTTTGTTGTGGCATGGCAAACTGACGGTTGCGTTGTGCGAGCGAAAAAAAAAAAATCGTCCTTTTCAGTATTGCAAAAGGACGCTGATCCGGACATTGTATAAGTTGGTACCTAACTACGTTCAGCTGAATGCATGAGACGGAAGAAGAACGTGCTATTTTCGGTTGAATATATTAATATCTATACGCATGACATATACACAAGAACTTTAGTACGAGCGCGATGAAAGCCCACTGTCTGTTTTGCTTCCTGCAAGCTGCATTATATGTAAAGGTTAGGAATGTTTGTACATGTACCTGACAGGTATCATAGTCACCAATGACTCCCCTAAATTTAAGCCCTCAACAATACTGAATTCATCCTTATTCTTGCGAGCGAGCTTTCTCACGTCAATAGCAAGTACACGTGGCTTGGTCATGCATATATGCCTAGGAGGAGTCATTTTCACCTTAGGCGTTTATGACCGGGGGAGTCATTTATGCTTGGGAGTCATTTATACCTCTGACACCGGTATGCATTCACATTTCTATACGGCGGAATTCAGTGTCAAAGGACGGAGACTTTTTAAAAATTAATTGCCTGGGCACAGTCAATTGTTTACTGAATATCATGCAGGATATGGAGAGTCTATCGCTTGAAAATAAATTGCTACGTATATACGATGGAATTGCAGTTTCAGATTCATGACACCTAGGCCTAGAGAATACCCTTATTCAGATATGGAATATACATGTATTGTCCTTATAAAAATCACGGGATACATGTACCTTCATCTACTGTCCCCTATACCAATGATCCCACAATGGGACTGTAGCATTTCATACACGGACTTTGGACAATCTTGATTAACCCAAACAAGTCAATTTTCCAAGGCCCTAGCTGAATGCATCCAAGCTTCCGTGCTGACAGCATTGTAGGGATCTTATTATCCAGGGTCCTCAAAATGCTAGCACCCATTCTTATATATGTACTGCTATAAGAACACACTTTCCATTCTCCAGAAGTCATCAGTGTAGGTATAACCCCTCCTACATTATTCGTGTGTGATTAAAACTATGCACAACTTCCTTTTAACAAAAGGGGTAAAAGATATGCAGTTTTGACAACCAGCTATTGCATGAGATCAAATATCAACTGTGATGTTCAAAACAAGCAATGCGGCTGACTGGGACTGCTAAGATAGCCCGGTGATCACTATTCTATTTTAAATTGAGCCTCATCAAGTCATGTATGGGCAATGAAGAATATTTAGGCATAAATAACAGGCAAGTTGAGTAATTTAATGCCAGATTGAAACATTAGGTGAATGATTGATGGTATTTCTTATACTTAACTTCTTATTAATCATGGTGGAAGAGTTACACCCATACATGATGAAGCTCATTTTAGAATATAGAGCATTGATCACCAAGCTACCTTAGTAGTGCCAGTCAGCTGCGATGCTTGTTTTAAACATCACTGTTGATATTGGATCTCAATCAAAAACACAAATAAACAGAATTCATACAAAAATAAACGCATTGTCACATGCAAAATTTACAAATGTCAATAAGAAACATAAAAGGAGGAAGCTTAGGGGAGCTTGATATAATGGGGTCTTGCGGAGAATCAAAGCTTCCATGCTGGCAAGCTTCCCTTTCTCCTTTTATGTGTTTTTTTTTTTAAAATTGAATTTTGCATGTGACGATGCGTTTATTTTTGTATGAATTCTGTTTATTTGTGGGGGAAAAAAAGAAGAAAAAAAAAAAAAACGTGGGCTCTGGTAGTAACCTATAGCTCTATCATACCATAACGATGTCGATAGCGTTAGTCGTTCAATGATTCAAGTGCAAAGGATTTTTATAACATTATATATATAAATACGATAGTACGTTTTCTCGGAAATGTCCCAATATAACTAAGTTCTCAACTGTGAGCAAGAGTAGGCCTAGCCTATGAGTGTAATAAATTGATAGACAAGAACTTAAGATATGAGCACTAGACCTTATGGAGTAGTGAGCAAAAATGGAAGTATGATAAAGGTAGTGGATGGAAAAAAATGAACGATGAGGCATTTGTGCAGCTAAAGGCAAAGCTTAGTTCCATTCCTATTGTCTCTTTTCCACAGTTCAATATGAAGTTAACGGTTGATTGTGATGCAAGCTTGGAGGGGTTATAGGAGCAGTTCTCTAGATCTCTCAAGAGAATGGTAGGTGTATAGTCGCATATGGTAGTCGTGTACTTACTAAGCAGGAACGGCAGTATTGGCGTGAAATGCTAGCTTTATCCAATATTTTAAGCCCCTATACCTTTGGGGGTGCCCATTCAAAGTCCGCACAGACCACAGCGCACTCAAATGGCTGAAGCATTTCAAAGACCCACATGGGCAGGTGGCAAGATGGCTTGAAATTCTGTCATATTCCAGCAGAGGCCTCAGAGACAGAGGAGCTATCTGTGGACCAGGGTGATCACATGCAAGGTGCCGAGGATGTTCAGTTACCCCCTGACAAGATGCAGAAGTTCCAAATGATGTTCCAGCCAACCTCAGACGTTCAACAAGACACAGCCAGAGACCTGACAGATGGGGACACAATATGTATGATGTGTAGTTCCCCTTCTTTTGGAGTAGTGTAGCACTTGCGCTATGACCTTTGATGTATCTGTATTATACTATATAAGCGCGTGTGTTGTAAGATCCATAATCCTTTTGCCGTATATACCTGCAACCGACGCTCACAGTTGTCCCATGCACTGAGAAATTCTGCACAAGGTTTTCCCTACCCACTTCATAAATGTATTGCAAATGAGGTAGTCCCATGCACCGCTCAGCCAGGATTGTAGCTGTATAATATTATTGCGGTAGAGCTAATCAACAATTAACTCAGAAAAAACTGTTAAAAAATTATCGAACCCGTGCACCGTGATTCAGAACCAGTAAACGATTATAGATATTGAAAATTAGAACTCGGACTTAAAAACGATTATTTGTGTAAGTGGGAATTTAGCGGGGCAGTCAAGTTGTCAAACCTGCATCATGGGAGGATGAGAGGCGGGCCCAAACCCTTATTTTGCCAAACTCCTCGGGTGAAAAAGATCACCATCTCTGCAGGAATCGAACCCGTGCACCGTGATTCAGAACCACTGGCTTTAGCATCGAGCCATATGACTGGTTATGAATATGACATTCTAAAATGGCGTTTAACCTACAACATTTTGCAAGAAAGCACGCGTACATAAAAAAAAAAGCGATACTTCGGAGTACAGGTCGAATTGGATACCGGTATACATGTATTGTACGTTAAACCATTTCATTGTATGTGTATTATGTGTATGACTCAGTGGCGTAGGAAGGGAATATAAAGTGCAGCGGCCAACAACGGTGGTCCCCGCCTCCCCGGGGAGGGTGCGGGCCCCTCCCTCCCAGCCAGGGGGTATGGGGGAGCACTGGAAGCTCCCCAGACCCAGAAGCCAACGTTTGTTGCGTAGAAAAACTCCAAAAACTACGCCAAAACTGTACCCAGTTAAGTTTGTTTTGAGACCTTGCCTCTGCGACTGTAATATAAACAGCATCCGCCAAGGCTATGATCGTAACCGTGGTAAGCTAGCTTGCGTCTCGCGCAGCAATTGCACAGCTAATAATTGAATCCACGTGATACATGCGTGCGCATTCATGATTATGTCAACCTTTAAATTTTTGTTGTTGTTGTTCATGGAAAAGTGCAGCGGCCATGACCGCTGCTGCTCGTACGCCACTGTATGTGTGTGCGTGCGTGCGTGCGTGCGTGTGTGTGTGTGTGTGTGTGTGTGTGTGTGTGTGTGTGTGTGTGCGTATGTGTGTAATTGTGTGCGTGCGTGCGTGCGTGTGTGTGTGTGTGCGTATGTGTGTAATTGTGTACTGTGAGCGCACATATCACGTGTGTGTGTGCGTGTGAGCGTACATGTCATGTGTGTGCGTGTGTGTGTGCGCGCGCGCGCGAGCGTATGTGTGTAATTGTGTGTGTGTGTGTGTGTGTGTGTGTGTGTGTGTGTGTGTGTGTGTGTGTGTATGTATGTATGTGTGTAATTGTGTGGATGAAATAGCGCTGTTTTTATATCTCACAGTGTACTAGCTACGTGCTAATACCATTGACGTTTAATGATAGATCGATCAAGCGCCTACATGTAGGCGAAAAGTGCTGTTTTAGCCTACGTGTAGGCGTTCTATTGCATGGTATGGTCCTCGCATTCAATGCCGCATAAAACTTTGAACTCGAATGAAGTAACACTTAAGCATATACCTTCGTTTCTAATTCGCATTGGAGCTCATTCAACCATCGGCACTTTAGATACACAATCGAGATGAAGGAGCGTACAAAAATTGCCCACGATCCTGATGAAAATGAGTATAAAAGTTGGAAATCGTGTGTATTTGGCAAAAAATTATAGCTGCCTATAAAACGAAGAATGCTTTTAGTAAGTTTTTTTTGCAAATCGCAACAACTCCAGCTAAATGAGGGGCGTGCCCCAACAAAGCGTACGTGATACTAGCAGCTCGTTGGCGGTGTTTTCTGCCGCCACCTTGCAAGTAGCCCTCTTTAGTATATTGATCCCCATCATTTCAAGCGTTGGCTGTTTGTGCATTGTTTGGAATAAAGCGATTTGCAACGCCTACATGTAGGTTAACGCGCCTACGCGTAGGTGACGACCAGTGATGCCGCGGCCAGCTTTTAACAATCCGGTCACGTTCACGGCTGGCCGTTTGGATATAAACGGTCACGTTCACGGTCAAAGATGGACCGTATGATTTCAATACGGTCACGTACACGGCTGGCCGTCAGCCGTCAAACTTTTAATACGGTCACGGACGGTCATTATTTATGCTATAGAAGTTTGGCATGCAAGTATCAATAGAAATGGTTCATGAACGGTATGCATGGGCATAGCAGAACAAGTGTGAAAGAACAGATTCAATTAACTAAAGGCTTTACTGCAGCTGAGAAAGAGAACAGATTCAATCCTGGTTGGATCCATCCTCCATCTTCACAATGAGTCCCAACTGGGAGAAAACTCGCTCGCACGTGGAATCCACGCGATAACGCATAATCATGGCAATTCGCGTCCCCAGACCCACATTCGGCAGCAGCGGATGGATTACATCGAATACATTCAGGCTGGGGACGAGACTATGTCATGGCGAGGGGGACAATGTAAATAATAAAATGGTTCCATAGCCACGTGTTGGTGACAGTCGGGTTTGCTGCAGACTTCACCGCGCTATCAAGTGGCGTATCCTCAAAGGTTCTTGGAAAGATGACATTTGCCACGAAGGGAAAAAATCCACTGCACGTGACGCTAGTGACGTGAACAGGCTTAATGGACCGTCAAAAGTTCTGACGGCCACGGACGGCCAGCAAATAAATTTGACGGCCAATTATTTTGCACGGTTTAATCACGTGATCGGCAGTGTTGCCGCGAAATAACCTTCATTTTTAATCGTCTATATCGCGATATATCGCGATATGAGCATTTAATCGCGATATAAATATCGCGATATATTTAAATATTCATGATCAATTATCCCTTGGTTATTAAATGTTGGGATGAATAGTTATGGTTACCACGAAGGAAATGGTACAGGTACATGTATTACCCGTATACATGTACTTACGCTAAATGTACTTGCTACCACAGACGATTTAATTTCATGAGCGTTGATTGCAAAGCCTTAGAAACTGCCGTATGGGAGGCTTCGGATGGCACAAAAAATCAATTGTTTTTAGCTACATGATAGCTTGCGCAATGTTCCCATTGGCAAGCAGCCTGTTGTGGTGGAGGAATCATGAGTCATACGTCCCTACCATAGCTAAACCAGCAAGCAAGTACTTGTGCATTTCTTGCATAGGTTTTTTCCTTAAGAAGAAAAGGTTGCGCCCGTGGGGGTGTGGCATCTTGCATGAAACGCTGCATTGGCAAATGCATATTTCTAAGGCAAAATTCACACTGAACTGGTTAACTGTAACAGTAAATGATTTTCATTGATATACCTAAATGTATGCTTATTCTCTGCTCGTTTCTAAATTTTATTTCTGTATATCTTTGCTTACGTCCGTACACGTTTATTTCGCGATATGACTAAAGATTAATCGCGATATATCGCCTTTCGCGATATAAACATTTAATCGCGATATATCGCCTTTCGCGATATATCGCGGCAACACTGGTGATCGGTAAGCTTCCCGGTCACGGTCACGGTCGGCCGTCAAAAACCGTCAAATGAATGCGGTCACGGACGGTCCGTGCTGGCCGCGGCATCACTGGTGACGACCAGTGCTGCCGCGATATGGTCTTTAGCCGATATCGCCTATATCGCGATATATCGCGATATGAGTAAAATATCGCGATATGGTATCGCGATATTTTAAGTATATTCATCGAGCAATTATTGAGCAATAACCACACCATTTTCATTCAAGTTGAGGCTGCGTTGTTGTGGTGGCGACACAAGAACAAACACATAAAATGCTATATGGCGCGGGAGGGGGGAGGCCGGCCCGGGGGGGGGGGGGGGGGGGGGGGGGGGGAGGCGGGGGGAAGAGACACTGTACCAATTGGTATACATATTCATTTGCTCGATGAACATGAATAGAAGTGTTGCCAAAATGATACAAGGAAGTATCTAGCTATATCTTAACCTCGACTGCACCTTTATAGAAAGGGCTTGCTCCACGGCATGAGTTATAAAATCATGCATGAAATCACTCACTCGACGGACCGGCTGGATAAATACAATTTTTGTGGCACAAAAGCTGCACAATATCACATGCAGGAAAATAATTTAAGAGAGGATTAGTAATCAATCACTGCGTGATTGAATATTAATTATATGCTTTCAGATCACATAATGATTTTATGGCTCCATTCATCTTCCTCATCGAAAAAAAAAAGACTTGTGATATTATCTCCATAACCGTGAACTCTTCCGTGACAATATTTCAGCAAATAATACACGTCAGTATAATATGGTAAAAAAGAGGACTTATTATAAGCGTTCGCGAGTACACGTTTAAATACTTACACGGGCGGCTGAATTTCAATGGGGCGGATAATTTACAGTATATACTGATGTACGCAGCACCACAGCTGAATTCGAATGTATGTGCATACACTAGTTGCATCTGCTGAATGACTGTTCGTATATTTCCGTCTTTCTCCGTCTATTCTTCCGTCTATCTCCGTATATCCATGTACGTTTGTATCGCGATATGACCAAAAAAATATCGCGATATATCGCATATCGCGATGTATAAAAAATATCGCGATGTATCGCATATCGCGATACATGTATACACAGTTCGTTTTTTCTTGCTGACAATAATTTTTTTCCGTATCCATATGCCGTGCATTTTGATGGCTGGACCATGGGGTTACTATGCACCGATGCTACCATGGTTACGGCAGGTTTTATCCAATATTTTTTTACATAGGCCCGTTTACAGGGCTAACGGGCCACCGTATGCGCATAATCCACGAGGGCCTCGTAAACTAAGTAGCAGATTTCATCTAAGGTTAGAACCAGAACTTGCCTCGCAGACCAGCAATGCTCGCCGCACGGCCCTATAGGCCTTAGCATACCCCGTCTAGGGTATTTATCTCTACCTCTTTCTTAGTAGGATGCCTAAGTAGATGATATTTGATTTGCCTTCCAACTGCATCTCAGGCACATCCCGGTGGCTCAGTTGCCTGCCTTTATTTCGCCCCTTATTTATATCTATGTTTTCACATAGGTAGAGACCGTTACATGCCCTGCGCACGCCTGCCACCCATATCTAAATTCTTACATACATAGGACAAGTCTTAAGTGCTGAAACCCAATATATCTACACCTGCATGGTCCAGAACCCCCACTTTACCTACTACTACTATGGAATTTCTAAATATGTGTATGACGGCTATATATTATTGTGTGATGCGCTGTATGATGCAACAAACATTTAGTCTTAGAGCCACAGTAGTGGAAAGTGCTATACTACAAAAAATGGCACTGTGATGCAACATATTTGGGGCTGGAGACAAAACTATAGAAGTCATTCTTGATGTTAGAATGGTTTTCCATGGATGCACTTAATTTAGCAAAGGGAAGTGGTGGAGGAGGGGGGCGGAGGAGACCAAACTTTGCACAAATGATTCTGATTTGCTTTTTCATGAAAATTCAACTGCTGCTCAAAGACTAACAGCCTGGTGTGCAGGTTGCAACTATGATACTGTAGAGAAACATTAACTGATCAGCTACATGTATGTTACTATCAAAAGTTGCTGTACTTTTTCACTCTTGCATGCTATAATCACAATGGTCACATGTTGAAATCCAAGAAACCACAGCTTCACCAGAACACAGTCCATAAACAATGTTTTTAACTGAATATAAAAGTAGTGATACCACCAAGCCTGTTTTCATGATGATAAGCTGAGTGAATATCTTGATATGACAGGAACAGGTGTACCCTTCATTACAATTGAGTGCTCTGCAAATTAAAGTGATCTGTGTAATCTCAACTTGTAAACAGTGTAGATTTGTTTCATGCTCTGGCAGCAGTGTATCATTGCAAGCAACCATTCTTTAAAGAAAGGACCATTATACACATAGGTGTGTTATGTGTATAATAAATCATCAGCATGAAAATGCCAACATATCTTACCATAGCACCAGATGATACGTTTAGAATGCTTTTAAATGTACTTAACACACCAACATGCATGGGCATTTCTTCTGAATCAGCTACAACACATATATTCATAGACTTACATGTACATGTAAGTGGCATGCATATGCAATCACCATACCAAGTAAATCTTATGGCATTTAAGGCATCTGTGCTTGTAACAAAAGTACCCCATGCAATGATGTAGGATGTAAAATGTAAATGTAGGCTTGCACATAGATCTTAGTTTGAGTTTGAGGGTGGAAAAGAAAGGGTAATATAAATACACGTGGTTAATGAGCTATCATGCATGCATACATGCATCATAACATGTCCCATACATGATATGCACTATAGAAAATGAAAGATATTTCAGTATTAAGAAAAGCCCTTCTTGTCTACATACATGTGTACGTGTAAACTACATTTTGGCCAATGTGTCCACACATCTGTTTCCCCTGCATGTCATATCAAAGAAAGGATATGCCTGGAAATGGGATACTGCATGCACACATGCCTTTAAGAAAATGCTTAGTTCTAAATAGGTCCTTTACCCACTACCAACCCTTAGTTACCTCTTCACCTGGAAGCTGATACCTCAGCTTATGGAACTGGCATAAACTTTGCATCTTGAACCTTGGCACCAGCTGAGTGTCACTATGCTCATCTTGAAAAATTAGCATTGGCATTGGCATTTAGCATTAAGAAATTGCACCAATATTTATATGGGCGTGAGTTTTCCTTGAAACTCTTGAGCACCATAATAGGGATTTCAATGTTAGCAGCATCCAAATTACAGTGATGGGCTATACTACTTGCAGCTTGTACCGTGTCTACAAGCAGTACATTGGTCTCCAAATGAAAATGGAAATGCAGATGGACTACCATGGCTATAATTACAGGAGGACAGGCCTGAAGAGGAACAGGTAGAGGCAAGTTTTTTCAGTGTGCAAAAAATTGAAGCCCTCCCTTTTATAGTAAGACAGGCTACACATTATGACCTGGTATTGCATGAGTAAGGTGTTACATGAGGTTGCTGGCCTAATGAGGGTCAGAGGTTCTAAACCACTTTTTTTAAAAATAGGCAGCATGGGTTGATGATAAAAAATGACGGTGGCAATATCTGCACAACTTAGATAAAAGATCTTGAAGAATTACACCAAAACCATCTGGGGATATACAGGATGCAGGGAATTACCATGTGTACATGTAAAGTGGCCGTCTATTGACATAAAGAACTTCGAGGACCTAGTGCATGTATGTCAAGAGGTAAAAACCACTGCATCACTACATGTAGCTCCACTACATCCTTGGGTCTGGCCAGGAAAACCATGGCAAAGAATACAAGCTCATTTTGCAGGGCCAGTAAATGGAAAAAATAATAAATATATTTGTACTTGTAGTTGACACTTCATTCAAACTGGCCTGGAGTAATCGAGACGCCATGCACAACTGCTCAGGAAACCTTCCAATCTGATTGGCAGATATTCTACAAATGAAGGGATTCAATCTGTCGAAATGCACTGTATGTGTTTTGTGTGGAGTGAAAATCATGTCAGATTTTATAGACAGTACATGTACGTACAGTGTCCACTAATATCTTCAGTACAGTGTATGGACCCTTCTAGAATTTATGCCAAAAATATCTGCATGTCCTAAAATCTCAATTGACAGGAGACCTCCCCACTCAAAAACAATAGGATATACCTCAGGAAAAAGTTGGAAAACAGAAACGTCATATAAATGGGAAGATGGACAGGATGTGGTAGCAACATAGACAGATGCGAATGGCCAAGATCAAACAGACAAGGATTGTGACAGGACCAGAATGTTTTCAATTAAAGAATCCATTCACCAAGTTGATCAGAAAGTCTTCTTTGGCGTGTTGAGCACCAGAAGCCTTCGTGACCACTTTGGACTTGCTCATTTAATTCCTTTCACTTCAGACTCCTGAATGCTTTAAGCAACTTCTTCTGAGTCTACATCTTCTACCGAGTTATCCACCGGCAGGAATGTCCTCTTCATCTTTAGACATCTGTCTGTTAACATCACATGCTTTACGTGACTATGTCACATGACCTTTCAGTGACATGCTGGTATTGAGTATATATTGAAGTACTTTGGTGCTGTTGTACAGGCTTTACCATTAAATATCTGTTACAGAGAACAGAGGAATGAACCGATCAGGCAGGCTGAAGAACCAAGAACTGATGGGGATTCATGATGTGGGAATGGTACTGCTGGATATGAATAGTTGGTAGCAGGAATTACCAGCACTAAATCAGCATCAGCTGACCTACATGTACTTTACCTCAAGAGGGCACGCCGCCCACCGTAAAGATGTTAAGGGGGAAGGTGTGTAACATATATAGGAGCATTGCGCGTGCGTAATTACTCACTATTAAGTTTGTATATCGGTATGTATGAACCAATCTCTGGAAATATTACGTGCCTGGCGTGAAGTATGATATAGTTTATAATTAATTCGCTCACATTGCGCATATATTACTATACTTCTGTCTTGAATCACTTTGTGCAACTGATTCAGTACGCATATATACTCCATGCACTGTTCTTCGATCTACATCAGAATATTCTCGACTTTGCCGTCGAGAACGTCGCAGAATGTTGTCTTATTAATAATTGCTTTGTCAATGGCCTGCACAAGAAAAATTTACGAATCATGCGATTGCGAATGTATAAAAGCCATGGTGGGAATATGATAGTAATGTCAAATACCCTATCGAGTATCGTGCGACGTGTCAAATCGCCCACACCTAACAATGAAATTCTTATTGATAAGTGCATAATCGGTTCTCCAACTGCCCTTTTTCATCGCGTGAGTGTCATATGACCGCTAAGGTAACGTAATTTGCATTTAAAGGTATGGAGCTGTTATCGTACCCTGAGAATATGCCTACAGATGCGAAAGCAAAGCAGCGAGGCAAGAAAATACTAGCGCGGTTTTGTGCAGCTGAGATCGCACTATGTACTTCTATACAGACGTTTGCATGCACCAAGGGCCAGGAAGACAGAGATCTAGCCGACGTCTGCACCAAGGACCAGGAAGACAGAGACGGATCTAGATCAGTCTAGGAATAGTTATAAACTGAATCAATTTATCGCATGTCACAAAACGACACCCTATATAATGGTTCCGTTAGCGTTACTACTCCAGCAAAATACACTATTAGTCAGTTGCAAAATTTACGTCCCTTACGCTTTCCTGTTTAAATGAAGGCTGAGATGGTTTAATACCGTCAAGGTTTTCTAGGAATAGATATATGGAGGGAGGTAACTAAAATCGACGACATGAATCAAACGAGCGCTATCCTACATTAGTAAGTATGAAATATGAGTTGTGATGTATGCCCTATAAGCTTTAGAAAAAGACTCCTGAGAAACACATGCAGATTACCCAGACCATAGATTATTTAGACACACATAGTGTGGGTCTGGGTACTAAACTATCAGGGACTTTAAGCATTAGCACAGAAGGAGCATTCATGCAGCATTAGATGCAACAGACACCCGGTCAATGATCTATTGGCATCCGGTTGATTAAAAAACAAAAACTACACTTGTATACATGTACATGTTATACACATGTGCACACTTTGATTGTACATAGGAATGCAAAGGCTTGGGAGAAAAGTGAGAAGTTACCGAAGTTCCATCGTTCTAGCTTAATTTTTTTTAATCAGTCATAATAATGTTTACAATAAGCTAACACTATGTGCAAAATTGTGCCTGCTTCCTCCCGTCATGTTACTCACCACCTCCAGCTCTTTACATGTACACTGTACACCTTTCAATGTGTTGTGCAACAATCTAACCGGGTGTTAGTCTGCATGCTTATATGGATATAGCTACACGAGGTTAGAGAATTGCGTAACAGATCTGGAGTCGACACACGGTGCATGATATCTCATTTACTCTGTGGAAATTTTGAAAGGTTTCTGCCATGCAACTACCAAACTTCCGTGTCGTGCGTATAGGCGCGTTTGTTTACACAATGTGTGGGAAAAGCATCCGACTTCCGTACCATTTAGCGATGTGTCATAATATATAAAGTCATATACTGCTTCAATTAATGTGCATGCATGTTATGCATGCATACATGTGACAATTAAAATTCTGCTTTCGCTTCCGTTTCTGCTTAACTATAAAAGCTCAGGTTGGCCCATTGTATGAGCAACTAGTTATGATATTGTGTAGTCGCAGCGCAGAATGCAACGATTTATTCTTATCTGTTTATTAATGTGCGTCGCAATTCATTTTGGTGCTTCAGCAAGCGCTCGTGTTCAAAAGCCTTCGTGCGATCATGGTACCTGTAAAAGCCAGCTAGCAAGTGGACTCCTAGCGTTGCGAAGATTAATAGTATGTTACGATACATTTATACGTGTTGAGTGCCATTACAATGCTTTCCTATTATCTGAACTACAGCAAAATCAAATAGGGTTCCGCTTTGATTTTAAGAACTATACATATTTGAGCACTATTGGAAAAATGGCTGAGTACGTGAACCTGATAGAATATGCCTTTGCCAATAATACCAAGCTTTCAATCTTGCGTTCTGTGATGGTTCGTGTGATTTACGACACTTGCCGATGGGTATGTTGATCATTAACATAGATGCACGCGCCAGGAATAGTTACTCTTCGCATTAAAAGGAGTATTAATGAAATTTACTCATTGTAATTTTGGAATGTTAATTAAATTGTGATTCTGCATAGCGCGCGTGAATGGGAGTTGTATAATTTCAAATGCGTGATGTATACATATGTAATAAGATAACTGAAGTTTTCATTTGAAGATGAATACACTGAAAATGACAACTCCAATCGACTGTCAAAATAGTGTAGAAGTCACTCTTGCGGCGACTACTCTTGACCTGCTTGAAGGGATCAAGGTAGCCGAGCATTCTCTTCCGGACCGTGTCGTTGGCATTAATCCTTGCAAGTGGCTCAATTCAAGCGTAGCCCCGCAGTTACTGAACCAGTCCTATCTGCTTGCTTCCTGTCCTGTTCATTATATCAAATAATGCTGTAAACTCTTTACTTACACAGTACACTTACATGGAATGTTTGTAATATGCATATTATACTGCTTATCGACTAAGCTAATTAAAAACTTGGCTATAACCACCGTCTTAAGTTTATGGAAGAGACATGTATACCCAAGAAAGGTCTATACCTATGGCCCGGATGCATGTATTCTCGCAATAATAATAATAACAAAGCTTTGTCTAAGAGGTTGGATGTTCACTATCCTCCTCCTCTCCAGTGAACAAGGCTCGAATCCTTTCCATCTCTGCCCTTTTTCATGCATGCAGGTTCCTGGATCTCTGTTGTCCCTTCCACTGGCTTGGACCTGCACCTTGACAATGCTGAGTGTCAGGTTGCATGCTCTTAGTTGGTGGTTGGGTCTTGATACCTTAGGAGGTTCCTCTTGCCCTTTTTGGCCTGACATCGCCCTAGACCCACTAGGTCACCATGCAGCCTCTTGCAGACATGGTGGGGATGTAGTTTCATGGCACAACCATTTGCATGACATCTGTGCTGACTTTTGTCGCTGTGCCCACCTTTCTGTGAAGGTGGAAGTGGGATACTGATGGTTTAAGTAGGGAACATTTCAACTCCTGTCCTGCAGACGTTCTTGTTCAAAGTTGGGACAGAGGAAAACCTGCACCCTTTGACGTCACAGTTGCCTCACCTCTCACTCCCGATCCCACTGCTCTGAATGAAGCAGGGGCAGCAGCCCATGTGGCTGAAAAACGAAGTATGCTGCTAATGATACAAAATACCAGGAGTTAGGGTGGACAATGTATCCCCCTGGTGGTGGAAACGTATGGAAACTGGGGGAATTAGGAAGCACAGAGTGTATTTTGGCATCCCTGCTTGCCATTGGCTAGTCAATGCAAGTCCCAAACCAAAAATGGTTGCTGAAATTTATGGCCGCCTGAACTTGTCACTGGTGAGATCAGTGGCAAGGGCCATCATGGGAAGGGAGTTGACGGATAGACTTTAGAACTGTGTTAAATTAATACTTACTTTGTGTATGCATTATTTAGTGTAAAATAATAAAAATAGTCATTATTATGATACTACAATAATAATAATAATGAGGTGATGTGCAGAGGCTTCCAAATGCCAATTTTGTCACTATATGCAACATCAAGACAAATCGAAATCGACCGAAAAGCTTTGTGCAGCTCACTGGAGAGAGGAGCAGAAGAACACAAAATATCTGGAGGCCCTTCACAGTCAGAACATTCTGTTCATCAGTTCATGCCAATGGCAGTAGAAACATTTGGTGGATGGGGGTTGGAGAGCAGACCAGTATTGGCCACTTTTGCGGACAGAATTTCACATTGCACTGGCCAGGCAAAATCATGTGTCACCGATCAACCAATTATACCAAAGATTGGTCATCACTCATATTCCCCTGCTAACAAGGCCTGCCTCCTCTAGATCTCAGCATCAGCCTCTTGCATGTATATATAATTGGCTTTCAGTGGTGCCTAGAATAGAGCTGGGTTTGCACCTCGACCCCCATGAGTTCTGTGTAGGTATTAGATTGTTGGTTGGGAGTAGATGTCCTCTTTGTCCAAGCACAATATTAGATCCCCTGGGCCACCATGCTGTTACATGTAAGAAGGGTGGAAGTGTGGTCACAAATCACGTGCTGCGTGATTACATTTGGGTCTGGGTACGAGACTTGTCTGGGACCGAGTCGATATCTATTGTGTGACTAGTGTGAGGCGCTTACAAGTCATCACCAGGTCAGTAAACAATAAACATCTGTCATGACGTAGTCGATAGACACATGAGCCAGATTCGTGATCGCGCGAATCACATTTTTGACCTACCAGGTCCTCGGACCAGTGGGAGCGACTTAAGGCCGATTCAACCAATGGGGGGGGGGGGGGGGGGGGGGGGGGCAACTGCAGACTTCACTGTACAAGCTTAAATCACGGGGAGGGCCAAGCCCCCCCCCCCACCCTAGCTCCGCCACTGGGAGCGACAAATTGCTGACTTTTTTTACACTGCCGTTTTCCTATAAGCCTTTTTGACGTCTTCAAACCGTTCTAGTAAGTACATGCATATGTACGTCGTATGAGCGATAGCGAAGAAAGCACGTGGTTGAAATTTGTATTAAGTGTTATACTAGTAACTAAGGATCGTATGTACCTTTATCTCTGGCAGCATCGTGTTTCAAGTTAGTCCGATAGGTAAATTATGGTGATTGTGACTAATCATTTCTCCAGTGGTTTCCCCCCGTTTTATATACATGTACAACTTTTTATTTGGGCTGGGGCATCGTTAAAGCGCAACGGCCCTCTCGCCTTTGGGCTATTCCACTATTTAACCGTCACCCATACAGGTGACAATGATTGCAAACATACCCCCTGGGACAATATATAGAAGCACCCCCAGACAAGCTTATATTATACCTCGACTCGACCCCCCCCCCCCCCCCCCCCCCCCCCCCGGACACCATTTTTTTGTCCTCTGTAGGGGTTTATAATCAAATAGCATTTGGAATAGCCCATTATATACCTAAATTTTCGACAACTTCTCATTTAATGAGCATCTCGTGGTTTTTATATACATATTGTTCATTGCTATGTGAATTTTGTTGTATTACAATTTTGTAATTCTTTTATTAGTGAGCTCAGCTACCACCTTGACCATTTCTAAAACTCCGCAGTTTGTAATTGTTCTCCAAGCATACAGTGTTCCAAACCTTTAGCTTCCAAATTTGAAATTCTAGATCTAGACGTGTAATCGTCCTAGATCTAGGACAAACTTTGAAGGCTTTACCTGATCACGTTTGGCCGAAATAGTGTGTTTTGAAGATATCATTTTGAAGCATACACAGCAAAAACTGATTGATGCATGTCACTAGAAATAGTGAATAGGGCACTCGTTTTAGGCATCATACAGTACATTGGATGTGTTCATTTTGATTAGTTTTACTCAATGATGATCGCAGCGAGTTATCAACACTTTTAACTATGGATTCCTGTATAAATGTTTGTCCAATTTATCAGATGTGTTTTTTGTAAGGCAAACTTTACACGGATCATATATGTGAGGTGTAGTTTGATTACAGAAACCTTGCTATTAATCATTGCTTTACACACTGGCACAGTTCATTGCTAGAATCGAAATACTATTGATCAGTAGCATGCCCATCTGTATGTACCATAATGAATCAAATTGTCTCCTATAACTGAAATACTGTTGCCTGTGGTAGAGCACACACATAGGTACTGTCAGTTCCTGTTTAGATTGATTTTGTAATCGTCTTAAATATTGTATTTAGTGCTCTTGTGGTTTTGCGTGCATTCTTAATGTTTCACCACTTTATATGGATTTTTCACTTGTAAATATTCCAAGTGGACTGGTAGAACATGCCAACATCACTAAAATCACTTTAAAATTATTTCCTTTGATGCTGTGCATGACACAACATCATGTAGTTTCCTATTGTATCACTATTTTTGTAATTTTAGTTTTTAACACCGGATCCATGAGAACAGAGCATATTTTAGTGTTATTTTGCAGAAGTCACTTTTACAAAAAATTAGTCGGAAAGTCTCTGAAAACATGTCCAGTACAGTAATCCAACTCTCTGTATGATGATTGGTGTAATTTACAGCTTCGTATCTACCTCACGGGCTAGCCAGCATTAGTGCGAAGTGGAAGAGGTAAGAGCCGTCACCGTTAACGATGCACTTTTTTTCTGGGCTGTTTTACATGCTATAAATCATTTCATTACTTACTTTAGAAATATAATAAGGTAATTTCATTCTAAGATCGGTGCTACATTTGTGTTTTTGATCTAAATTTGTGTTTCAAGACAATATCCAATCTAACAGAGGTCTGAGGTGAGGCACCGTCATTGCGCATGCGCAAGACCTTACTATTTTACAGTACTAGGTTGCCATTATTTTTATGCGCGTGCAACGAGCATTTCATAACAAGTCTAGATCTATGTGTAGGAATGACCAGTATGTATGGGATTGAAGCAGTTAATTAGTGCATGCGCAGCAATAGAAATACAACCATTATGACATACAATAAGTTGGCTACATGTACTTTACAGTAAACATGTGTTCTTCAATGTGCTTAATTAGTTCTGGCTTGTTAAGTCTTACCTGATTTTTTAAATGTTATAGTGGCTCAGATATTGATAAGCCTCTAGCTCAGGCTTTTTCCATGACAAAAGGTCCTTTGCAAGGTCAAGCTCCTCAAAGGACACTCTTGCCTTCTTCTAGGTACCAATTTACCCTTCAGATTGAGGCCTTCCACGCTTATGTTTACTAGTAGTAGAAGTTGGCACTTGGGTCATCCTGCCAATGGTTTGGGAATTTTCCCTGGTAATGGAAGCTCTCTTAATTTGATGACCTTTTGTATCTCCATCTCTTCAAGCCTGGCAAATACACCATCAGCAGATATTTTCACATTCCCTAGATCTTTGTTCTCACCAGCTTTCCAGCACTCATTGATGATAGTTTTAACTTTGGTTGTGAGCTCTGGGTACATACATGCATTCTTTCTGGTGTATGCCCATCCAGAATAGAAATTATGCTCTGTCAATAGCACCAGGTTCATTTGTGCCAAAAGTTTATCAGCGTGTCTCATAGCAATGCTGAGGGCATCCAGACATTGCTGTGCTCCATCACACATGTGCTTATCTAGCAACTTTTGAGACTTGAAGTGATAGTGACACTCTGAACACTGAGGATACAAAGCTTTAATCTGCCTCAATGCCTCCTCATGTTCACGTGGCTGTGCCATTTTCTGCAACTTCGCTTGCTAGTACACTTAGTTCTCTTTGTGTACCGCTTCTTTTCCATCTACACCTTTGTGCATGCATCATCATTATCACTATGAGTAACACTATTACTCCTGGGAAATTGATACTGTGCCTCACCCATTGGGGTAATGAGCGAGGATGCAAGGCATGAAGGCAAATGCACACAGGCAGATGGTATTGTCTGCCCAAGACAATTGTAGAACAGAATGTTTTGCTGGTTAGAAGCATTTTTTGTGATGTACTGGGCAACATAGAATTCTGAGATGCCCTTTATGGAAGGGCATACTGCAGATCGATATGGAGCGTTGAAGTTAGGCTTTATCAGCAGTACAGTGGTGTTAGTGGTTGACTTCTCCATCAGTGCCACTGCAAGCTGTTTTGGTGTGGATATCTTGCGTCCTCCCTCTCCCTGTGTCAAAAAAGCTTCAACTTGGGTCTGCTGGTGAGAGAAGTGAGTGTCGCAAACATCTTTCCCGCTTTGAGATTCATTGTGGTAGTAAGCCACAAGTTTGAAACCAGCAGCTGAGCAGACATGAGGCAGAAGATGTTTGGACTGCTTTCCAGCAAGATTTTTAGCGTTGTCACTTCGAATGATTATCTTCTTTACATGAGGAAACCGAGATCTTAAAAGATGAAATGCTGCCTCAAAGCACGACAGCACCACATTTGCATCACATTTCTGCTCCCTTGCACAATGCAAGAAGTGTAGTGTTGGTTGGTCCTCACCCAAATCATCATTAGGCCCACTATTGTCATGCTCACTTCCCTCATCCCACACCTCATGCTCACTTCCCTCACCCTCTATCTCATGCTCACTTCCCTCATCCTACACCTCATGCTCACTTCTCTCACCCTCTATCTCATGCACACTTCCCTCATCCCACACCTCATGTTCACTTCCCTCACCCTTTATCTCATGCTCACTTCCCTCATCCCACACCTCATGCTCACTTCCCTCATCCCACACCTCATGCTCACTTCTCTCATCCCACACCTCATGCTCACTTCCCTCATCCCACTCACTTGAGCATGAGGTGGAGGATGAGGAAAGTGAGCATGAGGTGGAGGATGAGGGAAGTGAGCATGAGGTGGAGGATGAGGGAAGTGAGCATGAGGTGGAGGATGACGGAAGTGAGCATGAGGTGGAGGATGAGGCAAGTGAGCATGAGGTGGGGGATGAGGAAAGTGAGCATGAGGTGGAGGATGAGGGAAGTGAGCATGAGGTGGAGGATGAGGAAAGTTAGCATGAGGTGGAGGATGAGGGAAGTGAGCATGAGGTGGAGGTGAGCATGAGGTGGAGGATGAGGCAAGTGAGCATGAGGTGGGGGATGAGGAAAGTGAGCATGAGGTGGAGGATGAGGGAAGTGAGCATAAGGTGAGGGATGAGGAAAGTGAGCATAAGGTGAGGGATGAGGAAAGTGAGCATGAGGTGGAGGATGAGGGAAGTGAGGATGAGATGGGAAGTGAGCATGAGGTGGGGGTGAGGAAAGTGAGCATGAGGTGTGGGATGAGGGAAATGAGCATGAGGTGGAGGATGAGGGAAGTGAGGATGACAGGCATGGCGTTCTCATGCTACCTGCATACATTGTTGCAATGTCATTCTTCAACACAAGAGACCTCATAGCAAACACATTCTTTACTTTACTTTTCTGTTTGGTGTATGCCTTTTAGTTTCCCATGCTAATCGGCCAATATTTTCATCGCTACAGATGAATTCCACACCAAATTCAATAACATCTTTAGGCTCTCAAGGTTGTGTTTTGCTGAATTGTTGGATATTCATACCACAAGATAGGTACAGCTTGTCGATCTTAGTCTGTAACATCACCCAAGCAGCATGGTCTTTGCTGAGTGATAGCAACGATGCCACATATGCAGTGGGAACGTCAACAAAAGAAACAAGAAGCCTCCTAGCATTGTTGGATTTGAGTTGCTTCTTCTCTGCCTTTAGTATGTCCCTGATGGTGGTTGGTATCGTGGCTAGTACTTGGGCATCCATGTTGACAGGGTTTTCAATCATTTCAGGTGATCCTACAAGAGACTGGAGGCTTAATGCCTTCTTTGAGCCCTCGTCAAGTCTCAAATTAGATAGAATAGAAGCACATGTACCCACGCCTTGATCCCTGTCCAAAACACATTCTGTACTCGGTTCATAAAGGCATTGTCAATCTCGCTGCCCATCGCGCGTTTTACCTGCCTCCTAATTTCGACATGTGGAAGTGATTATACGCTACGTTTGTGTTCATTGCAACCCATTAGCTCCAGTACCTCAAGAATGTGTTTTTGCGATGATGTGTAGTTGCTGGGCCCTCAGTTGTATCGATCTCTGCAGCAATCGATGATTAGTTCATCAACAACACTGATTCTGTGGCTGCACGACGCTCTGGATTTGACCGATGAGGTGTTTCCTGCACCACACTTACCTTTTTAGGGCAACCACGCAAACGGGGTTGGCATGGACAACACTTTGTGCAACCCGTCCCAGCATTGCGGCACTTGTCACACACGGGTTTCTTGTACGTACGATAACAAGCAAGTAACATGTTTAGCAATGACGTATTACATCACTGACATGTACTATGTCGCTCTGGGAACTAGTAAAGGTAAGTTTGAGTATTTGTGTATAAGCTAACCTTATTCCGAATGCAGTATTTCTATCTGAAACATAAAATAATACAATAGTGCACCCAGAATATTACAAAACAGCCCGTAAATTTTTTTTCCACTCGAAACAACCGAGATTTTGGAAACTGCGTCTGTTCAAACGAATGCAAGTTGCTGCATACTTTATATGGGCAATTGAAAATAGCAACAGAAGACTCGGGGAGAGTTGGGCTCTCAAAATATGTGTATTAAACAACACGTTTCCGACTAATTTTCCAAAAAGGGTGTTCCACAATTTTTAAAAATATTTTTTATTATTTATTTTATTAGATTGAGTGGCCAACTTAAATGTTTTTCCAATCCTCTATTAACATTAAGAGTCAAACATAGTTATGATGTTTCACTTGAACGATGATTCAAAATCCTAAAAAGTACTGTACATCTTTGATCAAGACTCTGTTGAGAAAAGTGGTTTGCAAAATGTGACTCAACTTACACACAAAGATAGATCTTTACTGAGTGAACATCAAACACTTATCATTTGTTTCAACTCTGAGTGCCTAGGTACAGTTTGTATGACCGTATCTTTGATACTGAAAGTGGTTCACAAGAGCACTAGACTGGACAAATCATGCTTTTTACGTCATTAGACAAACATCCAAGCACATCAAGTCAGTCTTGTGCCAGATCCATAAAGATACTCAAGCACAAAATTCCCCACAGTTTTCACAATCTGATCACAGTGTATGTCCTCAGAACATTATAATAATTCATGTGGAAATAATCACATGAAATTGTGATTAATTGCGATTTGTCGTGGTTAGTGGCAGTCACCGTAATAATTAATACAACACATTACGTACAGTTTGCCACTACTGCAATGAATTGCAATAGATTGCAATTATTTCCACATAACATAGTTATATCCACTCGAGTAACATTTGTGGGTATCATGTCTATAGTTACATGTATCCTCTGCTATCATGAATTTTGTTTTACACGTATGCATGTATGTCTTTACATAGTTTAGTAATTGCTGCAATAATTTTCTGTAGAGAAATTAATACAGAGGACTCACAACCACAATGCTGATCATGCTCAGTCTTTTGTTTGTTATCCTGGTCTTGATATGCACAGCATCAGGATGCCCTCCTCAGCCTGTGAGCTCACTTCTTTGCTGGTTATTGGTTAACAGTGTGAGTGTGTGTGAAATACATGTAGGATGCAGATCAGGTACAAGTACACCAGTTTATTGCTGCACTTCCAAGTGGCTGTCACCATGCCAATTGCACCTTCCGCCTTGCTGTTGCATTGAATAAGAATGACCCAGAATACGTAGACTTTTGGATGGAGGGAAACACTCAAGGATACATTGCTGTTGGACTGTCTTCCACAGGTTATATGGTTAGGACAATGATAGAATGTTACAGCTGTAGGACTTTTTCTGTCTCACTAGGGTGACTCTGATGTACTAATGTGTGGTATAGATCCTATTACTGGCAACACTGGCATAGTGGATGCATATAACACTGCTGCAGTCATGTATAATAGTGTACGTGACACCACCCAGGTAAAAGAATGATGTTTGTATAGTCACAAGATATTCATGTCTCCTCCTTTCCCTTTCCCCTATCCCCCATTAGAATTTGTGTCCTCACTTTGCAGATGCCAGAAATGGGAGGATAAGCTGTAGGTATGTATATGTACAAGTATTACATGTACATCTTTTTTATATGTCAAAATTTTAATTAAAACACGTTATGCAACTGATATACATGTAGCACTTAGACAGTACGATAATGTAAACTAGCAGTACACTGTAGCTGGTAGATTTCAGACAACAGCTGTGAAAAAAAGTTGCTACCTTATTCTGTTATAATCTCTTCCGGTCTGGGAAAGATCTGTACCAACTTCTCCACAATATATGAAGGTTTGCCGATGCTTTAAGGTACAGCTTGCGCACGAGGATCCGGATGACTGCAGCGAACTATATTATAGACACACCAAAATCAAGATCCCTGTGTACAAGCAACGAACTCTCTTATATCCAAAATAAAAAACAATATTCCAATGCAGACTGCACAAGAGGGGCCCTCCACCACAGCGCACTTCACCAGCCAGCTAACGATGAATACTGTTATCCTCAGCACCAGGTTCCCGGCCCTCCACATTCCTCCTTTCCTCTCCTGGAGCAAACTCGTTTGCTGACATGGGTGGCCATGGGGTTCTCGAAAGGCAATCAGCACTCCCATTAGCCTGTCCCGAATGATGCATAACCTTGAACATGTAGGGCTGCATAGCCAGACGCCATCTCATGAGGCACGCATTTGTATTCTTTATCTTGTTCATCCACATCAGGGACCGATGGTCTATTTGTACAGTAAAATTATGTTCGTCAAAAAGTGGACATTCCCAGTTTTATGGCCAAACATTCCTTTTCGATAATGGAATATCGCTCTTCCCGAGATAATTAATTTCTTGCTGTAATATGCAACCAGGTGGTTTTTACCGTTATCATCTCGCTGACGCAGTATGGCACCAACTCCACATCCAGAATCATCAGTCTGCAGCACAAATTCTCTATCAAAATCTGGACTCTGCAGTACGGGAGCAGAATATAAAATGCCCTTGAATGCCTTGTTGCAGGCTTCAGTTCATTGCACACTATTAGGAGCTGCCTTCTTTGTTAGGTATGTCAGTACCACTGCTAAGCTTATAGTACCCAGTCAGGCCCAAAATTGCATGCACTTTTGTCTTAGTAGTACATGTAGGTCCAACACAGCTTGTACTTTCGATGGTCTGGTTCCACAACACCATTACCCATTATATGACCCAAGTATTTGCATTTATTCGCCCCAGACTCACACAGCCCTGCCGCTTCAAGTTTGGCAAGCACTTTCCTGATCCCTGCAAGGTGCTCCTCCCAGGATGCACTGAAGGCAATTGGGTCATCTACATGTATGTACATGTATGCTGATGTGAATTCGCTTAAATCATATATCACTTTGTCCATCAGCCGTTGAAAGGTAGCTGGAGCACCTTGGAGACCAAACGGCATGACATTAAATTCGTAGCAAATGCTGTCTTGTGTCTTGTCTCTTCAGCCACAGGCACTTGCTCATACCCCTTAGTCAGGTCCAGGGTTGCATTCCCCAGCTGGTTGATCAAGTCATCTATGCGAGGCATGGATAGGCATCAGACACAGACACACTGTTCAGTCACCGATAGTCGTCCACACATATTCAGAGTGTCTTCTCGACAAGAACAATCGGGGAGCTCCATTAACTACTAGATGGTTCAATCATACTTGCTTCCAACATCTCCTCAATCTCCTGTTGAACCTGTTCTCTGTAGGTATGAGGGATTTGGTAAGCTGGTAACCTTATTGGACTTGCAGATCCAGTCTCAACGTGGTGCTCTGCTAGTGTTGTTTTCCCTGGCTGGTCACGTAGTACTACAGCAAACTCCTCTGTTGCTGCCCTTAGCTCCTTCCTCTGTTTCTCAGTGAGCTGGATACCAAACTGAACTGATGTCGGGTTACAATTGCTGATAGCTGGCTTCCACACTGGGATCTCCTCTTTTACATCCTTGTTGGCATCATTCTACTCTTCTGCCCAGCAACTGCATACAAGTGAAGTATTCGTTGGGAGAAACTCTCGGAGCATGTTAATATGATCTTCCATATTGATCAAGTAGTTCACCTTGCCTACCTGCTTAAGCACTTTATAGGGACCCTGCCAATGAGCTTCCAAGTTGTTGGATGAGGTAGGGAGTAAGATCAGTACCATGCTGTCTTCATTAAGAGTTCTTGTACAAGACTTCCAGTCGTACCAGGTTTTCTGTTCTTGCTGCACCTTTCACACGTTTTCTTTTGCAACGTCCATCATTACCTCCATCTTCTCTCGAATTGACAGTATATGGGAGGCTACACTTTCACTGGCTTTCTCCTTCGCAACCCAAGCCTCTTTTTAGCACATCCAGCGAGCCTCTGACCTCCCTGCCATACAATAGTTCAAAGGGAGAGAATCCGGTCGTACTCCAGGGAATCTCCCTGTAGGCAGACAGCACATAGGGCAACAGCAGGTCCCAGTCCTTGCCTTCCTGAATATGAACCTTCCCCAACATAGCCTTAAGTGTTTGATTGTAACGTTTAACCAAGCCATCTGTTTGAGGGTGGTAAGGAGAAGCTCTGATTGGTCGAATATGCAACATCCGGTATAGCTCTGCTAGCAGCTGACTTTTGAAATTTGACCCTTGATCTGTGAGAATTTTACCTGGGATCCCCACTCTGGCAACAACTTTCATCAGCTCCTCTGCCACCTTCTCCGCATCCACAGATTACGTTGGGACAGCCTCTAGTAGCATAATCCCATATTACAAACACATACCTACTTCCATGCAGAGCTAGTCCTAGGGTTTCAAAAGGTACATGTATATCCATCACTGGTAGTGGTATGAGTGGTGCAGGAGGAGGCTTCACTCATGAGGTTTTTGACAAATCTTGCATCTCCTGCAATATTCAGTGCTAATTAACATCTCTCTCATGCTCTCAATCACGTGACAAAATCATTTATACACACTAATTAATTATCGTTTAATTTGGTTCTTAACATCCTCTCCCCAGTTGACCACTGATCCGTGGCACCTCTGGAAATAGTAGAGTTATGTGATTCATCTGAAGTTCTAGTTCTTTGTAAGTCAGTGGTAGTGATTGTCGATGGATCACTGTGGATCTCCAAAGGGTAGATCTGTTGCGATGGTTGCTGGAGAAAAGTCAGAGAACCACTCTTAGAACCAACTCTCAATGTAGCTCCACGGACAGTACCATTGTAGCCAGTGATCAGACTCTGTACACTTGCCAATTTGTAAAATCCCCTCGGATTGTCTTGGTCTCTTGTCTCTGAAGTGGGCTCTTGTGCATGATGACTCATTTACATACATTGTATGTATATAAATGTATGTGTGTGTGCCATTGACTGAGTAGTCAGTTGAGTTGAAGTGGAATTATGTCTGCCATGTTCCTGTCTCAGACGGTATATAATGCGGGGATGTTGAGAACTGAATTATTAAAATGATAATTAGCATTCTTTAATTAGTGTGTATGAATGAAGTTGTCATGTGATTAAGAGCATGATAGATGCATTAATTTTCTGCTAAATAAGCATAGGATAATATCCAACTAGATCAAAGACTGTCATTTAAAAAAAGCGACTTCGGTAGCTAGATCGAACTGACATTCACTTCATTTCATGGTCCTTTTTTTTCAGCAACTACAGCCACTATCAGGACAATGTAAGATATTCACATTATTAACTTTTCTGGGGGAGAAAAATAAAATAATAACCCCTAGGCAGGACTTCCAAACCTTGTCATGAACTTCTGTAACAATTTCGAAATCCGGGAAGGGAAATAAATCCTGTCTTTAGTTATCCTTGATGAGAGCATATATGATACCAGGACTCATCCTTGGTTTTTTTTTCTCTAGCAATGCATTTCCACTCCTAATAATTATGCCAGATGTTAAATGATACATGTAACTGGGGTTATGCATTAAAGTTGTCTGTTCATTGAAGCTGCGCAACATCAAACTGTGGCTGGAGCCATTCAATGCCTAATATAGCCACACCTCCACTGTGTCTTTGTCAGTCTTCCATTTGTGTGGCTACTCCCCATACATGTACATGTAAATGAATCAATCAATCAATAGTTAATCAAAATGGTGAGATGTCTAAAAATAATTTAATAATGAACATAACATGTCTGTATAGGTAATTCGTTTCTTCATGGATGCAGACATTTCAGTACTATATATATAATTATCTTTTATTTTAGTTTCAGTAGGCTCATTACTACAGAAGATTCAGAAGACAAAAACCTTGATGGACACTATTACTTGTTGCTTGCAGCTGTTGATACCCCTCCTGGTAGGTGTGAATTATAATGGTGGACTGCATCATTGGCTGTCATCCCCCCCCCCCCCCCCCCCCCCTTCCCTGCTTATTTTGGCACGTGTAAATTTTATATAATATAATGATGATGGTTTTTTTGTATGTATGTTTATTTCTGTTTATTTCTGTTTTTCAACTGAACAAAAAAGTGGGCTCTGGTGGTACCCTAGCTCCATCATTCCATAACGTGGTGCCTACACTGTCTGCTCAGCCTGTGAATATTGTGCAATTCCTAGGTGAAAGCCATACTACAACAGTGAGTTGCTGCAAATCTATTCAATTTGTTTTGATGAAATTCTTTGTTCACTACTCTGTATAATCTGCAGGACCTATTTTCAGCTGAGTCTCAAAATACTTGCCAACATGGAAGCTGTGATTCTTCACATGCATAGATGTAGGACCTTGGACTATGTGGATTGACCCCAAAATTAATGCATTGATTGATATTGTCAAAATTAATTATTTTTTTCCCCGTGGTATGTGTCATTGAATGCACGGATTTAGCAATTAATATACACATATACATGCTCAGTAGTGGACTTAATTTATGACTATAATGATCATACATATCACAATGGTGTTTCTGGCTGATTCAAGTTACAAGCACCTTTGACCCTTATGTATAGCAGAAATCAAATCGCCTTCTCTTGTGAACCGTTGGCATTTGCGCTCGAAAGCAAAGGTACTACTTGGGAGGAACGGAGACCTCTTGGATTCAAATAACGATACCGATGCTCGGACACAAGAACTGAGCAAAGTAACTATTGTGATAAAGTGAGTAGAATGTCAGTAAAAGCTAGTGATGACGAATTTTCTGAAATGGTTTCAAAGCCTCTTGAAATCGGCCATTTTCTTCGTGACTACTTACGGGTATGCATGCATTGGTATGTATTTGATCTAACAGAAATGCTACTAATTAAAATTGGTTTCAAAACGTAATTGTCACATGCCATAGATAGTCCAAGCTATATGCTTTCTACATAACTATCCAATGGTATCTATCACACATTAATGATGAGCAGGTCTCTTTGTTGGAGGGGGAATGGCAGCAACCAATTGTGCCTCTATGTTTAACATGGTCTTTGACAATTCACTTTGAAATCGACTCAGCACCCAAGTAGACCAAAACCAACATGGGTAGCATTTGCCCATTGTGTGGCATGCATGGTCTTCCAGTTAATGCATTTTGAAGGACAGTTTTCAACTCTTCATGCAGCACCGGTTGCTGCTACCCACTCAGCTACAATGTATGCACTTGGTGCATACCAGTGCATTGCATTGAAGCTCAAGTGGCTGTGTCAGAAGGCAGGAACACAGTTGACTGACCACATCAGCTGGCTCAAAATAGACAAAATAGTCTGGCTTGCAAGAGGTAGACAATGATCATGAGAGAAGAATGGAGGAGGGGCAATCTTCCAAATTGCTCTAAGCCTATTGGGTGTGGCTGCCAACATTGACCTCCTCACATGTCCTCTCTCACTTTTGCTGAAGTGCTCACACCTGCATGTGAGCATTATGAAGTCATGTTATACCATGCAGTAGTTATTTGCTGATTAAAAGTGCATTTACCTGGCATTCTTCATTAGTATTCAGTGAAATGGCGTTATAGAACACCTGTGGTGTATCTCCTCTGTCAAAGCATGGACGGTTCTTTGCATAGAATGCTTACATTAGATACAGAGACGTGGAGTATGCTGATATCAACAGTTGAGTTGGTTAGGCCAAATGCAATGTGCGGATTATCTGCAAATGTTTTGCAATCATAGCTGGCTGTTTGCTTCTGTTTGCGCATTTTGCCCACATACTCTGCAGTGCTTGGGCACTAGTGCTGCTGCATTGTAGTAATCCATTCCTGTATATTTACATATCTTTATGTGAAAGCAAAGTAGAAAAAATTTAATAAAGATTAAAAGGAATATCTATAATATCATAATAGTCAACTGAACATAAGAGAGATAAGGGTACTGGATAGATCTCAATTTTGTACCTGTAAATAATAAAATAAAACTAGTATACTTCAGCCATTATTGTTTAGAGAATGATGCATAAGTGTTTTTCAATCATGTACATGATAAAAAGTGAATTTCACAGACAAATAACGCTGCTCGTGTGCCCAGAGATTTTATGCAGAGAGGGGAAGGTAGGAAAAAGAAGGGGGATGAGAAGAGAAGTGAGAAGAGGTAAAGGGACACATAGCTTTAAGCTGCATGGGCCCTCAACAACTTGGTTCTTAATTAGCGGTTAAATTGACCTCTTTAAGTGTGACTGCATACTTCCTCTATACTCCTGTGTGAGGAGAAAAAGAAATGGGATGAGAGAGGAATGAGTGGGGGATAATAGTTAAATGAATACAAAAGACATGCATGCTGATATTGAGTGTTCTCAATTTCGTATCTGTAAAAATGAAAATAAATCAGCCAAAAAGTGAATTTCACAGATAAAAATTGGTATGCGGCATCCATTAATATTGCTTGTGTGCCCAGTGTCTTTTTTGTCTCGAGTGTCACTGTGTATTAGACACATGGCATGCTACTTGTTGCTGTGTATGACTAAAACCATGCTCATGGAAGTTAAGGACTACTGAATAACTAACTGTTTTAGTGGTGTTGTATGGGCTGGATGTCTTTATCTTTGTTTTGGTTTTATCAAAATTTTTTGTAATATCCTCACATACGTCTGGCTTGTCTTTGTGTGCATGTCTTTTTGTGGTAAAAAGACGTGCCTACATATACGTCATCTGAGGGTAAGTGCAAACACACATGACACACTGACCTTAAATAGACTGATTTTCCCTCCAGGGGAAACACACAATCGCCAATCCTTGTCTTGGATGGGCTCTGCTCCTTGCTCCCCCAGAGGTGCATATACATACAGGTGTATGTCATCTGAGGGTAAGTGCAAGCACACTGACCTTAAATCCTACCTATGAGAACACATGTCACCTTGGAGAGGTGTGCATCTACACCCTATAAGAATACAATACATATATGGGACAGTTTCCGCGAAAATGTCACCCTTTGATAACATTATAATGTTATGAAAATGCTTCTTGTTTGAATCGCTATATCGTCCGAACGCTAAACGCTATCGACTTCCTATTTTCAACAGTTTATACTACACCATTTCTCTATGGTAAGTTACATTTTAGAGTCTTGCACTTGCTCCATGCCAGTATTGCAACGTTGGATACCCGACCGGGTTCAAACCCGCCATAACTTTAGGTAGGAGTAATCAAATCGCTTCAAATTCGGTTTATAGGTACAGAAGTCCTATACCTATCGATTTGTACTGTTCGTTATTTTTATGCCATCCGTTACGGTGATACAGTTGAACAAACTACGTGCCCTTTTTCCCGCTCAATTCGCGCCAATGATATAGCAACCGCCTCCCCATACATTTAGCGGGGCCAAAATCATTGGCGCGAATCGAGCGGGAAATGAGGACATACTTTGTTCAACTGTATCTCCGTAACAGATGGCATAAAAAATAACGAACAGAACAAATCGATAGGCATAGGACCTCTGTACCTACAAACTGAATTTGAAGCGATTTGATTACTCGTACCTAAAGTTATGGCGGATTTGAACCCGGTCGGGTATCAAACGTTGCAATACTGGTGTGGAGCAAGTGCAAGACTCCAAAATGTAATTTATCATAGAAAAATGGTGTAGTATAAACTGTTGAAAATAGGAAGACGATAGCGTTTAGCGTTCGGAAGATATAGCGATTCAAACAAGAAGCATTTTTATAACATTATAATGTTATAAAAGGGTGACATTTTCGCGGAAACTGTCCCATGTATCATCTGTGAGTAGGTGCAAACACATTGACCTTAAATTATAATTAACACACTGATTCTCTCCAATAGAAACATATATTGTCACCAGTCATCCTCCGAGAGTTGTGCATCAATAAGAATGCACCTTTGAAACGCACTGAAAGAACAGTTTTCCATCCTACCTCTATTAATGCACCTATCAGTGGTAAGTGCAACCCCCCCCTCCTCCCCCCCCAAATCCGGTGTCAGAGGCATAAATGACTCCCAGGCATAAATGACTCCCCCGGTCATTTACGCCTAAGGTGTAAATGACTCCTCCTAGGCATATATGACTCCCCACGTGAATTCCATAAGCCACGTGTAGTTGTCGAAGTGAGAAAGCTCACTCGCATGGACCAGGATGAATTCAGTGTTGTCGAGGATTACCTGAGTATGAATAAATATTCTAAGGGCATTTCAAAGGGAGATAAGGCCAATCTAAGGCGCAAATGCAAAAACTTCAAGTTCGACTGTGGAGTGCTCTATTTCAAAAGAGTGAAGAAAGGCAAAGGTGAAGAGGAAGGGTGGAAGATTTGTGTTAGGACCGAAGAGGAAAAAAACGCATTCTGGAGTCATGCCATGCTGGGATTGAAGGTAAAACAGAAAGTATATATTATTCAGTACGATAATTGTACACCTATATTTGTACATGTAGGAAGCCACTTGGGCAGAGGTAAAACCATTCAAAAAATATCCAGTCATTTCTTCTGGAAAAACATAAATGAAGATATTAGAATATTTGTACAACACTGCGACAAATGTCCGAGAACTAACGCTAAGTTTTCAAAGTCCAATGCTAAGCTGCATCCTATTGTTCCAATGCCAAATGTTTGGCACCAGGTTGGTGACTTCGTGTGTAGGTATGATATAATACAAATACACAATACTCTACCAATATGTAGGTTGGTATTGACCTCATTGGTCCATTGCCCACCACCTCAAAGGGCAATAAGTATGTGGTCACTTTAGTAGATTATTTCAGCAAGTGGCCTGAAACCGCTCCACTGAAGGATAAGACTACTGCAAGTGTAGCACTCTTCTTGTTTGAAACTTTCTGCAGGTATGTGAATGATTTGGAAAAATAATACGTGGAAGATTTAAATTGATTGCATGCATCATGTGATCATTGCATGTTATTATATTTTATGTATTAGGTTTGGATGCTGTGAAGTTATTATTTCGGACCAAGGCAGAGAATTTGTTAATAAAGTTAAAGAGCAGCTCTTTCGTCTCACTCAAACCCACCATAAAGTTTCTTCAGCATACCACCCTCAGACAAATGGCTTAACTGAACGGTTTAATCAAACATTGCAAGCCAGTTTGATTAAAGTTGTGAACAGCAGCCAATATGACTGGGATGAACATCTCTCAGCTGTCCTATTTGCTTATGTAACCAGCGTACAAAAAGCCACAAAGCTTACTCCTTTTGAAATCATGTACTGTCGGTAAGTATACAATGCATGCAGGTATATTACTTTTGTTTTATGACCTACCATGCATTCATACAGAAAACCAAAGTTACCCATTGACATGGAATATGCAATGAGCAGCACAGGAAATGGTGATGGTGCTCGCAATGATGAATCAGATGGTGATGTTCACACTGGTGATGGTGATGGTGCTCGCAATGATGAATCAGATGGTGATGTTCACACTGGTGATGGTGATGGTGCTCTAAATGATGAATCAGATGGTGATGTTCACACTGGTGATGGTGATGGTGCTTGCAATGATGAATCAGATGGTGATGTTCACACTGGTGATGGTGATGGTGCTCGCAATGATGAATCAGATGGTGATGTTCACACTGGTGATGGTGATGGTGCTCTAAATGATGAATCAGATGGTGATGTTCACACTGGTGATGGTGATGGTGCTTGCGATGATGAATCAAATGGTGATGTTCACACTGGTGATGGTGATGGTGCTTGCAATGATGAATCAGATGGTGATGTTCACTCTGGTGATGGTAATTGTGAGATTCAAAAAAGTAAGAACACTTCAATGGAAGGACTTTCTAGTATTTACGAGTGGAATTCAGATGACACAAGTAAATAAAAAACATTCTGTATGAGAAAGTTGGTGGCATATAGGATTTGAAGGCAATGGTGGTGTAAAAAGGAAGGAAACAAGGGTCTAATAATAAGGGGAAATGGAATAGTCCCTATATTTAGCACATTTCTACATGTAGGATATAGTATGTTGTTCGTGTGCTAAATATAGGACTATTCCATTTTCCCTTATTATTAGACCCTTGTTTCCTTCCTTTTTACACCACCATTGCCTTCAAATCCTATATGCCACCAACTTTCTCATAGAGAATGTTTTTTATTTACTTGTTTCATTAATTTTTGTTCATACCCGGTTATTAGTCTCGGCCCCAGACCCGTTCGCAGCAGCAGTGGATTACATCACCGCTACGCGGAAACAGCCCAAGAGTGCAGAACGATGATCATAGTTACGTACATTTGGGTCCGGTTATGAGACTAAGAAAGAGGAGAGCCTACCCCAGCCTGGTAGCTTAATCAATTCATGCGTGCGTATCGAAGGCAGTGATATCTGGACATGTGTCTAAACCAAGGTAAAGACATTTGGGCTAATAATCTCTTGTTTAGCTCCATCGCATTCACCGATCTGAGAGTATCATTGCGGTGCTAGCCCTTTAATCTATGTACAGTTGTCATCCCTGGAAAGTTCAGTCACTCTTTTTTTGATGTGCAATCTATATGTACTATTACATTGTTACTGCAACTACCCAATTGGTGCTAGTGTCACATGATGCACACTATGACTACAACACAACACAGCAACTACTTCCAGAGCCTACTACCAATGTCTGAAATCATGACACCATAGGCATACACAGGCTTGAGCAGGGGGCAGGCAAAAATCCACATTCTGCGACTAACTATCCTGCTCCAATACACACAACAACTGCAACAGTCCGTTCTGAGTCGCAAAACACCAACATTTTCGAGTCACCACCAGCCATGTCAGCTGAACTCCAATCAAGGACCAAATATAAGCACTCCATTTATTACATTCTGGAGGAAGCTTCAACAAATCTGATCCCTGAAAAGTGTGATGCACCATCACTAACTCCACACTAGGTACCTACATTGTACACAACCATCACCAAGTCTGGTCCCTAATTCCACACACCTACATTTGTACACAACCATCACCAAGTCTGGTCCCTAACTCCACTGAACAATCTCCACAGTACATGCCATCATCACATTGCATTGCCAACCTAAGCCTCTCAGGACCAACATCATTCAAACACTACTGTCATCCTCCTGTACATGTAGAGTACACCAGTGAAATAGTGAATCATCATATTTATATCATACCTTTACTTTTAGTTGTGACCTGCACACAGTAAGTGTTCAAATGGAATCTTAGAAGTGTTGATGGAGTCATACACTGCAGCAACACTGTAAAGTAACCTGTATACATGCTTTTGTAAGTTCAGGTAAACAGAAGCCATATCAACACCAGCAGACTTAAATACAGTAGCGGCTCACTAATCAGACCACGCGGTAATAAGACCACTTAACCGCCCGATTATAAGACCACTTCGCCAATCCGACCACCGTCTAATAAGACCACTAGTGTATAAATATTGGAGGGGCGTTTTTGTGTACCTTTCTTTCTCTAAACAGGCGATCAATGAAGTGGTTTCCTAATACAGTTGGTACCCACCATGCATTCGATTGCGGGGAAAATCGACGATCCCGTACTAATGGAGTTAGCAATGTCTATGACATACACGAGCCAGCTCTAAGCTTGCTTTACAATCCTTGACATAATTGTTCATCCTTCCAACTGTTATTTTGTTACGATTCATTTGTTTATCTGCTACTTGTATTCTAATCAAAGCGCATTTCGAAAGGCGGGAAACTCGCCAGTAAGACCGAAACGGTCGTATTGGCGAGTTTTACCACAAGATCCGATTGTCCCGGGGTAGTCTTATTAGTGAGCCGCTACTGTATATGTTTGGTCATCAGATAAGATGTTCAAAGAAGCAATGAATATACAACATGCATTTACTGATATGAAGACACTCTACAAGCCCATACAGGCACTTTCTCACTTCGAAGGGATGAATGCAGTATCTTAGTGATGTTCCATTAAGCTTTTTTTTTCCCTTTCAAAGCTCTTTAACCTGGTGTTGGTAGAGGCTCAGTAAATGTCACTTGTACACCACCATTACCTTTTTTTTTTTACAGCTTGTAGCTTCATTGTGTACCAATTGACAAATGACTGGTGTATGGAGAAATAAGGTAATATGGGCGCTGGTAGCTCGCCTACGAGTTAATCTCCCATGGTAGCTGATTGCTCATTTGCATTGAGGCAGACTGGTAGCTGTAGGACCCACTGCTGTATCTTGGTGGTGTTCCATAGAGCTGCTATTTTTTTCTGGTGTTGGTAGAGGCTCAGAACCAAATGTCACACCACCATTTTTGCAACTGACAGAAGACACTGACGCACATCTCTACAGAGTAGATAAAGAAACATGACTAATACACTCAACTCAATGCAGCATTAATTTACCTTGATATAAATCCAGAACATTAAAGCCATATCAGCTAACAGCAGAACACATAGTGAGAAGGGCTAAACTTCATGGCATGCTCAGGCAGGCCATTGACACCTATGCATACGGTCTCAGCCCTTAAACTTCTGCAGAACTATGCGACTTGCTGCCTCCATATCTGTCTTGATCCACCTTGCTGTAACACCTATAGTAAATTTTTATAAAATATTATATTGTATGACCACAATAACACACAATTTTGCCTCCCACCTCATTTATAGTCAAATGTATCTGAGCTGTCCTGCATCTCCATATGTGACCACAGCACAAATTTAAACACCACATTTAACACCATCACCAACTCCACCATATCACCAAGACAAAAATGGTGAATTTCGACATCTGACATCCACCTGGTCAGGACAAGTGCTATATGCACCATCACCAAATCCACTCACTCCATCACTTAGTAATCTCCAATGTGCACACTATACCTTCATTAAACTGCCATTGCATTGCCAAACTAATCCTCTTTCCAATTTCAGGATAAGCACCACACACTTATCGTTCACTTTTGTAGCACCACTGGAGGACCATATCAGTCTTCTCCATACATGTAGATGTACTCTTCTGTACGTGGAGTACACCAGTCAAATAGCGTATCATGATTTTTATATCCATACCTTTGTTTTCCTTTCCAAAGTTACACATGTGACCTGCACAGCTAGGAAGCATTCTAAAATGTTAAAACAGAATGGAAGAATCAAGTCTTGGAGGTGTTGACAAAGTCATACACTTAGCAACACCACTACAGGAGAAAATGTACTAGGCAATACACTTACACAAGCAGAAGCAGGGCAGCATGCTTGGTAAACAGAAGCCATATTCAGTCACCACACTCAAAGAAACATTGAATAAAATTATGCAGGCAGAACACAATAGTGGGAAGGGCTAAACTTTGGCATGCTCAGGCAGGCCATTGAAACTTACGCATACCTCAACAGGTCTTCAAATGGAGAATGCCCTTAGACTTCTGCAGAACTATGTTGGCTTGCTGACTCCATATCTGCCTTGATACCCCATCAACTTTGCTGTAACACCTATAGTAAATATTATTTTGTATGACCACAATGATAGAACCACACACGTCAGAGCTGTCAGTAGGATGACACCTTCCCCCACACCAGCGGCGGCGGAACCGGGGGGGGGGGGGGGGGGGGGGGGGTATTTACCCCCCCAACTTTAAAGGCAAAATTATTATTCATTACTTGATTTCACCACCAAAGTATATTCATTTGTTGGTATCGTACAGCTGTTCATTTGTTGGTATCGTACAGCTGTTCATTAGTTGGTATCGTACAGCTGTTCATTTGTTGGTATCGTACGGCTGTAGCTAGAACGTTGTGATTTCCATATGAAGCGCAAAACGTTTACATTGGACGACGGCGACCCAAAGATGAAGCAGACAAAGCTTATTGGATTTGAAACACAGACAATTAAAACTCCAGCGATCACTAATGATGATTCTTGTGCCGAAATGGCTGTTCCATCCGAGGTCGTTGAAACAGCGACAGATGATGCGAGGTTGAACTGCATGATGCACGATGATGATGATGCTCTAGTTGAAGGTGACCCAGAGGAGGGTCCAGCGCATTTGGATTTAGGATCCGAGTCAGACGTGTTGATTAGCCTGGGTGCCAAGCCACATCAGCCCCTCAACGCCAAATTTCCACAGCGCATATTCAAACGTATAGGCCTTGGTGGGGAAGAGAATGATGACAATGAAGTTACCTTGGAACCGTCACAGAAGAACAGCGACGTTAAGTACCGTTTTAAACCTTCGTGGTTTCAACGTTGGCCTTGGTTGCACTATTTGGAAGCGACAGATTCAGTCTTGTGCTATTATTGTGCCAAAGCAAATGCTTTGAAACTTACCTGTGGACAGAGGGGAGATTTGGCATTTATTTCAACAGGCTATCACAATTGGAAAGCTGCTACAGATTCAAGGAAAGGATTTGCAAAGCATCAACATTCAGCGTATCATAACATGGCAATTCAAGTGGCTTCTTCGTCTAATAGATTTGATGACATGGGAGAATTGCTGTCAGAGGCTCACAGGGCTGAAAAAGACACGAATAAGCAAATGCTTTTACATATTTTATCCACTGTCAGATTCTTGGCACGTCAAGGGCTAGCATATAGGGGACACAATGACGATACATCAAACTTCATGCAACTTTTAAATTTGAGGTGTGATGATATTCCTGAAATGAGACAATGGTTGGGGAAAAAAGGCAGAAAATTTACATCACATGACATACAGAACGAAATGGTTGAACTCATGGGACACACAATCTTACATCAAGTAATACATGGTGCACGCAAATCTGACTTTTACTCTATAATGGTTGACGAAACCAGGGACGTATCTAACCGGGAGCAATTGGTTATCTGTCTACGGTGGACTGATGAATGTCTAATGCCGCAAGAGGATTTTGTAGGGCTATACCAGATTGACAGAGCAGATGCTTCTACAATTGCTGAAGTGGTAAAAGATGTCCTGATACGTCTACAAATGCCCTTGGACAAATGTAGAGGTCAGTGTTATGATGGTTGCAGCACAATGAGTGGCCATAAGAATGGTGTTGCTGCTATCATTAAAAAAGATGAACCTCATGCATTATTCCCACACTGCTATGGCCATGCTTTAAACCTGGCAGCCTCAGATGCGGTGATGCAATGTGGCCATATGAAAGATTCCTTGGATACAGTGTATGAAATAACAAAGCTTGTGAAGTTCTCACCAAAGCGAGAAGCACAGCTGAGGAACATTAAGGCTGACTTTGGCAATGATAGTGAAGAAAAAGATGCACCAAACATCCGTGTTCTGTGTCCTACTAGGTGGACGGTTCGAGCTCGGGCACTTAAAAGCATCATGGAGAACTACAAGTTCTTGCTAATTCTATGGGAAGAAGTATTAGATGATTGCAAGGATAGTGATATTTAGGCCCGCATGCACTTTAGGTGTTCAAACACATATGAAGAAGTTTGACTTTTTCTTTGGCCTTTCATTAGGGATGCTTGTACTTGGTCACACAGATTCATTGAGTGAAGCAATCCAGAAGAAGGCACTAACCGCATCTGAAGCTCAACACACTGCAGCCATGACTGTGAAAACATTATCATTGTTAAGAAATGAAGAGATGTGGACAATGTTTTGGAAGAAATTGGAATGTCAGGCAGATGGAAATCATGTAAGCAGTGCTACACTTCCACGGCGACGCAGAGCACCTCAGAGAATAGAGGAATGCATAGGTGGCAAAGCAATGCCTGAGTATCCTGAAAGAGTTGAGGATTACTATCGCAGAATTTATTTTGAGGCATTGGATTTAGTCACAACAGCAATAAATGACCGCTTCAATCAACCTGACTATGCAGTGTATGCTGAGTGTGAAGAACTGCTCCTATGTGCTGTGAATGACAAAGACACTGAAGCAATGCTTGGTAAGGTTGTTGGGTTTTTTAAACATGACTTTTCAGTTGAGACTCTGCGCCTTAACCTCCAGACACTAGCTGCCAACTATCATGGTGAAAAGCATAGCCTCAGTGATATCTTCGAGTATTTTCGTGGTCTTGGGCCAGAAGTGGAGCTGATGAGAGAAGCCTTGAAGCTTGTGAAAATACTGCTCATCATTCCTGCTACTAATGCCACAAGTGAACAATTCTTCAGTACACTAAGAAGGGTCAAAAGCTATTTGCGTTCTAATATGAAACAATCTCGATTGAACCATCTCATCACTTGCAATAAATACAAGGAGCAACTTGACCAACTTGACTTGAAAGCTATTGCTAACACTTTTGTACATAGGAAAGAGAACAGGATGACAAAATTTGGACTGTTTTAAATTAACGGAATTGACCGTCTGTGTGACCAATACGAAGCTAATCAATCAGCGGGTCATTTGCGCATGCGCTACCGTTCTCTACCACGCCCACTCATTATATATTCATAGTTTTACCCCCCCCAATAAAAAAATACCTTTCGCCGCCCCTGCACACAGTAGCTGAATAGAACCTTCTGAAAGAATGTGCAGGATGGAGGGATGAGGTTGCCCTGGTAATATGGGCACTATGTCCATGGTGACTTAGCAACGCAAAGGTTTATAAACATTATTTTATAATACACGCATGCATGTACATGTTCAAAATACGTATTATATCACTCAGTCGAATTCGAACGTACGTACCTTTGGGGTTTATTGGTAGATATCTTTCGAAGCTCATTATCCTTGTGGTCGCATTTGCCTCGTGCAGCATGTTGATCTGTCGGTCGTTCTTGCAATCGCATTCTTTTCGCAGGAGAAGCGATGGAATCGTCCCGATGTTCTGCACTGTTCATGGCCGCTTTATTTTCATGTACCGTTGCCGCTTTAAAGATAGGCCTAGTATTGGCTCGGAGTTCTTGTGATATTTTTCCCACTCAGCGGCTTGCTTTCGATCGGAGTTCTGGTGATATCGTTCTTCCTCAGCGGTTAGTTTTGGCTCGGGTCCGATGATATCTTCCTCGAGCTATTTCTTTGTTCTCACTCAGAGTCTCTTCTGATGATCGCTCGTTCAATATTAATTTCCTCTCACTTTTGGAGGTATTCCGCTCGACGTTTAGCTCTAGCTTTATACTGACGTGAAGACCAAAACAATTTCACTAATAAAAGCGAATGATATAACGAATTGGAACACCAAAGAAATTGTACTTCGATTTAAAGCTCAACTAATTTAATAGTTACAGCGTGCTCATTAGTCTCGTTCCCAGACGCTCTACGACCAGACATTTGTGATAAACATTGCGTCATATTGGTCTGGGAACGAGACTACATGGCCATATGTATTGAACACATCATTTCTAGCCAGAGCTACTGTAACAAGCGATCCCCATGAACGTACTCCCTTGTACGAATATAACTTGAAATTCTGCACCTACTGATACCATTGGCATTCTTTCAAACCGCTCCCGTCTTGAGTTTTTCCCCAGTAAAGTTATCAACATATGTATTTCTGTTATCAGTTCAAGGCCCAATACGATCCACGTGTATCCGATCCGTACCGCTTGAAATTCTATACATACTAGCACCATTCACGTCCTTTGAAACGGTTTTTATCTTGAGTTCTTAACAAATAAAGGAAGCCGCTATTCCGTCTGGGGACGAGGAAAAACAGAATCCGTTTTGTTCTCTTGAACGACACGGTTTTGCGACATCAAACAAACACGAAATGGCTTTTTTTTTATTTCTTGTTCGATACCGATAACTAGCTAAGCCGTCCGATTGATAGGAGTCGCGTTAGAAGCGGATCCCGTTTTTTTAATGACATTCATAATCGGGGTCATATCCTATATGAGAGTTACTAACGTAACTCTCGATAGTACATCATGCTACCAAGATGGTACAGATTAAGAAAATGATCACAGAAACTACAATGTCCAATATTGAAAAAGCACAACAAAAGTACAAGTTTCATTACGACTGAAAACACAGCAATGAGCAAGTAAGAGTCATATCAATGTTATGTGTTGTTTGTAAAATGTTTGCACTTGCAGGAATTTCATCCAGGAGAGTTGGTACTTCTTCGAAATAGCCACAAAGACTCAAAGAAGGGGGATAAGCTACAACCAAGATGGTTAATTGGGACCATACCGAGTGTACGAAGCTTTAGAAAAAGGGGTATGCCACTTGGAAAATGCTTATGGAAGGGTTCTGAAAACTGCAGTGAATAGATGCCGTTTGAAAAAATTCAACGATCCAGCACCTTTATTAACAACTACAAAGGTAATTACTATATTATTTAGTATTATTATTTTACTATTTTAATTGAAAGATCATTCAGTATTTTATACATACAGAGAAGTAGATAATGCATGCTATTACTGATGAATTGATTTTTAATGTGCTATAACAAATGGATCAACAGCTCAGTGGTCTGGAAACAGGAAACATGCAAGCAATGATGCAAAGTGCTTGGAGCTGGGGTGTGTGTGTGTGTGTGTGTGTGTGTGTGCCTTTGGCAGTCAAGGTTTATGGGCCTGAAGCACAGGCAAACATTTCTCAGCTTGCTGCATGCCTTGCAATCAGATCAAATTTTTGCAAGTCCCATGCAGTCCACTTCTGCTCTCTAAGGCAGGTTAAACCTGGTCCTAGTCAAAGCTAATGCCAGAGCTCTGTTGTCCCGTTCATTGGCAACTGGCTATTAGTCTCTCAACTTTTCCATTCCAGTGTATTGGGTTTTGTTTAGAAACTGTGTAGCTTAATGTTGTGTATGTCATATTATTATTGTACATATTTTGCAATGACTGACCCATTAAAATCAAATTTAAAAAAAAATGAAGATGAAATCTGTATTGAGTTCTTCAAATAAATCTTCACAGAGAAATGTCATCAAATCACAAAATGTGTGCAAATTTTTCCTTACATGTATATTGTTAAATTTATCTGTTCATGCAAATTTTTTGCAGCAGTCCCTATTGGATTAACGATTTGTCACTCAGCTACAAGCATAAAACAATTATTGAAACCAACGAAATGTTGACTGATGAACACATTCAAGCTGCACAAAATCTCCTGAAAAAGCAATTTCAACATTTAGCTGGTTTGCAGTCTACTCTACTGTTTCAATATAAGGGATTCTCTCCAGCATTGATAAGTGATGGATTGTTTTAGGATGGTATGCCCTTATGACATGAATGCACATTTTATTTTATTTATTACATTGCCATATCCAGTTGTACAGGTGTTGTTTGTACCTGAATGTGACCACTGGGTGACCACCAGCTATCATGAAGGAGAGGTCAGGCTGTACATGTATGATAGCAAATTCAACCATGTTTTAAGTGATAGCCTGAAAGAGCAAATTGCCATAATCTACAAGGAAGCCACCCAAAGCAATGTTCTAACTGTGTGAGCAATGCCCGTTCAACAGCAAACAGGAGGAGTGGACTGCGGATTATTTGCCATTGCTTTTGCCTATCATGCTGCATTGGGGGAAAATTTAGGGGAGGTGACATTTGAGCAAAAAAATCTTCGTCAAAGTTTGGTGCACCCCACGGATCTATTGCAGTAAAGAGAAACAAAACCAAACGTTTCAGAATACATTTGATATGCACATGTAGACTGCCAGAATCTGATTACAATGTAATACAGTGTGATCAATGCCAGCAGTGGTACCATTTCAGCTGCATGGACATTCAGCAAAAAAGTATTCCTGCATCATGGTTGTGCATTAACTGTCAGTCTTTGTAAGTAGCAAGCAGACTGTGACATTATTTGTCAGTGTTCATTCATTTGCTATGTATATTCAGATCATGATACAGATGATATAGCCGGATACATGCATAAATACCGTTACTTGCTATCTCTGGAAAAACCAACGGGGATTTATTTATGGTGTCATAATCTGAACCAATGACTCCCCTAAATTTTGACTCCCCAGTCATTCGCGCCTAGGCATATATGACTCCGCAGTCATTCACACCTAGGCATATATGACTCCCCATTGATAAAAGTGACATAAATACCTTTACTTGCTATCTCTGGAAAAACCAACGGGGATTTATTTATACCTAAGGCTATAACGCCTTCCCAAGACAGGAGCCAATTTTATCTAGGCAGACAACAGGGGAATCATATACATTGGCAAAGATCGACGGGGAGTTAATTATGCCTAAGGCTGTAATAACTCCCGGGAGTCACTTTTATCAAGGGGGAGTCGTATATGCCTAGGCGTGAATGACTGGGGAGTCAAATATGCCTAGGCGCGAATGACTGGGGAGTCAAAATTTAGGGGAGTCATTGGCGACTATGACACCGGGACATATAGGGATTTGACCATTGTGAATACCATCACGCGTATGGGGGATTTGACATTGGGTGTGGTCAACAGCAAATGGATTTCGGTGATCCACTCCAACGGTATGACTGTCAGTTCAGTTGCATCAAGATCCTACCTGAGCGATACTAGCACAGCGAAACCATTGCATTGAGACGGTAACGTCTCATCACGTGACCTTACCCGTCTCTTGGATGTAGGCGGATACCGATGAAATCAATCCCAACGGCCCGTGTGCGAACCGAGATCTAGAGTGGACGGTAACGTCTTTCCTCCCCGTCGCTCTGTCACGTCTTTATACGTTATATCCTGTCAGTCCGGGAAATCCACGGTTAAGGGCGGATCGGTTTGTACCGTGTCGTACCGTCAGTACGTACGGTTGGGTACCACTTCTACAGTACTTTCTATCCATGCAGCTTTTACGTACACCATCCAATTCACTTCTCAGAGGTAGTTTTCAAAATAGCCATATACAAATACAAATGCATGTACAAAAGGAAGAGCAAGCGTTTTGTTGGGTCTCATTCATTACGCAAAGAGCCGGATGCCGTCCTGCTGAAAGATATATAGCATCAACAATGAATGGCCACAGATATACTTGCTTACATTTGCCCGATATTGATAATCTGCGTGCGATGACACTGGCGAGCCACTCACATCATCAAACCTTCATCTTGTGTAAAATGTAACAGATGAGAATAAAGTGACCCTTGTACATACCTCATTGTACTCCAAAGCCAAAACAAGTAAAGCGTGGCTGGGCAGGTAGCCTGGGTAAAGGACATGACACACACCTACTTAAAAAGGCATATGTGTTCGCGTTACAACCTATACTCCTGTAGATGGAAGGAAGGTGCACGTGGTTGTGATATCTTCGACACCCCAAAAAATGGCGCTTACGCTCAATTTACTTAGGCAGCACTCATGTCTCATCACTCTCACGGATCAGTGTGTGGCGTATTAACGAGTTCAAAAGGATAACTTCGGATCCAGAAGTTCCACGCCAATGTTTGAACCTGAAAGTTGCTATATAGGAGGACAAATGCCAATAGTGAACCGCTTACCATATCTTGCTCATTGCTGCTGAACCGCCATTAGTCACGTGAATTGGTCAAGGCTAATTTAACTATTCAATAGCATATAATTTGTTTTTAGCGAGCACACTTACTAGTACACATACATGTAAAACCTCCTAATATCGTACATATCACAGTCACCACTGCACTCCAAGATCATCTGATCACGACGTTAAAGAGGTAGCCTGCACGTCTTCTACGTACGGTACGGCATGCATATACCGGTAAATATGTATAGTATTAATTTTGTACACGAACCGAATTCGAATAACACACATGCACGCAAGGCCATGGATCAGGGTTTTCTGATTCATAATATTGGATGTCTGGCTTTTTCAAGTAAAGTCTTGAATTGGCTATAAATAGTCCATCCAGTTTCCAGATCGACCTAGTCACGCACGCTCAGTCGGCTCATGATTAACGACAACGATCGCCTCAAGAATGCTTTATTTGGTGCCAGGCTGTACTAGTATTTCTCTCCGGGCCGTTAATAATGAATTGTTCAGTTGTAATTCTTGTTATGATGCCACGCCCTTCAATTATTGTACATTGCATTCAATAATCTCCATTATTATTATTTTTTAATAGCTTAGTGCTTGTTGGCATGCAATGTTTTGCCATGCCCATGAGGTAACAACAGCCCAGTACACGTACACGTGTGCAAATCAAATCTTTTATAGATCTAAGCCTTGATATTGATTCAAAAAACACCATTACAACATAGAAACACAAGTATGATTACAAGAATGCAGAACATAATCAATTTTAGTTTGACTCAGTGAGAATGGAAGTCTTGATCTTTCATCCCTACACGAGTCAGCTGCAACCTGTCATAACCAAAATGTTGCACACACACACACAGGTATACATCACAGTGGCACACACACACACACACACACACAGGGACAAGTGCACATCACAAAAATCCATGTAGGCACAAGCAAACATCACACACATAGGCACACATCACACAGGCACAAGCACACCCCACACACACCACATAGGTCACACTCACGCATACACACTGTACATCACACAGGGGCACACACAGGCAAATGGTCTATACCAAGTTCTATTGGTTGATATTTGACTTTATAAACAAACACACATCATTAAGGCCACATCACACACGAAGGCACACATCACACATGAGCTCACATTACACAGAGGCACACATCACTCAGAGGCAGGGCCGGTGAGAGCCGTAGTGAGGCCCGGGGTAACATATCATTTGAGGGCCCCATAGGCCCTGAAAATAGGAGCGAGGGGGGGGGGTCCCTCTTGAGATTGACCCGCCGGGCCCCCTATCATACCTTGGGGCCCCTAGTATACCTTGGGGCCCGGGGTAAGTAACCCCCCCCCCCTCTCACCGGCCCTGCTCAGAAGCACACATCAGACAGAGGCACACACATCACACAGAGGCACAGACATCACACAGCCACACATAAGAGGCACACATATCACAGAGGCACACACATCACACAGAGGCACACACGTCATAGAGGCACACACATCACACAAAGGCACATATCACACACAGAGGCACACATCACACATGAGCTCACATCACACAGAGGCACACATCACTCAGAGGCAGGGCCAGTGAGTGAGGTACACCATCACACAGAGGTACACCACACAGAGGCACACATACATGTTGTAACAGAGGCACACACATCAGAGGCACACATTACAGAGGCACACACATCAGAGGCACACATCACAAAGGCACACACATCAGAGGCACACATAACACAGGCACACATCACACAGAAGCACATATATCACACAGAGGCACACATCACAGAGGCACACACGTCACAGACGTCAGAGGCACACACACATCACACATGGGCATCACACAGAGGCACACATCAAACAGTCACACAGGCACACATCACACAGAGGCACACACACCACAGAGGTGCACACGTCACACAGAAGCACACATGTCACACAGAGGCACACATACATGTATCACACAAAGGCATACATAAAACCGAGGCACACACATCACACAGAGGCACACACATCACATACATGTAGAGACACACATCACACAGCACACAGAGGCACCATATCACGGAGGCACATACAATGTATCACAGAGACACATCACAAAGAGGCACACACATCACACAACAGAGGCACACCTCACACAGAGGTATATACATCACACAGACACACATAGGAGGCACACATCACACAGAGGTACACACATCACACATAGGAACACTTCACATAGAGGCACACTGTACTGTCACATCACACAGAGGCACACACAGGCACACATATCACAGAGGGACACACATCACACAGAGGCACACACATCACAGTGGCACTCATTACAGAGGCACACCTCACACATAGGCACATACATCACACATAGGCACACATCACACAGAGGCACACATCACACATAGTGGCACACAGAGCCACATATTACACATGAGACCGCTTATATAAACTATACATGTCAGTATGTCATCCTTTTTACCTTTCAACGTATGTCTCGAGGGATAGCTGCGCATATATATAGGTCTGCACGTTTACGATGATACATACCTTCCGCAGAAAGCTGCTGTTTAGCTTTACTATCATCTTTGGATCACGACTCTACTAACATTTGGTGTTCAAAATATGTAGATCTATACACGCATTTCCCGCAGTGGTAACAGTAACCAAATATCTATGCAGTTGAGTAACGTCTCTTGCCGCACATTATTTGAATTCGGAGAGGATGACGAGATCACGTGACCCTGACGTCTATTTAGTCTATTTATAATCATACGCGCGACACCGTACGGTAGCGCTCGTCGATTACCGTTCGAGAATACACGGGTAACGTCACTAAACGTCTCCGTGAAATTTACGTGGAAGTCCGTCTTGATCGAAAGAGACGGGGCACCGTTGCAACCCGTCTCCGGATAGCAGTTTCGCTGTGTAGCAGACACTACAGCGATAGGGGAGATCTAGTCATAGTAGCTGAACTGGTATTAGGACGCGCAAGCGATGTTGGCACAAAATGAAGAATGAAATCCCACTTATGCCAACCATATGATATCTGTTCCAGTGTACACACTTGTATATGTGCTATGAAAGCTTGCGACATGAACCATTGTAATTGCTGGCTAGCATCAGTGTACTGATACACATATAAAAATATGTTGCACTCACAGACAAGCTGCATGATTAAATAAAATTGGTCATGTATGAATTGTAGGCACCAATTAAGCACAGCATTTGTCAAATGTTATACAGACCTTATATATTTCACTTGCTAAATGTAGATCTGTATAATACTGATTTGATAATTGCGATAATATCCGGAAATCCCTAGTAGTTATTTACTGACTTCACCAATTAAAAAATACATGCATGCGCGTAGGCCGTAGAATGGTAGGTTATGTTATGAACGTCTGAGACTGAGCACTCATTGTTCTACTTAAAAGGTAGCACTGAATTGCTTTCTTTTCCAGTGCATGTGTCAGTATAGTAAGAAATTACATTGTACTTAATTCATGCAGGAATATACGCGTTAAACGGAAAAAAACTGGTACAGTCGTATCTAAAGGACAGGACGTACCCCTTATGCGCTACAGATCAGAGAAGCGGCTGATACGAAAGCGTTCGACTGACTTCTCGCTAAGCCATGACGATGTTCTGATATATGTGGGAGGGAAGAACGAAGATGCAAGAGTGGTGCTTTTAACAGAAGAAGATAGAACAAAGGCGTTTTCGGAGTATCATATGTCCCCGGGCGCAGGAGTTTAGGGGCGCCAAAATAGACAGATCATTATCCAGTCGCGTTAACGCGAACGGGAACCTCTTGCGTCTTGTTAACAAACATCTGCACTCGCGATCTGTACGCTAACTTTTAAATTTATTTCTAATCACCGACATTGAAGAAACGGTGTCGTAGTGCACAATGTCCCCCCTAAAATTTGTCCCCCCGGACGTTTTGCACTAGTGTATACAATGTCCCCCCGGACATTCTGCACTAGTGTACAATGTCCCCCCAGACAATCTACACTAGGGCAAACTGTCCCCCTCCAGGGTAAAATGTCCCCCTCATAACATTTTATTTCATCGATGACAAGGCTGGGAAAATTTTACGGCAGTACACGGGATCACGTTGACGCCATTACTCAGTAGCTCCTAACCGTCGCCAAAGCTGCATATCGTTCCGCCGCTTGAAATGCTCATTGTAACCAATACTGACACACATACACGAACATTCAGAATTTTAGTATTAAATTCCTTAACGAATACACAGCTCTTATCCTTTCCGTGTCGTCAAAGCACTCATTGAAACCAATATTCACACACATATATACATTATTAAAATTCCTTAAGGAGTGGTGACTGATATACTTCATGGCTGAAATCTCATCAGTATGAGAGATTGAAATATATTGAGATCATATAGGATCGAAAAGTAATGTCACATAAACACAGCTCCACACTGCATGCACCGCCTGACATATCTCAGGAAAGGCTATTCCCATCGTCAGTTCATCTGTTGCGTGATAGTACAACCGATCAGTCGGGTACCCATGCAGACTGAAACCCATCCTAAATAGCGCAAAAACCATGCATCCTGCGTCCATGGTGGGAATAGTGTAAAAACCTTACTTGGAGGGGTTTTGTCGAATGTAGACGTATGAATTGAATTATTGCTTCAACATTCGACAGAACTAGGGTAGAACCACATGTATTCCCATCCTGGACGCACAATCCGGGCAGGATGGCTTTTACGCTATACAAGGACGGGTCTTTGTTAAAAACCAGCCTGTTGGATCGACGTTTATAACTGCCTTTGTTATCCTATAGGTAGGACATTGCGCCCTATATAGTGTGGAGTGTCCAGGGGGGGACATTTTACCCTAGGGGGGGACAGTTTGCCCTAGTGCAGAATGTCCGGGGGGACATTGTGCCCTAGTGCAGAATGTCCGGGGGGACATTCTGCACGGGGGGACAATCCGCCCTCCCACAACGGTATCCAATCTTCACCTCCATTACAGGCGCGTATCCAGGATTTGACACAGGGGGGTGCTGGACGTATAGCGCGCGAAATTTTTGGCAACCACGCCCACTCAGCAGTATAGTCTAACAGAAATACAACAGAGTTTAATGCGAACTACGTTCAATCGGCAAGAATGTTTGCAATCGCCAAGGATGGCGCCAAGCGAATTCATCATACACTAATTAATAGATGTATGTGACAAACAGCCTCTAGCTTTATCCGCTTTAGCACACTAAATGATCCGCTGAGTGCGTTGCGAATACTGATAAGTGCTCTGGCAATGCAGCTTTAATACTGCGGATACAATCTGCTGACGGAAGACTGCAAACTTCACGTCGTTTCACTGTATACATGCCAAGGATAACTTTGGAGCCACTTGTCTTATGTACGTTGAAAGATGCACACCTCGAATGAGAAAAGTGCATGTAATCAGCACCTGGCTAAGCGTGGTTGACGAACATGCTATATTTGCACTGATTACTGGTGTTCTTTGTCCCCACAAAGCTTCCTACTACGCCAAAGTGTTAAGTAGTAACTAAACAGCTGGAGGACGAGTAGCAGTCAACGGAATCCAACTAGGAACCGCTTAATAATCTTGTATAGTGATGTAGAAGTGATTAGAATTAAATTACCGCGCTAAGCGTAAGCGAAGGGAAATTACACTATATTTTAGTTAATTATATTCATTCTTGTGTCGGAGGGGGGTGCCTTAGCCCCCTGAGGCCCCCCCCCCCCCCCCCCCCCTAAATACGCCACTGCATAGTATGCCCACGACACATTGCAGTTCCAACTTCAGGGTTAATATCGCTCGCTGCCATTGTGAGCCTGGCTCACAATATGGCAGCGAGCGGTTAGCCATTATCGTACAGCCGGACAGGTAGGGTAGTTTTGCGGGGCGGATACTTCCCCAATCTAAATTTCCTAATGTAAAGGATTGAATGTACGTGCAAAGGCATCATGTTTTGCGGCTTTTAACTGAAAAGTGCGAAAGTTGCAAAGCGGCTGAGGCTCCGCCCCAGACCCCTTTGGGTGAACTTTGCATACTCCCTTGCTGGGAGGTTTGAGGCTCGGCATATCCCTCTCCACCCTTGCGGCTGCCTACCAACCCTCGCTGCAAAATCCTACATCTGCCCCTTTATTTGTAGGGGGGGGGGGGGGGGGGGGGGGCATTATTGCATTATGTCCCCGGGCGCTCAACAACCACACTACGCCACTGTTCAAGACTGAGTGGAGGCCATCAGGGAAGAGACTGCAACGAAGACAAATTGAGGCACTACTACTGGCCGCACATACATCTGGACATACGTGCATACATACGTTGTTTGGTAAGTGCATGCATGCATACATATACCATCAATACTCACACACACACACATCACACGCACTGTATACATGTATACTGTGCATGTACATGCATTATTAGTCGTTTGTGTAATATATGTACCTCGTGCACCTTGGCCGGTCTTAGATGTGCAGTGTTTTGGATGTGTTGTATGTGCGTTGTATTCAAAATGAATAAAACTGTCATTTTGCATATGTATAATATATTATATACAATATGCTCAACTGGCACACAAATATATACAGCACATCGCAAACCATTGCACATTATTGAGAGGTCCTAAGACAGGTCAAGGTGAGGACTTTGAAAAAGGACTATGATAACTTTTCCATATGTAATAAGTATGAAAGGTACATACTGTGTTTGGATTGTTGCACAAAATCTCCATGCAGGTGACCGAATGTGATTCATGTCAAAGAACCAAAGAAGCTACAACAGTGGCGGACTTTGTGTACTCTTTGTACTACCGATTTGGAGCATCAGACATAATCACTGACCATGCAGGGTAGGGAGTTTATCAACGAGGTAACATTTTGATTAACACGACTTCACCAACGTTATATGTACTCACAGTCACACACAACTAAAGATTCATTCCACAGATCACACTCACCTGAGATGCAGCTGCGCCTTCATATAGACCCCCCAAGGTTGTATTATACCACATTAAGTCGAAGAATGAAATCTTCTTACATGTACCTAGATCGGTGAGTGTGTAGCAGAGAACTTGCCTTTGAAATTTACTGTGTGTTATTTCACAAGCTTAATGTTGTTATTCTAAACTCACAATTTTTAATTTTGCAGACAGACAGTTCTGAACTTCGGTCTTGGCTAGCAAAATGGCTTCTTCAAAGGTAAGCTATAAAGCACACATAACACACATTCAACCTCAACAGCCCACAGGTCACATATGGTTGTTCAAGATATGATGCTTACAGCCATGCTTGTAACTTCATATGTCACTACAGCTCTTCAGAAGGTGAATAGCACCCAAATGGTTAAAATACAACTGTTGGTTTTTTGAAGCATTGACGCACATGCAGGTATCGGATTAGCAACTTAATTGTCTCCATGTGTGAAGGAGTGCAAAGTGACTCGCCTTATCCTACACAGTAAGCAAGACATTGTATAAAACATGCCAGTAGTTATTATTATATATTTTTTCATATCATTACTTTTATATGGGTTCTCCAAAGCAGCACACGTTATACATATAAAGATTTAGTACCCAGTTTTAGACAACCAATTTCTGCAGTGAACCCAGTGGAACCCCTGCCAGAGAGGTGCTTCTATGAAAATCATGTAAATAATATAAAAAACGAAAATTGTGGAAGGCAGGGAAAATTCCACCCTATGTCAACAAGTAAGCCAATACTGCGTGGATACGAACATTCTTGTCAATTTATTTTCATTTAGTGACATGAAGATTACATTGAAGGATATTGTTCAAATATGCTCGGAAAAAGAGGTTGTTTTCCTACAAAGAATGCATACAACAAATTATTCCATATGAAGTTTTTGTTATCCTGAAGGAATTTTTAAGAACAATCTGTCAGTATACATCATTCGAACACTCTTCATGCCAAGAGCAGAAGAAAGGAGCACTGCTGCCTCCAAATATCCATTACTATCAGCACTGCCTGAGGCAAAAAATCGGAACTTGAAGCTCTATTTTTCAAGATGGCCAATCAATAATATTTTAGTAGTGCGTTAGTGTAAGATGGTGAAAAAATTCTTATGTATTTTATCGCACGGGTAGAGGCAGTCCAACACTTCTTGTTTGGGATTGCAATAGATGAAGGTTTTAGGGGCCCTCAAGCAATGCAAATACCTTTGCTTGGGATGTCCTTTACCCTGAGGTACATGTACGTATACATGTAAGGATGTCAAAATTATTTGAGGTGGCAAATCGGAATCTATTCTTTACATTGTAGCTAATGATCTCGCTCCTGCAAAGGATGAACCACAGTCCAGAAAGATCGTATGAAGAATCAGCTATTTATTACATTTAACATCTGATATCGTGAAAGAACTTCTGTCTTGTTTTTAAATTGTTTTCATTATATAGCTTCTGTCTTGTATTCAAATTGCTTTCATTATATAAATTCTGTCTTGTGTTTAAATTATGAATTAGCTATTCATGACATCTGATGTCATGAGAACTTCGATTCTGTCTTTGTTTTCATTATATAACTTCCAAATTATCAATGAGAACTTCGATTCTGTCTTTGTTTTCATTATATAACTTCCAAATTATCAATTAGAACTTCTGTTCAGGCTGTGTTTAAATTGTTTTCCTTAAATAAATTTATTTGTCTGCCTTAAAACGGTTGCGATTTCGGTGAGAATCGATTTCTCTTTTAAATTATACGCGCTATAATTACCAGTGGTTGTCAAACGCTAACGGTGCTATTTCGGTGAGAATCGATTTCTCTTTTTAATTATACGCGCTATAATTACCAGTGGTTGTCAAACGCTAACGGTGCTATTTCGGTGAGAATCGATTTCTCTTTTTAATTATACATGCTATAATTACCAGTGGTCGAAATCTGTCAGGGAATTGAGTCCGCCTCTTCCCCCGGACTGTATTCCCTGGATGTACCGGCTATTTTAGACGGATCGTATTCCCTAGGGAGTTGAATTGAGTCCGGGCCTCCGGGGGGGGGGGGGGGGGGGGACGTGTACCCTATGACACCGGCATACAGCCAATAGCTACTAAACCATCTCTAAATTGTGCTGGAACCAGGTTGAAGTGGCAACCAGCAAGTGGAAGCTAGGACAGTCGACGCTGAGGTTTTACCGTCAATTGCTCTTCTAATGGCCCTTTGCCGCTTTGGAGTGAACTTATCAAAATCCCTTCACTGAAGCGCAGACTAGCTCGTATGTCTCCTCCTTTATTTTTGACATGGTGTTGAAGATCGAAGGTTCTCTACCTTTGACAGCTTCAATTATCCCACTGGTTCCTTCTCTAGATGGCTAATAGGCTTAAGATCCAGTCTTGGTAGGGTCATAAATCCCTAGTCCCGCTATATAGGGATGTTGGTAAAACAAACAAAGCTTCTTCTGTTTCAGTTACACCTCCCCCCAGCATGGCTGGAAAGAAACGCTTTTTGATAGCCTCATTCAGTGGTCCAAAAGCATCTGCACAGTCTGGCACAACTCTTAGGAGGAAGACCCATTCACACTGCAAAGATCAGTTTGGTCAGAGACGCAAAAGCTGCCTGAGGTGACTTGGCAGCAGCTTGTGACAGTATATTTCCACACATTTTACCCATATACATCATGCTGCAGGACGTCAAATGTACTTGAATTTATAGCTATATATGTCTAGATCTGCTGGGCATGGGTGGTAGAGCTTGATCCTCACTTTTCCGGAGACGAGGGGGGGGGGGGGGGGGGGGGGGGGGGGGGGGAATTCTTCGTGATGTTCAGTTTGGCCTAGCTGGTCGGTTAACAGGCCTGGATCCGCCCACAAGGCAGGGGGGTGTCACACCACACATGCATATCAGTGGTCGTTATACAGGGTACAAATTGAACCTTTTTAGCTATACCTTTGAGAGTGCTCATTGCGGGCGAAAGCAATTACATGTAAAGAATTCGCTTTGACCGTGCTTGAACACTTAATCAATTATGAATATACATGTATATTGATTAATGATACGTATTTATTAAATCGACCTGGCATGCAGGCCTGACGTTCGGCAACCCTGCTATATACCGCTAACCTTCT
>OX442436.1:1988662-2052331 GCA_949361645.1 Spongilla lacustris
GTAAATTTAGCCGGACCAATTTTTTCTTACCCAGACCATTTTTTTTTTTAAAATTGGTCCGCCCGGATTATTTTCAGAAACCAAAATTACCGCCGGCCGGACCAAAATTTTCGTTACAGGACATAGCAATTTTTATATTCGTTTTTATATATCTAACTTGAGTGTGTCTGGGAGTGCCATGTCGGGGACAGCATCAAGATGGTGGCTAGCCACTCGTTTACAAGTGTGTCGAGCACCCGTTCATGGTAGGTTGTGCCTGTTTACGCTCTGAAGAGCGCTTCACTGGTTTCTGGCCATGCACAATCACAGGCTAGGAGGTCCCCTTACTCCCCTACTTGAAATTGCTAAATGTAGGTACATTTATAAATTAAATAAGAGACTGAATCAACAAAGCCAAACCTAGCATACCTTAATTTGTTAAGAGGTCATATGATCTTAAGAAACCAATGGATTGATATACATGTATTTTCCCATATTATTAACATGCCTACGTGCATGTGCGTTTGAGCCCGCATCAGCACTTGCATCAATTAAAACAGGATGGAGTGGCACCTTAGAGGATGTTTTTAAAAACAACCATAATGGTCTGTGGTTAAACTGATTTTTCCTTGGAAACCTAAACAAAGGACTTCTGACAGAAAAACTGATGCCATGTTCATGAGGTGGCATATGGATTATCATTTTGTGCACAGAGCCTGGTCAATGCAATGGGGAGGAAGGTATATATGCCCTACTTTTCTTCACAAAAGTAAATGACTTGGATGGCTAAATTGGATGCAATCTAAAACTATGTGTTGTTGTTCACTGGCATCGTCATGTAAACCATCCAACCATCAGAAATAGTATTTATATATATATATATTATCTCTACTATATCATGCTGTACGGCAGGGTTGGGTATCGTATAGAGTGGTTAAATGTATTTCCCTTAAGTTGCCAAACTGGTATAATGAAGTATCTATAGCAATCCTAGCCTCATGTGCACCTTCAGAAAGGGCTTGCTCAACAGCATGAGTTATACACTAGAAAATAAATGATGGAGCGACTTACAATGCAGAATGACTAAATTACAATATTACTATTAAAATAAAATAAGTTGCGTAAGATTTGTAGGCACCAACTGAGCAACAAGTAAGGAAATAAAGAATTACAGTCAATATGAATATCACATATCTGCAAGTTTTACTCAACTGAAATCTTACATCACAAATTAAATTTTCATATCTGGTTAATAGTCCATTGGGGAGCAGGGTGATGGCAAAAAAAGAACACGTCAGTGACTGAAATAGCAAGGACATACTTCATATCACTGCAACTGAGTGCCGAGCTCCAATGGCTGGCACAGTATAGCTCCAGAATGATGATCATTACTGTTGTTCCCTGCAGGATGGCTGGTTTGTTTGTGCAACTAACTGCATGCATGTGGAGTGTGGGTGTGAAATTACTTTAATAGTTGCTGTGATGGTGGATGGGACAGTCTCTCTTATGTGACCTATTGTCATATTCTCATTCATCCCCATGAACAATCATTGTGGAATTGGTTCTACACCTGACCATCACCTGTTTGCATGAATAACAGAATAAATGACTCAAGGTGGACGATATCCGGAGATCATATACTGCATGGGAATGCTGATGCTAAAAACTGAGAAATAAAGCTGTCTGCAAACTCAGAACATTAATTAATAGATGCCCTGTATGAACCACTATTTGGTTTGAACGTCGAAACCGAGTACACTATATATAGTTATACATTAGTGCATAACATTTCTACAAGCCGTTAATTTCTTGGAAAGGATGATGCTGGATTGCCATGGCGAAAGTTTACTTATTACTGTATGTCCTAAACCACAGAGGGATGCCAAAATGGATACCAGGAAAAGTTACTGCTGTACGGGGTCCATTGACACTGGTTGTAACGTTGGATGATGGCACAGAAAGCCGTTATCATGTTGACCATGTCAAGGAGCGGATTACCGGGGGTAAGAGGGACTCTGGAACATTTCAGCAGCCAGAATTGGACCCTCTGCCAACCATTGTCACAATGGCAGACAGACAAGCTGAATTACCGCAGGCACCAGCCCCTCCCATCGCGGAAGTCGAGCCGGATCCTGACCCTTTAGAAGAAGAGGCTCCTCCAGTGGCCGACCTTGAAGCTGTCCCTCTTCTGCCCAGACGCTCTATACTCGTCCTCACCGACCCCCGGAGCGTTATGGCTTATGAGGGGAGAAGTGTAGTAATTGTAATTGATTATTAACAGCAGACTATGGGGCTGCAATAGAACCTTCTAGACTAACAGGCACGTGAGGCAGACTCTTTTAAGCGCTGGAATTGTAAGTACGGTTCAGTTGGCAACCCGGAGTTAGATAGCTGGACTATTGAGGCTCTACCCGTCACTCCCACTCTTCTGCATGGACTTGGCCATTCCGTGTATGGTGTTGTATATGCTGTACTTGTATAACTGTGTGTGTGTTGAGTTATTACACAGTGCAACACAGCTAGCTAGCAAATCTGTCCCCGCATTGCACTAGTTTTACCTGACTAAATGTCGTACATTGACCACAACATGTACATGTACGGTGAGCTGTAGAATTAATTAAACTTGATACATGTAAATATGCACACAATTATACATGTATTTATCCAATGTACAGTATCACATCACATTGTTATAAAAGCTGCATGCGATCAGGTGCAAGTTCAGTTGCTCACATAATTAAGTTCATGCATAACGGAAAACGGGCAAGGGTTTAGTGCATGGCACTCGCACTCGTGTGCGGTTCATGTCGGTCCCTAGCTTTCATAACTAATTCACCTGGCAGCAATCTGGCTGTGCATGCACGTCGGCCTGATAACTGCTACTCTTTTTTCCCCTCAACGTTCCTGTAGCCCATCTTGGTGATCAATTAATGTTCCATGCATGCACGTTCAGTGATCATGTGATGAGGATTCCGAACACAAAGCTGTCGGCTCTGTACTGAGTTTTTAGCGCGCTAAAGCGAGTTCAGTGTCATGCATGGAGGAAGACGTTAGGGCGCGTCCTCTCGTCTAGCTTTCTCCATGATACTGAACTCGCTAACCATAGATTAAACACCTTACCGAACGGGTTTGGAAACCATAATGCATTCCCTTGCATTGCAAAATGTTTCATCATCGATCGTTACGCATGAACATGAAAAAGCAAAGTACATGTATATAATTGTAAGCGTCACTATGAAGCTTGTCTATTCGGAGCCACGTCCAAAGGAGCCGACTTTTAAACTTTGTGCCATGGGAAACACTAGGATTTTGTCAGTCTTCAGTTTTGCGGCTCGGATTACTGTGGCAACGCAGAACACGTATATCAAAGGCAGGTATGGCAGTGTGGTTTTTAACAAACGTGTAGATGTGTTGGTTATAGCTTCATAGCCAAATTTACGCCTCTTAGACCTCTATCGGCTCTCGGACTCACTATAAAGCTTCTAAATATTTTTTTGAACAGCTTGAATTCGATTGTGTTGCAAACTCTTGCTATAGTTTAAAAGGTAACTAGGTTTTTCCTTTATGGCTGCACTTGTGTAGTGGATATACAGCTTCAACGTAACTGCTGGTGCGTGGTACATATACGTTGAAAGAACGCAGGACCACTGACCTATGGTTGTAATTGGTGGTTGCCTCAAGGATCGGCAAGGTATTTCAAGGCAGCTACATGTTAGTGGTTATGTTATGACGTCATATTCACGGATTTATAAGGTCTTTTAATCTATGGCTTAACCATGGCGGTATTAATCTGACTTCACTCTGCATTTGGCGGCATGCAGCTGGTAGTTGTTCCTCCCTCCTCCTATAGACACTGACGCCCCGGGGCATCTGATTACACTACCATTGAGCACCTATTGCCATGCAGTAGAGGCCGATTTGTGGATAGGCTGCTTCGTAAAGAGGCTGGTAACTTCCTAAGGCACAGGGCCACTGCACTGTAATTCAAGTGGGACAAATCCTATCACATTATGGGCAGTTGTATAAGATCACGGCTTGCTTTTGTGCTGGGGTTCTATCAGCAAGTCTCTGTCTGAGGGGGGGGGGGGGGGGGGGGGGGGGGGGGGGGGGATTTGATGATGTTGCTCAACTTCTTAATACCATGCAGAAGTATCATCTAATTGTATGTGTTTCGTGTATGTTGTTTTATCGTTACTTTTTTTTAAAGCGCGGTGGAACGATGTAAACAATTTTTACATGACATTGCACAGTGTAATCGGTTTTAGATTACAAGCAACAACTGATAGCCCGGTGTACTCTTTCAAACTGTATACTCTTTTGGTTTGAAGTTTTAACCACCACAGGCATGTACTTATAAAAGGATACAAGCAGTTACATGTATATGTACCTTGCTTGACAAACACCCATCACATTGACCAGACTCTGATTTTGCATGTGCGCAAAATGATCATTCATGTATGATCCTCATGAACATGCATGGCTTCAGAGTCATTTTGTTCTGTCAGAAGTCCTTTGTTCAGGGTTCCAAGGAAAAAAACAGTGTGGCCACATTTAACCTCAGAACATTATGGTTTCAGTTAAAAACATCATCTTGTGAGACCCTTAGGTGCCGCTCCATCCTGTTTTGATTGATGCAAATGTTGATGCAGGCTCAAACGCACATGCACGTAGGCAAGTTATGGTTATATATATAGTATATCAATCCTCTTACAAACTAGGGTACTCAAATCAATTCAAAATGCTAAGTGTTTGGCTTTGGACCACATAATAGGTTTGAAATCTCGATTTTAATTTGGTCCTTTCTTTACATGTATATGCATCCACATTTATAACCAATAGTTTGAAAAAGTTTGGTTTGACATACATGTATATCAGCCAGCAATTTTAACACGTTTGCATACCATACTGACAAGATATAAAAAATAAAATTGGTTATCTAGAATATGTACACTCCAATTGAATAAAAATATAAATTTGAACAAGAGTAATAAATTATGTATTCTTTTATTTATTTATTACCTGATTGACAACTGATTTCAGGTAGATAGATTTACTTAATTATAGGCGTGTAATGGGTCTGGGAGCGCCATTCTGTGATAACATAAAGAAGGGTCCAACATAACGATGGGGCCTGTCACGCCGTAAATGGTCCGGGCTATAACCGGTCCGACCGGACCGTCCATGGTGCTACAGATGGTCCCCCCCGGACCATCCATGGCCACCACCCATGGTCTCCCTCTGCTACATATGGTCCCCCTTTTGTAGTCACAAATATGTCAACCTTTTCGAGCCGACCATAAAACGTAAGATTCAGAAAATGACTTCAGTACGATCGAGTTAAGAAACATATCCGTGCCACCACAGACTGTCGAGCTGTTTTTAAAATGAGTGGCGAGTGTATATCAGCAAAAAGGAATAGTATTGCGACAAATTCGATGACATACAACTCTTCATGCGTGCACATGCAGATTTCCTTCGTTACACTCAACGGAGAGATACCATTTGCAACGACGTGCATCAAGCTTAACTTATAACAATTTACAGCTAATCATTTTGAGATTATATATGTAACGTATAGTATTGGTATGTGTACTGCGTCAATCTGCTGACAGTATTGTGCAGTATTCGTACATGTATGTATAGTGGCGGATCCAGGAGGAGGGTGAAGGGCGGTCCCCCCCCCCCCCCCCCCCCCCCCCCCCCCCCCCCCCCGCCAAATACAGTTCAGTAATTATGCAGCATACAATTAGTATACGATAGCTAGCTTCGCGCATCATTTATGCGCTGCGCATGCATGATAAGTGGATGTTTGTTTTTAGCTATATAGATCGCTAAAAATGCCCCCTCCCCTTCCATCTGATCACCTATCTAATCGGGGGGGCGGACCATCTGTGGCAGAGGGAGACCATCTATGGCACCATGGATGGTCCTAGGGGGACCGTTCACAGCGCCAATGATGGTCCGGGGGGACCATTTGAGGTTGCCATGGATGGTCCGGGGGGCCAATTATTGGGGGGGGGGGGGGGGGGGGGACCAATTATTGGGGTGACCATCCGTTGTGTGACAGGCCTGGTGGGGCTAGCAACTCATACACAGGTGTGTAGGGTACCTGTTTACTCTCCCTTCGCCAATGTACGAAGAAACAAAATACTACAAATCAGTATCATTAGAAATAGGAGACAGAATGCTTTGTAGCACACACATTTTTTTAAGATTCCAGCAAAATATAATTACAATTGCAATTTTCCTTATTTATGTTTGGCAAACTGTCACTTATTAACCATAAACAGTATGGAAATAGTGCTGCCAGGTTTTATAAAAATAATGATAAATAAAAACATAATTATATACATTTATACCCTACTCAAGTGTTTTAAAGTTAACCATACATAAACTTCAGGAAATGTTGTATTAAAATCTGGATAAATGATTGAGCATGCAGAAGTCAGAAATCATCAGGTGCCCATGCATGTACATTTACATTGGATTACAAATATGAAGGCAATAATGGTGTAGAAAGCAGGGAAACAAGGGTTGAATGATAAGGAAAAACGAAATAGTCCTATCAGTATTTAGCCGGCACACATTGTGCATTGTTATGGATCCGCTTCGCCATCGCGCAGCTCGCGCACACCAACGAAACAATTAACCGCAAATCTTTATCGACATCCACGCACATTGCATGTAATCTACGCAAGACAAAACAAGCACTGCCTATCAAGTCCACTCTCTCCTCTCTCACTATAACGAATGTTTCCTCTCCTTTTATATCCTGCTGCTCCTCACAGGTGACACTGATAAAGAGTTCCCTGTCACTCTTTCACTGTATGGGACCCCTTTCATCCTCCTTGCACTCAGCATCCTGGCGCCTATTCATAGGGTCACACTCTTTAGACTCTTCTGGTCAGCTTTGCTCCATGACAGCATGGAAACATTTCATTGTACATGTGCATTGACTATTTCGCAAACCATTTTATCAAGCAGCGTATTTAGCCTTAATTGCATGTGAGGTCGAAGTAGGACTGAGAAACAGTTGATTGTGTCAGAACCAGACTTTCATTTGCAATCTTCAGTGAGATCTATTAGCTTGTGTTTGTGCATAGGTGAAAAGTCATATAGTTTTGTGCGCATTTCTTTCTCGTTTTAATGATATGATTATAATACTGAATATATGTGAAAAATAATTTATGAACCTCAATATCACAATTGTAGCCTAAAATTAAAGTGCATCAAAAAGACCCTATTTCTACACACTTCTTATGCTTACAGGTATAATGTTGTGATCACATCGTTCAGCCCAGCGTATTTTATCTTGCATGGTAAGCGCAGAAGTAAAAAATAAGGTGTCTTATAAAAGTATATATATATTAGTAGGTCTTACACGGATGTATTTTTAAAAGCGGACTGTAAAGCGATTATTTTTCGAAGTGGGAATCTAGCGGGGCAGTCAAGTAAACCTCCATCATGGGAAGATGAGAGGCGGGCCCAAACATTTGTTTTGCCAAACTCCTCGGGTGAAAAATCACCAATCTTTGCAGGATTCGAACTCGCTACCCCGTGATTCAGAAACACTGGCTTAACTTTAGAGTTGAGCCAAATGACTACTTATGAATATGATATGCTAGAACTAATCTTATCAGCATCAGGTCCACATATCCCTGGCAGAAATGCATCCTGTTTTTTTTTTGTTGTTGTTTTTTTTTCACATTGAATTTCAAACATGTTTAATATACTGTAAAAATCGATTTGATTTTGATATGTATAAAAATAAAAAAACATTTCCTATTGCTAAAATCAAGACATTTCAACCACGCATAATTAGTAAAATTTATTCATAATTGTATTTTTTTTAAAGATGACGCAAGATATTTCACAGCTAGTAGTTTGCTGCTGGACGCTAGGCTATAATACCGTAAATGGTTACTATAATCCACACCTCATTATCAAGCTACTTTTTGAGCGAGTCATATGATGGCATCTCCATTCAGATATGTGCATAACATGGTTCTTTGATCTTGACGTTACGTTCATCGCTTTCAGTGGCGTAGCGAGGGTGTTGGGCGCCCGGGGGCAAAACTGATGCATTAATGGCGCCCCCCCCCCCCCCCGCTTTCGTATTTGGCTAAATGTGAGGCCCCCTCCCCCCTTTCCCAACAGTCCTGTATTCCTATTAATCGACCCCCCCTGCCAGTCTTCCTGCCTACGAGCCTGCGTATGCATATGCATGTGTGCATTGTGTGTGCTTATGTGTACATGTGTGTATATGTGTTCATATGTGTATGTATGTGTTAGCATGTGTCTGTCATGCACATGTGTGCAGGTGTGTGTGCTTGTGTGTGCATGTGTGTGTGTGCATGTGAGTGTGCATGCATGCGTTTGTGCATGCATGTTTGCATTTTTTGCATGCATTGTGTGTGCATGTGTATGTCTGCATATGTGAGCATATGTGTGTGAATGCATGTGTGCATGTGAGGTTTGCATGTGTGCATTGGGTGTGTGTTCATATGTGTGTGTCAGCGGTGACGGAAGGAATAAAAAAGTGCAGCTGCCATTATGATGAAATGATTAATAAGCGGTATATGGCACAATCGTAAAACCCTCATCGCCATAAATTTGAATATTTCATGATGTATATTTATATTTATCTGCATGCATGCCTTCTTCTTTTATCCATGACTCAATTCTCGAAACACCTTCACTTTTAGCAACTGAAAGAGTCTTATTCTGTTTTGTAATCATGCCCTCTTATAGGGGTAACCCTACTTGTCTCGCTAAAAATTTCATATTTGAAAGAACATTGCTACCTCTCTTGGCATTCTACTTTGTGTTGCAATGAGAGGCTGGAAGCAACTGATCTATAGTTGACGGCAATATGATGACCTATAGACAGGCTTCTTTATAACATATTGTAGCCTCATGTATCAGAAATTTCTTTGCAGTGTCCTTCCAATTGCTAAAACCTATTGATATGAACGCTGCATCAACATTAGAAGACCATAAAAGCTTCTCTTCGATTTGACTGTATAAGAGGCAACTGAATATGTCATTTTCTTCACAACAGTGCTAAAGAGGCTACATTGGTCGAACCCTCTAGGTTGATGTGGTTTCGCAGGAATACAACTTGCAATCACTAAACTTGAAGCCATGCATTTCTTATGAAACACAACACTGAACTTGAAGCCATTTTCTGATGAAACACAACACTGAACTTGGAGCTACTTTCTTATGAAACACAACACTGAACTTGCAGCCATTTTCTGATGAAACACAACACTGAACTTGAAGCCATTTTCTGATGAAACACAACACTGAACTTGAGGCCATTTTCTGATGAAACACAACACTGAACTTGGAGCTACTTTCTTATGAAACACAACACTGAACTTGGAGCTACTTTCTTATGAAACACAACACTGAACTTGGAGCTACTTTCTTATGAAACACAACACTGAACTTGGAGCTACTTTCTTATGAACAAATCATGATCACTTGGAGATAGCAGCAGGTGCAGTAAGCTATCACTCATGTGTTTATGCAAGCAATTTATATAAGATCATGAATAACTAATAACCGGTACAAAAAGTGGAGCCGCCATGGCGGCTCCGGTGGCCATGGTTCCGTCGCTGTTGTGTATGCGTGTGTGTATGTGTATATATGTGTCTGCAAGTGTGTGTGTATGTGTTCATATGCAGAAGGAGTCTGTCATGTACATGTACGTGGTACATGTGCGTGTGCATGTGTGTGCATCTGTGTCTGCATTGTGTGTGCATTGTGTGTGCATGTGTGCATTGTGTGTGTTCATGTGTGTGTACATGTGTGTGTACATGTGTGTGTGCATGTGTGTGTGCATGTGTGTGCATGTGTGTACGTGTGAATGTGTCTGCGCATGTGTGTATGTATGTGTGGCATGTCTGTACATGTGTGTGACGCACATGTGTGTATGTGTGTGCATGTGTGTGTGCATGTGTGTGCATGTGTGTACGTGTGAATGTGTCTGCGCATGTGTGTATGTATGTGTGGCATGTCTGTACATGTGTGTGACGCACATGTGTGTATGTGTGTGCATGTGTGTGTGGTTATGTGTATTTGTGTGCGAGTACATATGTATGTGTGTACGTGTGTATACATGCATGCGCATGTGTGGTTATGTGTATGTGTGTGCATGCTCGTGCAAAAAATTTGTACGTATAACTGCATCTGCTATGCAAACCATGCATGACCCATGGAATCATCTCTTTCTGTCATAACTGTGACCCGCAGCTGGTTATAGACCAAACCTGGTTGATCCGGATAAAAAGTGATCCGGCTGGATCACTTTTACATGTATAGTTGCAATAATTGATCTTGCTGGTGTCACGAAATAGATTATCCCCCGTAAAAATTTATCCTCCGGGTAATGTATTCAAGAATTTTTTATCCATCCTGATAAATTAATCCGGAATTGTTTATCCGCCGTCAGAATAAACTATCCCCCTTACTGATCCAAATCAAACAAAATAACAAACACACTTACTTCAGATTGCATTTGTTGCGAGTGTGTGTGTGTGTTCAGTTGTGTCTGTGCGCGTACACATGCAGGCTGTGAGTGCGTCGTATGCGTGTGCTTCTTCAACCTGTGTTTGTGCAAGGATTGCAATAATCTTTTAGTTTGCATGTGCACGTGACGTGCATGTGTAGTGCGTATATGTGCCCACCTGTTCCACCCAAAAATTCAGTATCATTGCACTGAGAAAAGATCAGATAACAAGCACAACAAATGCATGCAGTTGTATGTATACTGTATCATATAAACTTGATTGCATTGCCTTTATTCATTACACAAATACAAATTACAGTCATTACGTCATTCTGTTTTTCACAATACTGGACCGCTTCTTTGCTGCTTGTTGGAAATCAAATAGATCATCAAGGTGATAGATAACAGATGTTATAATTCTGTAATAGTAAATTCCTCAAATCTCTCACCTCTGGATACAAAACATCTAAGGTACATGTAAGACCGGCTATTTGCTCTGTTCCCTTTATACCCCTCCTCTAGGGCAACTCCATACAGAAAATGATCCACCTATGAATATCGATGAGCTTATCAAGTCTATAGTAGCTTTCACCTCAGGCAAAATGTCAGTGACATTTTGGTGCAAAACTGACTGTACTGATTTGGCAATGATGTGAACTGATGAACTTGAACAGTGTGTGGGCACATTTTAAAAGACAATTTATTTTTTGCATATGCAACTACCATTCTAACAGCTGTACTGCTAGCCAGGAGCGAAGCTGAATGCTGTCTGTCTGTAATATGAATCACCGCAGCAGCGGTAGTAACTGCAATACAATAATGAGTGACTTACTGCAAAGTTTAAATCCAACTTGCTTACAATGCATTCTGCAAACTAGACAATGAATGTGCTTACAGGCAGTTACATTAGATTTACATAATAGTGTTCACCTTGCAGACATATACACTACAATCATACATGTTGTTCTGCATAAGTTGAAATTCTTTCCAATGGGCAGTGATTATGAAATGAAGTATCCTAAATGTGTCTTACCTTATGAAGAGAAAAAAACATGCATCCTCCTTGTAAATGTAGTTATCTCTTGTTGCATCACACTGCTGTTGTTTATGCTCTAGCAGCAGGAAGTTACTTTTGCATTTCAAACCAAAGAAAACAAAAAAAATGCTTTACCTTATCACACTAACAGCATTGCCATGAACGGTTTCAAGTACTGAATCATAAAATGTCACCTTCTATTTTTGTACTTCTATCGCCTAAAATTTCAGTACAGGGTACATAATAAGAAAACATGAAAAAACCTTAACTAATCTTACAGCAAGGAACCAATGGTCTGGAATATTGCATGGCGTTAGGATAAAGCTGTATTCAAAGATAATTTTGTTCTGAATTGATTAAATCTATGCATTTAAGCTCTATTATATACCAAATTAAAACTACCTCAAAAATTGATGAAATCTGGTGCAAGGATTCTCCTAAGATAGCATGGTGAACACAAAGGAGTTAAGGCATTTTATTGTAGTGTTAGACAACTACATATTAGGCAAAAGGTTACATCATGAGAACTGACTTTTATTTTACTAACATTCGCATTGTCATTTTCAAGCATGTGGACAAATATGTTTATGACCCATATGTAGAGGGATTGGAAGCTTAAACTATTAGAACTGCATGGTTACAAGAGCACAAACACATATACATTATCTTCTATGCAATCTCCCTTCAATAGTTAAAGATATTCGGACACTCTGACTGCAACAGCTCCTGACCTTGCTGTTATCATTGCCTCTGAGAAAAAGGGGGGATATAATAATACCGTCAGGTGCAGTTCATGTCTGCAATTTGATCTCATGCATGGGTATTATTTTTATGTCACAATTAGGTGTCACACTAGTCCTGGTTCTCTTCACTTTCTGTGTAGAGCCATATTCATCTGCTGAGTGCTAGGCACCATCACACATGCCAACCTCTGTCTTAGCTGATGGTAATATGTCACCAGCAATAGCTCTCTTCACCTTCACAAATTGATCAAAATGAAACTTCCTTTTAAGACAAATAAGTTTATATGTGTTTTTCCTACATGTTTCAGCAACAAAAACAGGCCCAAGCCTTTTGGTGGATAGTTTGTCACCCTTTCTTGTATCTCGTCTGGAATTGGCATACCAGACTTCGTCTCCAACTACAAACTCTTCTTGCCTGCAATGTTTTCTGTCGCACTGCCTTTTTTGGGTGGCCTGTACTAGTGATTTAACCAGACAATTTGTGCTTGCTTAAGTAAGTACTCAGAAGGTGGAAAGCTAAATTGGGAGGATGATTTAGACCTTTTTTTGCTTGGTTATCACTCATCCGTACAATCATCTTCATTGTATTCTCCATTTGAACTTGTTTATGGTGTGAAAGCAAGGTTACCCATTGAATTAGATCTTCCACGAAATAAATGTTGAGCTGATAAAGATTATATCTCTATGGAAAAGTTAATGGTGAACTCAAAGTGCTAGGTGAAAAACGTAGTGATGCTTGTGTAAGTATTCACCTAGTACAGGACACCCAAAAAAAGGCAGTGCGACAGAAAACATTGCAGGCAAGAAGAGTTTGTAGTTGGAGACAAAGACTAGTATGCCAATTCAAGATGAGATACAAGAAAGGGTGACAAACTATCCACCAAAAGGCTTGGGCCTGTTTTTGTTGCTGACATGTAGGAAAAACACAATGTGTGCAATACCTTCTCCATAGCCAATATGGTTTGCCTGGATTTCAAGCAACAACATTGGGATATCATTTAACATTTGATATAATGAGAAATGGTTTTATTCAAATTCTGCACAATGGAGAGGATAATTGGTTTACAATTTCAACCCTTGGATTGCCATCAGGCTATGTGCACATCTATGATAGTCTCTATAACACTTGTACTGATCATGGCATTGAACAAACTTCTTCCATTCTTTCTACTCCTAACAGTGCAGTGCAACTCCATTTCATGGATGTTGATAAACAGACTAATCATACGAACTGCGGCCTGTATGCCATAGCTTATGCCATTGATTTATGCTGTGATGAAGATGTGTGTTATAGGAAATATGACGCAGTACTGATGTGTCAACATCTGTCAAAATGTTTAGAAAGTAGAAGATTAACTGCATTTCCTGGTTCAGATAGACCAAGCAGCCATGTTATCGCAAAAAGGAGCATAAACGTGAGGTGTTATTGCCGAATGCCGAATGCTGGATTGATTATTCAATGCAATTCCTGCAAAGAATGGTTCCACGACAAATATGACATCTCAATTCCAAAAAAGCCTGGAATGATAAAAAATACAAATGGCATTGTAAAAACTGTCAGCCCATCCACTGAGCCCAAAACATTAATTTATATATCATGTATGTAATCTGTACTCTGTTTCTTGTTTGCCATTGATCACAAGTGCTAGTGTTGTATGATATCATTTAACCTGCTGAAAACATGACTGCATGCCATAGTGGCATCCATGCATGTTATCCTCACTTGACTCCAAGTGTGCAATTTACCATGGGGAAAATCGCATGTATAGGGTTTGTGGGAGACATGAAATCTTGCACAGGTATCCTTTGCACAAAATGTGCCACAGCATGTAGGTTTGTGTTCAGAGATAAACTGTGATTGTTTGCCAAATAATCAATTGCTACTATAGTATAAACCAGACCTATGCAAACAAGCTTAACCATTATGATTATAATTCGGCTAATGAGTTAGTTTTTTTTTTGAATACCAAATATGCTTTCAAAGGAGGGATTTTTATAACATCCCATGGGGACAGTTCCTGGTATAATCCTACAACACCAGTATAAACGAACATAGACTTGGTGATGGTGAAAATAAGACTGATACTATTATGAGGGGACATACTATCCTTGGATACGCTGTCCGGGGGGACAGTTACTCCTAAGGGGGGACATACTATCCTAGGATACACTTTCCGGGGGGACAGTGGCTCCTAGGACTGGATGTCCGGCGGACGCAGAATTCTAGGATACAATGTCCGGCCGGACGCGTATAATTCGGGGGACGCGTAATCCTCCCGATCATGTATGAGCTGAAGGCTGAATCCATCACGAGACTTCTAATGTGGATATTCCATACATATACTTCAAATGGATATATATTGCAATGGACACGCAAGAATACTCAGCAGTAAATCCCCCCCCCCCCCCCCCCCCTACACACACACACTCACTCCCTACAACTGAAACAGCACCTGTAAACATGCCGGAGAAGCAATATGATTGTTACATATATTGGATGTTCCACGATATATAATTGTTTAACGATCACAATCCGCTAAAGAGTCCTGAACATAGTTGTCTCTGGCTATAAAGATCCTGTTAGGACTACCGAACAGCTGGTTGAATGGGGGACAAAATCTGCTAGCATATAATATATCCCAGGGAGACAAAATCTGCTAGCATATAATATGTCCCAGGGAGGCATAATCTGCTAGCAGATTGTGCCGGGGGAAACAATATATGCTGGCAGATTTTGTCCAGGCGAGGAGGACACCGCGGGATGGCCCGAGAAAGTCTCTCAAACGTTAGGCTTAACCAAGGACTATATTCTGTGGATAACTCAGAAAGATTTCCATATCACTCTCAGTAACTCATGGCTGTCTTCCTCCCAGCCTATAACCTTTTGCAAGTACTGCAACTGCTTCATTTGGTTGCATGAGATCCAAAGAATGAAGTAGTATATGTATATAATAATAATAATATATATAGATGTACAATTAGTCTAGAACTGCAATCATACGGGTATGTGTTACAGTCTATAGAAAGCTACTGCACTCAAATTAGCTTTGCCCGCTTCAGTGCATGACATGCAGTCAGTAACTTAGAACAAACATGTAATCGCGTTACACAAGCGGATCGAGAAGTCCCCGCGCGCTTCCCGAGGTTGGCCTCACTTCCGTGTCCCTCATGCACTGTCACAAGTTAAATTTGTGCATCACTGAGCAAGGCACATAAATTACAGGCATGCAGGATGTTGTGCTAAACATAGCCATAACAAATACAAGTGCCCTGTTTTTATATATGCCGGTTTGTACAGTGCTTTTATAATTCAGTTTGAATGCATCAAACGCCACAAATATTGATCATGGGAATGAAAAGAATAATGACTGCCACCATAGTTTTTGTCTTCGTTGGTATATTATTGCCGTGGACTCACTGTTCGTGCATCTATGGACCCGAGAATAGTAGTTGCTCCCCTGGAGCCGAGAATCGGACACTTTTGAATGGAATTATGGCACTGAGAAAGTTACTGGTAAATCGACCATGTTTATCAATCCATCCTTTTTTTATTGCCGTAGAATTAGTGCATGAATTAACTGGTAACTCGCTTAAATTTTTCTCCCCCCCCTTTCCCGACAGCAAACGCTCAATGGAGTTTCGCAAAATCTCAGCATTATAACCACGATGAACTATTACGTGCACATGATTGGCCAGGTGCTATCCAGTGATGAAGCAACCCATAACAGCACCTCGAAGGCGGCGGTGTATTCAACCGTCACTGACCTTGTTGTTCAAGAGGCCTGCAGATATGTAAGCTCGTTTTTGATCACATCAAACTTGCATGCATTGTCGATTTTATTTCACTATCATTTCTTCATATTTTTTGTATAGATTAACAGCCTGCTACAGTCAAACGCCGCTATCAATTGCACTGATCCTGCAGAAGTCACCTTCGCTGCTATAAGTTTGGAACTAGTACCCGAGATCCAACGATTCAAAAGTGCCATGCCGCCGATGGACTGCCTCAACCTATGCAGGTGGATATGGTGCACTCTTCCTGAGGCTACACGGCACTCAGCGTACCAGACAGCAGCCTGTCCACAAAACTGCATAGTTAATTGCACAGGTATATCCCAGTAGGGATAATTTAAAATTTTATTCATAATAATATGCAAAACTGTATCAGTTTGTTGTTGTCTTTGCAAGCATAATATTGCATACATGACTGAATTTCAACAAATAAGGACTTCACAGTGTTTACATTGTGTAGGTACTGTCACAAAACTGACAGCAGTCTGTATAGGCAAAAAGAAAAACAAAAAATAAAAAGATTCTACACAGACGCATATAGGAAAAGCTGTTTAAAAATGATGTGGGGGGGGAGAGAGAGTCACCCCTTTACCCCTCCGGTGCAACACTATGCAGGAATTTTCGTTGCATGTTGCTGCAGACAGCAATTTCTTGATAAATAACAAAATAAAAATAATCAATACAAAGCATGGATAAAAATACTGAATATTTTTAAAAGGAACCATGATAAGTGGGACTAGCAGGGTCTGCTCTCTGAGTGAGCAAGGTCAATCAATGTTAGAATAATTATGGACAGTTGTGGTATATGACGATTTAAACCATGGTGACACGAAAACCAAGTCTCAGTAACAGTGTGGCTGAAAAAGTGTTTTGCTGTAGCCTTGGTCATATATTGCTGCGTCTTTCAAATAGAATATCATTTTTGTAGTAAGCAATGTCCTCCCCCTCCAATTGTCCACATTTGCCAGCACCTTGAGTTATGTAGATCCTAGATTGAATTGATATGTGCTTCAGTTAGGTGCCATTTTTTTTTATCTTGTAATTGCCTAATAAATATTTTAACTCCTAACACTCCTGTGCCAAGGGCATATGAGTATGTATCGTGATCTCAGTCACACAATCATGTAACTGGATGTATGATGATAAGTCAACTCTGTTCTTTAACATGGGTGCCATGAGTTGAGGGGAGTATGCTACAAAAAACTAATTATAGGAGGTAGTCCAACTCTTCATATTACAGCAACACTATACATAAGCTGTTATATAGGTCATATGCTAGGTGTGCACATTTTTGATATGGAAGAAACTATAACGTAAGTAGTTGTAGACATGCAAACATGTAAATTGTACAGTGTACATGCATGCGCAAGGTACCATGTACATAATTATATTATACACAGTACATTCGGCACACGGAGAGTTAATTTGCAAAAAATTTGCTGCATTAGCTTAAAAAAGTTCAGCTGATCCCTAGCCAGGTAACAAGCATATTAATTTCACTGAATTTTTGGAACATTCTGGTTACTTGGCTGTATTTTATGTTTCACTTGATTTATTTACACGATTTACTCATTTCATTTTACTGAAAAGTCAGCATTCCTTATATTAAGGGCAAGGATGAACAACTAGAGTTTGCCATGCAGATACAATATCTGGACATCAGTGTATTCACTGAGCAACAGATTGATTTAGAAAGACTGTCAGGAAATGGTAGTTAGACAAATTTAATATGCTCCATTCAAAAAATTAGTTTTAATAGTGCAATTTGGATGCCTTTAGTTGTAAAATGTGTCTAAGTCTTTTAACTACATATGCCTGTAGTTACTCATTGACAATTGTCAGAGAATAATAAAACCAGAGCTTCACACTGTTCCAGTGAAAGTGCCACTGAACCATCTGGGAATTAATTCATTAGGCCAATAAGCTGCATCTCTCCAGACCTATTGGCAATCATTTTATTTTAACTGTCATTGGCTAGTTTACAAAATGGAATGTAACATCCAGTACCTGCCACACAGACTATGCATTCAGCAAGCAATTTGCTGACCAAAGCAGTGTAGTTTGTCTATTCAAAGTTATGTTTTATTCCTATCCGTTTGACAATGTTGCTTTGGAATAGCATATAGGAAGTGTTCACAAAACATCACACTGTTTTTGATCATTATGGACCCCCCCCCCATCAAGTGTCATCCCATAGTAATGTATACATCATCATGCTGGTTGACCCCTTCAAGCATGGCATTATTTGTGATTGTCCTCATAAATAGTCAAGCTTTTCAAATGAACTCTATTATCTTGTAAATTGTACAGATTGGATGAGAGATTCAATTGTATGATGGAGAAATTTGAGAGTAAAAAAAACCTGTGGGAAAACTATTTGGATGCAAGCATGTAGCCTGTGATCCCTATTGACATTGACAAAGGCAGTAGCAGTCCTGATGATACTTTGAGAGTTATATTGAAGCAAAAAACTTGACAATCACAGTTGCTTTAACAGCAAATTATAACAGAAGTTACAGTTTATACTGTACAACATACATTACACATATTCACAGTCAGGCATTTCAATGGTGCCTATACAACTGCAGCAACATTACTGCAACCTAGAGACTTTGCTTAAGGTAGCTGAATCCCTGCTGATATTCAGAATAAACAACCAAACTCTCTTACAAAGGTAAGGGTCACATCGCCTCAGCTGCCTTCTGAGCGAAGGCATCATTTGACCATCAATAAATTATTCATCTTATGCTAAGATCCCGTCTAGCCTTGACCCTGTTAGTTTCCTAAGGTCTGATGGTAAACATCCTGATGGTATCACTACTGTGCCATGGAGAAATGGTAGAGTCTTGGTATGTAATGCCACCTGTACAGATACCTTTGCATCATCATATGTAGCTATGGCAGTGAAAGGGGTTGGTGAAGTGGCTGCACATGAAGAGCATCTAAAATACGTTAACTTTAGTTCTTCCCATTCTTCCAGCCTGTAGTCTTTGAGACCTGAGGTGCATATGGTCTTGATAACAAGGCTGTCAACGCTTGCACCACAATGTCTGCACGTATGGGACTGGCACAAACTAGTTCCTAGTTGGAGACCAACGGCCACTTGTATAGACACGTGTCATTGACCATCCGAAGGCCCAAAGATGGAATGGAAAGAGTATTAAGCCATGCCCAAGAATTCTTTGATGATGCAGCCAAAAGACGAGCCCTAGTCATAGGGTCAGGTGCTGATGCAAGTAAGGTCTCAAAGGTGGCTTGAATTCTGGGCAAATCCCAACATGCTTATAAGCAGGAGATGATGGTAGAGGCTGATCGTTCCCATGTGACCAAGCAACAAGTGCATCATCAAGTGATGATGAAGGTAAACCACACAGCCTGGGAGGTAGAAGTTGTTGGACCTTAGAAGCCGACACAGCAGCATAAGCCAAAACATAGAAGGTGCAAGCTGAGTGGCACTCCTAAAATTTTACAGGTAAGGATGCTTGGATCCACATTGCTTCCCTAGGTTGCAACTGATAATGTTACTGAGGTTGGATTTTAGAACATTGCCCCCCTCCGGCACCCTTCCCGAGGCGTCACCACCCATCGGTGCCCCTCACCTTCATCATGGTCCCCCCCTCCTTCTTGAAAAGCTGAGGGCACCCATGCAAAATGGCATCTTGGGCATAGAGCCTCTGTAATCTGTCTCCCGAACAGTCTTGTCTTTTCACCCAAGGACACACATCTGACTTTTTTAATAGTCAATAGGATCATTGCATGCATGGACTGGTTTAGTCAAATGAAAACCTGTGGCCATGGAGCAGAAGGATTCAATGATAGTAACAGGTTTTCGCCCCCGCAACTCTAAAAAAACAGGGCTTGGGGACGAGGCTAGGTCCTGACACACAAGTTCTGATTTGCTATGCTTGACCTGTACACTAATCTCCTCACGTAATCTCTCTACTGTTTGAAGGTCATGAATAATGATAGCTACTAAGTCATTCCCTTGTGTGTGATGTCATCAAAATAGATCAATGAACATTCTGCATGATCTCAATTCAGTGTACATCTGTTGTATAGTGAGGCAAAACAGCATAGGACCCAGAGGGTCTCCTTGCTGTATCTCTTTAGCAGAAAGTAGCACATGACCCTCGCAGAATATAAAATGAAAGAGCCAAATACGCACTTTGCAGCAGATCAGATACCAGGGCCACCGCTGCCTGTGACATTTTGTCCCTACATACATGTATGGTGTTAAGTTTGAGGAGGTGGATTTAGACTGACGACCTGCATGGATTGCAGACACCAGCACCCCCAAGAATGCCATACTCCAGTTGACATGGACCGGGCAGTCATGCCCTCCATCACCAGATCACTGTCACACTTAGCACTGAGATGGCGAAGAGTACATCCCACAGCAATAGGATATAAGCCACCATCCACTTTCTTGAGTGCAACACTAGTCTGGCACCAAAAAAAAAACATCTTGTGCAATCTTGGGTGTACAGCTTGTGATTTAATTAATCATTGCATAAAGGTCCTCTGTTTCTAGCACATGTATATAATTGATGATGTTGCAGGGGTCTGCCAACACAGCCATCTTGCATTATTTCCTTTGCATGATCGTGTGTGCTGTTTATATCAACACATCATGATGCATGACAATGATACTCAGCACGTATAAACATATAATAATTATGTAATGCTCCACAACATACTTCACAATTAGATACATAATTGCTTTTTAGGGATATGGTGTTCAGACTGAATTTTGCCTTGCACTAAATCGTGCTCTAAGATTTGAGATATGGAAGGTTACAAAAAAGTTTGCCTAAGTGCAATTTTGAAATCTTAGATGTACCCATCAGTGGTCCTGATGACAGTTATATGGTAATAATAATAATAATAATAATAACAACTTGATGACCCTCAGGTGGCATAAACTTTATTAAGAACTTGTGTTTCTTTTGGTAAGTTTTGTTACTACATCAGAACAATTCCACCATCTCTGGTAAAGGATGCAGCATTATCTTTTGATAATTGTGTGTGATCGTGTTTTCAATCAATCATCTCCAGCAATCTTTCTGATAGTCAATGGATGCAATGCACCCTTGATCTCAAGCATGGTGGTTTGGGTTTGAGAAAGGTCAGTGAGCATACAAACGCTGCTTACATTGCATCAGTGTTCGCCAACTCTTCCACAATCAAGGATCATATTTGCAGAAATGCGCCTTCAGGTGAATGTGCTCACCTAAGGAAAGCTGTTGAAGATTACAACCCCACTGTTGGTCTGTCAGATGGTTTGTGCACTCCTTTTCCCGCTGTGGTAACACAAAAGAAACTGTCATCCACCATTGATGATATGAACTATAAAACTCTTTTCCAGTCGACTCCACTTTCAGCTGACAGAGCCAGACTAACAGCAGTCTCTGCTCCACATGCTTCAGCATGGCTTTCAGTGATTCCAAACAAACAACTTGGTCCATCACTATCACCACATGAATGGAGAGCTGTAGCTAGATGGTGGTTGGGGGCAGAAGTTTTTAGTGAAGACTCCAAGTGTCCATTCTGCCATCATGACCAAGGTAGGTCTGGGCACCATGCGACTGTTTGTAAAGTGAATGGCGATCTAACCAGACATCACAACGCTATTCGCGATACAATTTTTCACATGGCTTCTCAGGCAGCCCTTTCATCTCATCTGGAAAAACCATACATTCTGCCTGGTATCAAGCAGAAACCGGCTGATATTTACATTCCTAACTGGTCTAGAGGTGAACCTTTAGCAATGGACATCACTGTTGTCAGCCCTACACAGGTTCATCTCTTAGATTACCACCATCCACAGTCTGAACAACTTTGTGCTGCTCATTGGAGAGAGGAACAAAAGCGGAAGAAGTACGAACAAAGTTTAGATGCCGAACATATACTATTTGTTCCTTTGGCTGTTGAGTCTTTTGGTGGTTGGGGCACAGCTAGTATTCCAATTTTCAAGACTCTGGCCAGAATGGTGGCCAACAGATCAGATCAGCCAGTTTCATCGGTATCTTGCTGGCTATATCAAAGGCTTGCCATTGCATTGCAGAAGAACAATGCCCGTGCAATGATTGCTAGGCAGCCTCTTGTTTAGTATAGTGTTGTTTATTTTGTTGTGTCTCAAGTTTTGTGCATTTGCATGTTTACATATATTCATTTGTACTTTGCTTGTAACCGTTGTATTGTTTCAAAATAATAATAATAATCATAATAACATAAGTGGTGTATATGTGTACTTGTAATTGTCATTTTTCAATAATAAAGACCAAAGACCATAGCCACACTCACCCTGCAGACATCCTAGTACGCAACTGGTCTTTGGGTAAGCCAGCAGCCTTTGACTTGTCTGTTACGTCACCGCTTAACTCCAATGTTTTACTCGAAGAGGGACTAGCAGCAGGTCAGGCTGCCAGAGCTACTGAGGAAGGAACACACGAGGAAAATGATACCAAATGCCAGGAGCTAGGGTGGGTTTGCGTCCCCTTGGTGGTTGAGGCATATGATGCTTGGGGGACAGAAGCAATGGAGTCATTTTCACTTCTGGCCTCTCGCCTTGCAACTAGCTCCAACAGGGCTAAGGCTGAGGTCCTAGCTGCCTTATATGGCAGGTTGAACCTCAACTTAGTTTGAGCCAACGCCACAGCCATCCTCTCCAGATGCTTTGTCCCTGACTATTAGCAATAGTATGGTGCATTTATTTATCTTACTGTATATCTATGTATATCTATGTAATGCAATGATATTATTATATTTAACTAATAATAATAATAAACACAGAGGATTCGGAATGCCCTTTTTGTTATCAACATCAAGACAAATTGGGACACCATGCCACAGTTTGCAACACGAATGAAGAACGCATCAGTCGACACAACGCTATTCGTGATGTGATACATCAGGCATGGCATCCCAAACTGCTCTTTCTCCACAGTTGGAAAAGCAGTATATCCTCCCTGGAACTCAAATGAAACCAGCTGACCTTTTTATTCCAACGTGGTCTGCAGGCAAACCTTTAGCCATAGATATATCTGTTGTCAGCCCGACACAATCACATCTATTACTGTACAACCACACACAGACCGAAAAGCTTTGTGCAGCTCACTGGAGGGAGGAGCAGAAGAACACAAAATATCTGGAGGCCCTTCACAGTCAGAACATTCTGTTCATACCAATGGCAGTAGAAACATTTGGTTGGAGAGCAGACCAGTTTTTGCCACTCTTGCGGACAGAATTTCGGGTCGCACTGGACGGGCAAAATCATGTGTCATCAATCAGCTGTACCAAAGATTGGCCATCACATTGCAGAGGCAACATGCCTGTGCAATGATTGCTAGGCAGCCTCTTGTTTAGTAGTGTAGTTTAATGTGTTTTTTTGTTGTTGTTGTTGTTGTGTCTCATGCACGTTTTGTGCATACGCATGTATACATATTCATTTGTACTTTGCTTGTAACCGTTGTATAAATTTTTTAATAATATAATACATGTAGTGTCCTTTAAATAATAACCGATTTGCACCCAGACAAAATTTATTGTGACAGGCATAATTTGCTCCAGACAAACAACATTCATGCATGATGTACATGTACTATTTTCTTTGCTACATGAAATCAAATTTTTTTTTTTACGAAGAACAATTTATTGAATTTTTTTTTATAATTATAACACAAATACACTGATATAGGGATACATGCAGTATATACACTACACGCTAATTGTGGTGCCCAATACAGAGGCAGCATTGCCGTGCTGTAGTGCAATTGACATTCTCTGGAGAAGTAAAGAGAGGGACTGATGATCGTGTGTGATGCTCTGCTGACGCCTGCTTATATCAGTGAGCAAACTGAGAGCATCAGGGCCAAGGGTACCTGAGGTCTCAATCGCAATTGGTACAAAATGGTGGGATTTGGACAGCAGAGCATATTTCTCCTTCTTCCTGGCTTCAGCAGCTGTGGCTACAGCTCTAGCTTCCTTTGTGGCATCTGCTATGTATGAGGCTGCGAAGGTGTCCACACAAGTAAAGTCCCAAACAAGACACTGGCCAGATTCGTGTGGATGGAACACTAATTGCTGCTAGAGACCTATGTATGATGGCATTGATAGCAGCATGTCTCGAAAAACGACCTTGGCTTTTGATGCAGCTGAGCCCATGAGTAGCAAGGGCATCAACATGGCCTCCACAGTGGTGGCAGATGTGGGGTTGGCAGAGTGGTGTACCCAGACGGAGACCAATTGTTTTTTTCATTCAAAATATTAAAATTTGCATTGTGAAATGAACGTGCTGTTGCATGCCTGCATACATATACATATTATACATGTAGATCATGAAGATCTAGTACAGGAAGCGAGATGATTGGTTTGGTTCAGCAGGAACGGAGGTACACTTGAACTGAGCCATTCGCAAGGATTAATGCCATCTACAGGGTTCGGAAGAGACTCTTCAGCGGATTGTATCCCTTGAAGCAGATCAAGAGCTGTGGCAGTAAATGTGACTTCTGCATGATCTTGGCAGTTGATTGGGCTTGTTATGTTCAATGTATTCATCTTAAATTGGTGGAATACAAATTGAAAGTGCAATCAGTTGCAATAACGCGTTAAAATTACAGCGCGATTAGATATAAAAACCAAATAAATAAAAGTAATCCACGAATCAGTTACCATTTACTGCCGGTTACAGATCGAGCCCAATAGAACTAGTAATTATTTGGATACCTATGCCATGCACGTATGCATCTTCCCACGCTTCAACCTACCCATCGGCAAGTGTCATAGATCACATTGTCCAGCACAGAATACCAAACGGCAAGCTTCGTATTATTAGCGGCAAATACGGCGTTACTTTCTTGAAGATGCTCTAATAGGAAAACATACTCGTTCATTTTTCCAATCACGTTCAAATAACTGTATTTCTTAATATTAAGGAACCTTGTCTGATTTTGCTGTAGTATAAGGAAGGACGGTTTTTATGTGCAAATAATGTTGATCAGAATGCTTTATTTTAATTTTACCATCACTCTTCGTAACGCTTGAAATCCGCTTGCTAGCTGGCTTTTTTCATAGGCATTGTAGTTACTCGCTGACCGTTGTACCCTTAGGGATCTGTGCACCAAGGGGATGTTTGCTGGGGAGCAAAAATGAATTGCTAGGTACATGAAACATAGGAGAATCAGTCGCTGCATTCCGCCACGTACACGATAATTAGCTATTTGAACATGTACATGCAATCTGCAGGTGGGGTTTTATAGTCTCCACCAACAGAAACGGAAGTTGAATAATTTATTGTCACGCGTATGCATGACACATTAATTGAATGGATATAGAATAAGTCATTAAACATAAATAAACACGATTACTCGTCATTTTAGTATATTTTTTCTGAATTAATGTATACAAATGTGCCCAAAGCTAGTCTTCTAATCCTTGTGCCGACCTCAATTACACACATTCGATTTCCATGTCGTTACAATACAGTGATGCGGCGAGCAGATCAAATTCAGACTTCCGTGTCATGAACAGACAAAGTTTCCTGTTTTTGGAAAATGTCACAACAATTGATATCCGCTTTTCTTCTACACATGTATCTTAGTAGTCATTTAATTCTATATTAATAATTTTATAATCATTGCTCCAAACCATGCACCACTGCTTCGCACGAACAGCACACGTATAGCTCGGGCATTTACTTAAATGTATATATATTGCATGTGCCAGAAATTTCAGCCGCTCATTATGTATTGCCAAGGAACACGTAATTGTTAACTATCTGCGCATGCGTCCATTTCCGCAGATATTGTCCCCCCTAAAAGGGGATGCTATCAGCTAGCGAATCCTGTCCCGGTGTATTCATGGAAGGGGAAGTGATATAGGAAGGAGAATATTAATTGGAGGACACAATTGGTGGGTCAAGTGACGAATTCCCTTCAAGCTAGTGGCAAGCAAGTGGCGTGTGATATTGACGACGTACGTGCAAGTTGTCCAACACAATGATACCGAGGTAAATTGGTTTAGACGCAGGTTATTAAATATTACATGATTATACGTGTATAGACGCGCACATACGCCACACCAATTACTCGTCGTCCTAGTATTTTAGTAAAAATAAAATCCGTGTTTGGGTCAATTTAGTATGGGGTTTTTCTCAGTTGCATCAACGATCCTCCCTCCACCATAATCTCTCGTGCGGCTGATGGTGCTGTAAGTGTTCCCCATCAATACTATGATGCTACTATAAGCAAAAAGTTGATTAATTAGGTCATGTGTTTCAACACGTACTGTGATGAGTTACTACACTTTTGAACTGTTTTAGTCTATGGCAATTGTATCACTGACCGAGATAGTCCTGGGGTAACCAATTCAAATCATTAACAATCATAGGTTTCACTTTAGGCTACTGCAGTTAATGAATGATTTGAAGTAATATATCACTGCAACTTTTATTTCATTTATAAAAATTCCCGTTTTGTAACAGCCATAAGCCTACATATGGACAGCCTACCTGGGAAAAACCAGAGTAGAATTTCATTTGTTTTTTTAACACCGTGCTGAGTGCTGAACAAAATATTGAACCCTAGCAACTTATGCTTTGATATATATTCAAAATCCATTGGCGCCATTATTTTGGTAGCACAGTTTAAAAACACTTTACATTGGCACCAATGAATTTCGAATACAAATCATCAGACCGCGAATTACATACTCATACACAAGGACAGACGTTTGCTCCCTCGAGCTCAATTTTTTTTACAAATACAATGCACAGCTGCATGGGTGTGGCAGCAGGTCTAATAACAACTTCAGGTGCTAGTCCCTATTATTTGTCGACCATCAAAGTACAATGTATACAATCTGTACTATGGAAGAATTTCAGCAGTTGTGACTGGGGAACAAGGTAAGTGATGGTTACGCAATAAGCTCTAACTATTACATGTACATGTACATAAGCACTTGTAAGGCAGAGCGAAAGGTAGAAATTTGTACCCCTAAGGTACAACCCCAAAAATGCTGCTGTCATGGTAACAATCCACCATTCACTCCATTCCTTTTAGTTAGTCAGCCAATGGAATTGGCAGAACATTGGTACATGCGACCAATGAGCGTATAATAGACAACTCTTAAAATTTCATAGTAAGTTGAGGGCTGGGTGTTGTCACCATGAACACACCACCCATATCATGCTTCTCCTGATCATTCACGAAGAGCCAGATGGGGAGAAACAAATAAAAGTTATTCAGTATGAAAGTGCATCCCGACGTAGTGATAAGGCAGCACAGGTAAGAGGAAGTCCTAACTTGCCTGTATGGGCCCCTAATATAGCCATATCACTTGCCCATTTTATTTTTTAATTTCTACTTGGCAATGCATCAGGCCAGACAGCCAGTAATACCAGCAGTCCACTTAGGTGCTAGTTGACTTTACTATAAATACAAGCTATACGTGTAGACTACATGTACACGTATAGCTTGTGGTCATGATCAGTTGTCATACTGGCCTTAAATCACTGAAGCGCTCTCCGAGTGCCCCCGATCGAGCGTAAACGGGTGCCTGACGCATTTGTATACGAGTGGCTAGGCTGAGTTTTGTTATGTGGCGCGCGAGGACCAGCCGATCAATTTTTTATTCGACAAGTTTTTTTTTTCAATGTAGAGAGTTTGAAATTAAATAGATGTAATTTCCCACCGGATTCGTTAACCGGGTGGACAGTTCTATGTCTAGCGCTTTTTTAAAAGTCCTATATTTAGCAACTAAAAATATATGTACTACAAAAGTGCTAAATATAGGACTTTAAAATTTCGTACCATCGTTGATCCCTTGTTCCCTTACTTTTTAAACCACCATTGCCTTCAAATCCTATATACCACCAACTTTCTCAGAGAGAATGCCTTTTGTATCTTGTTTCATTATTATTATTTTTTAATTAGTGGTGGGCCCTACAACCCGCCCGACCTACTACTCAGTACAATAGACCTATTATATAATAAAGACTAGACGGTCTGGCGACATTGCCATACCAAATCGGTTCTGATTACTTCCAACATATTGAGGAATGCAATTATGTCACGGACAACAGGCGTTCAAGATGGCCGACTTTGTGCCGACAGCCTATATATTATCTCCAGGGCCGTCGAGAGCTGGCACGGGCCCCAGGGCTATATAGTCCTTCCGGGCCCCCTTAGGGATGGATTCGGTAGATATAGAACACCATATAGGGGGAAAATATATCGCTTTCGTTTATTGGGTTATAAACTATTCATTTGTTGTTAGTGCATGTGGCGAAAAATAAAAACACTTACTGCGTGCCGGTGTAATTATGTAACATTATTTACCTACATGCATATGTTACGCGCAAAGCATGCCGGGATTTGCGCAACCCTGGATCCATGGTTTATGGTACAAACCATGCACTGGCCGTGCAATCCTGGGATTGCTTGTGCGCAACGCATAAATCAGGACAATCCTGGGACTGCTCGTTCGCAAAGCATAGATCTGTAATATGTACATAATTATATTACGATGGGAAACGAGTACATAAAAAAATAACATGCACTTGCAGTATTTAAAAAGCCCTATAGTGTACAAATACAATTTTTCTCTATACTGATGAGACACCGAGCACAGTAAACTGCGCCATGGTTCAGAACTCTGGAAAATGAGGTAAGGTTCAGTCCTTCGCGTGTCTCCCTTTGTACTGTTGCTTTGCGAGCCTCTAATAATGCTACCATATACGAAATACATTTTCCATTGAGAAACCTCACCATCACCAGTTTCAGCAGAAATAAATTATTACACCAAGATTTTCATTGGCTTGCATACCGGCATAAATCACTTACTTTCGCCATGCAATTTCATGCTCAGCACTGGAATCGTTATGTATATAGCCTGTAGGCACTTCAATATCGCACGTAAAACAGGTGACCGTATTACACGACAAAAATTTGTGACCGAAAAATTGAATTGGATCGGAAGACAGCTCACGCCAGTGAAATAGTATTTTGGGTTACTTTTGGATTCCTCTTAGAAGGTACTCATCTTACTAAGTTTTTTTGTTGTCAAATTTAATTAGACGTAATGCATCGAGTTGATGTTGGCGCATAGAAAAATAGTCACTTGGGTTTATTAGTGTATTTCCTTTTGGCATTAAAAGGCGCGATCAAAGAGATGAGGTGTTTGCTCTCTGGGTTTAATTGAACCTGTATGTTTAATACCATAACTTCCCGCTGATTCCCAAGGGGGTATCCAATAGGGCGTGCGTTGTGGCTCGAAACACTTCCAAATCGCTACTCTAAAGCTTTAAATTAGTAACACTGTGTTGTGAAGTGCCCAATTTAGTGGAAATAGTCACGTCAAGTGAGAGTAGTGTGTTTTTAATTTGGTTTCATATTGATCATATCTTAAAGTATCTCTATATATAGCTCACCTTATTATTAGAGAGGCGCAGATAAACAGGGTGGATATTAACACATCCTATGATAACCTGTCTTTGCATAAAATAGAGGTTAGGCTTGGGTGATTCCCAGAGCTTATTTTCAAAGGGGTCTCGTTCCCAGGCTGAAAAGTACCCACTATATCAGTATATGCGTATGCGTTATGACTTATTGCCCGATATGTGGGAAATCAGTTTCACATAGTATTTCATTCATCAGGCGTGCATGCTGTATCATTTAAGATAGAAGCTTTCTTTGAATTCGGATGCATTCTGTCATAATACAACCAGTTTACGGTCAGCCCTACAGAAAAATATCAAATATGACCATCTTTTCTTACAATTGCAAGCAATAGGTCTTATAGGTAAATTCGTGACTGGCAACATCTGTATGGCAATCAACAATTGTCCAATCTTGACAGCATTCCACATGTTCAATTATGTTTGAAAAAAATCTTTGCATGTTCAAGAATTCTCCTATGCAAATATTGGAATCAAGAAGCCGGTGATGTATTTGGTACATGCCTATTGATGAAACGTCAGATGAGGTGCTAAGTAGCCTGAGAAGTATACTGCACTCAGTCCACCTTCCCGATAAAGAATGCCTTGGTGATATTTTGTTGCGAATGTATTGATGGTGCATGGACCTGCTAGTGCAGAGAAGACTCTTGAATTGGCAGTCCACCATCTAAGAAGATCCCAAAACGCCAAACTTGGATTTGTAGATGGAAAGGTTAAAACCAGAATTAACAGAACTTTAGCTTGGCTGTCAAATAAAACCAAGCAAGAACTGACAGGATAAAATAGTACAATTCAGCGGCTATGATTTGGAGTGACATAGTTAGCCGTTTGGAGTGAAATCCTTCATCTGTTTTTACTGTGATATATATTAATATACAGGATGGCTGCGTGCAAAGCTGGGTTTTGCAATACTTCGAGCAACAAATCTCTGCTTGCGTGGTTCTTGCACCAAGTGGAGAAGTGGTGTTGGAATGGATGATGGTGCTGGGCTACCGGCAGAATTGCCAAAATTGGATTAAAACTTTTATTTCATTCTTTTGTTCTGTCGTTTTGTTGTTTATGTTTCCTCTTTTACTTGTGCATAATTATATATGTATTGTAAAATAAATAAATAAATAAATAATAATAATTATAGTATTCTACAGGCAAGCAAAATGAGGACTGTTTGGCAGAAACAGCAGCAAGATAAAGACATACACACACACAAACTGAAAAACAATGCTAGTTTTCGAGACAGGCTAGAGAAAAAAACTTGTAATGGTTTTAGAAGGCGAGACAAAAAAATTATTATTTAAATACAAGCCTGAGCAAACATACATGCATTACTTTCAACACATGTGGTTTGTGAATGGACAAAACATGCTATATGAAGGCCACATAACCTCTCTAAAATGTTCATCAAAGTCCAAAATCACTAAATTTTACAGCTTTTTATTGGAAACCTGGAGAATCTGAAGAAGAAGGAGATGACGTTACAATGACACTTTTTGCATTCTTGGTAGATTTCATTACTGGAGATTTGTATGTAGATGAAATAGGTTTTTAGATGCATTCTATTCATTATGTGTGTCCCTTTTATGTGTCAAATGACTTTGGTTCAATAATTTGCAGAGTTACGTGAGATGCATGCAAGGTAAGCACAACCGTCACAATTTTTTTTTACCGCTCCAATCATTTTGCGTACATTATCTACCGCGTAAAGATTGATGTTTGAGACGTTATAACTACTGATATTTACAACGCAGATTCGATCCAAATATGTCATTTTGTAACACAAATTTTACTCTTTCTAATGATATTAATTTTGCTAAGTAAATCCCAATTTGAAAAAATATATTGAAGTACCTAATGTAGGTCGCGATCGTCGTTCCTAGCTATGTCGGGGAAGGTGTTTGTGATAAATCCTAAACATTTCAAAAAAATTTGTCGTGTCTTTTGGTAGGTGCGGTTCTCTTCTCTTACAGCCCTTTCCTGTCTTTGCCCTTTTGCTTGTACATTTTAGAAAATGAATTTGACGAAATTATATACGGTTTATGAATTATACATTCTATTTCGCTCGGAACGTATACAATTATATTGCGCCAGCGCAATGATCAAAACAAAACATCAATCACATACACACACACTGACACACACACACACACACACACACACACACACACACACACACACACACACACACACACACACACACACACACACACACACACACACACACACACACACACACACACACACACACACACACACACACACACACACACACACACACACACACACACACACACACACACACACACACACACACACACACACACACACACAAAGTGACCAGCCGGGCGGCCCGGGCCCCGGGGTCAGCAGCCCCCCCCCCCCCCCCCCCTCGGCGGCCCTGATTATCTCTGACTTAAGTATAGCTCACTGAGCTGTACGATCGGATGCGAAAGCCATCCTGTCGAGGATCCCAGACAAGCTTGCACCCATTGGCCATAGCACAGACCTTTTCCGCAACCAGTGGGTAGCCGTAGGATGGCGAAAACGTCTGGTCCGCTCACAAAATCAACTATCACTTTTAATTAGTTGTAAGGTTTGCATAACCTAGTTCTCTAGCCACATGTGCCACAGTACGTCTTTCTATCGTACACATGTGCCGTAACATGATTGCAACGTACGGACGTTGGAAATTATAGTAGTATTAGATTACATGTAGTTGCTATAAATATGTACCTCGTGAGATGGATTCCTGCCTTCTTCTCAGATCGTTATTGTTTTCTCGTGCCCAGCACTATTGCAAGTGTGCGTGATGTCACTTGCTCTATAATTAAATACCAACCGGTCGGTTGAGGTTGTTCAAAGTTTCTAACAACCGGTTGAAGACTTGAAGCGGTTATTTAGCCGAAATAGAACCAGTTGGGGCGGTTATTTGATTCTCGCAATCGGTTAACCGGTTAACCGGAGCTCCGGAACAACCGGTTTCAAGCCTTATGTGGTATCGATGTTAAATCAGATGACCCACGCGTACGGGCGCTCGATAATGTAGAAGCCAAATACGTTGCTGTAGTGTGGAAAGCCTTCCTTCTTAGAAGAATGGCAAAACATCTCAACCCTCAACAAACTCTAATCGTATTCATGACACATAGGACCTACATGTACATAGATTGTATGTGCTTGTGTATAGATGGTAGTTTTGTGTGTACTTGTGTATAGTTTTGCGTGTACTTGTGTATATGGTTGCCGCGATATATCGCGGTTACGTAGACTTCTATGGGCGGTTAACCGCTAACCGCCCATACATTTGAATGTTGTGTTTAAGCAATAGTTGTAACTGAACTCATTTTTTGGAAGGCTACTGGTCATGTATGAAACAATAACCTTTGTTTTACACAGTTTACATAAACATAATGCCAGTGTTATTCCAATTCAAGTTCATGTACATGCAGACCAGGACAAGGTTTATGTATAGGTCCTGGGTAGATACATATAGTTCCAGGTTGGGTCTAGGTCCAGGCCACGTGTAGCCTAATTTCTTTACTGCTGAATCGGTGTGGAATTTTGCACCCCTTGTCGCGGTTAACCGTGTTTACACATAGGTTAACCGTGATAGTCTGCAGCTCTAATAGGCATGCGTACGGCTGCTTCCGCATAAAGGATACAAAAAGCCTTCAGAGTGAATAAGAATCATTCAGAATAACAGGAATGCTGAAGTTGATCCTGAGTTTGGTGACCCTGGTCCTCTTCGTTGAAGCTCGCCCAAAATTTCATCATCGTCAGGTATATGAGATATATATGTATTACAACTGCATGCTGCGCGCACTGTAACTTATTCTGACGAAGCCTCGCATTAATTGACGCAGTAGCTTATACGTCTTCAATCAGAACTGCTAGCTTCAGAATCTGTACATGTAAGCATAGCACTATAATGCCAGATGCTTGTGCAGCCCCCCCCCCCCCCCCCCCCCCCCCCCCCCCCCCCCCCCCGACACCTGGCGGTTTGTCGCGTTACCGCGACAAGAAAGTGGCGGTACCGCGACAAAATTTAGAAAGGCCTCCACCAACACCTAGCAATGGAAATATGCATCGGTATATACTATTTTAGTGTCAAAATCAATGGGTCGTAAAGATGTAAATTTCTTCGCGAGAAAATAGCAGGTCTGTATTGCGCATGCGCAATTTGTGCTAATGCTTGCATAGTGACGTCACGCTATATGCTTTACGCGATTACGCCCTTTTCTTGAATCGGGTTCTGGAGGTTCGCGTCGGTGTCTATATGTTTTAATCGTCTAAAGTGCTATTCACCTACTTGACTTCTTATCTAGTAGTTATTTGTGTCCAATTCTAAACTTTTTTGTTACCACATGTATAGATATGGCGTGTAGTACTGGTTTGGGAGCTTTGTAGCAATATGCCGTAGGTAATAAGCAAAACTAGAGTTGTATGTGTTACCGTCACACGCTATACGTGTCGTAAGCGCACTGAATAATGACTGCAATTGTCCTTACTGGTATTTATCACCTTTAATTTGAGCCAACAAATTATGCGAATATCCTCTCGACCTCTCCTATCTGTATTTGATCCTAACCTCTTCTGCCATTTTGCATCAACAAACAAATTGTCTAAAAATGGCTACCGGAAAGGAAATGCACTTGCGGTTTAAGGGCTGTAGAGCAAAACCCCAGCCATGCATGCAGATGGGGTTAAATCAAGAAAGATTATTGGAAGGCAATTGTCGCCGTACCGCGACGAATTGAGCGGTACCGCTAGCGTCTAACGTGCGGTTACGCGTTTTAATAACGTGCCGTTGATTGTTGCATTCGTTTCTTACCGTCGGAGTGTAGTTCAAGCTTTTTCTTTACTAATACTGTTTAATTGCAAAGATATTTCTTTATTGAAAAGTTTCAAAAAAGTGTAGCGGTACCCACACATTCGTAGCGGTACCGCGACAGCAGGTATCGGGGGGGGGGGGGGGGGGGGGGGGGGGGGGGGGGATAATATCGGTTGCGTTAATTGGTCGTATCCGTTCTTACGCGCATCGATAGTGAATATGTCAGTCTAATCACACCAGGATGTTGGTGGTCCAATCAGTTGGCGCGTCGACGCTAATAAAACACCAGGCTGTCATTGCTATTGAAACTTGGAATGCCAATATTCGAATTCACTGACGTCCATGTGTGTATGCGTAAGGTCTGTAAGGGGAATGAACGGGCAAAGCGATCATACATGTAGGAAGGTGATATGAGGTTTTACTAATGAATAGTAATCAATTTGGGGGCCGCGAAAATGTCACCCTTTTATAACATTATAACGTTATTAAAATGCTTCGTGTTTGAATCGCTATATCTTCCGAACGCTAAACGCTATCGACTTCCTATTTTCAATATTTTATACTACACCACTTTTCTATGACAAGTTACATTTAGGAAACTTGCATTTGCTCTGGCAAAAAATTCTTCATTGCTAGTTAGGGGAACGTCTGTCTAGCTTGTTTACCATCCCATTGAATCAAAATGTAATACATTTCATTTTAAAGCAATACCTATCAGGCAAACAGAGATGAGCAAAGAGATCGGGACTGTGATTTAAATCGCACAGCCTGTAACATGGCACTCAAATAGAACTGCGTTATAATGGTTATGTAAAAAAAAAAAAAAAAAAATTCGCTGCACAGTGTCAGTTATATGAGTTTTCGTGGAAACATTGTTTTCAGTTTACCTGGTCAAAATCAAGTGTCACTGAGATTTTTTTTAAATGGCCATAAGAAAATATAGCACTCTGTGATTTTGCTTTAAAATTATATTGTAGCGCCCTTAGATGACCCGCGCGCTCTCCTAACCGATATCGATGCACCTACATGTATACAGTTTCTTGCTGCATGCATGGATTTACCTTCATGTGATTTTGTGGATAATGATCTTTCTACATGTGCCATCATTTGCAAACACATTGACCTAATATTCATATCGCAAGTTACGACGTTATAATGGCATTCCAAGCTATAAATAAAACGCCCGCCATGCATTTTCCGTGTCTTACAATTATAGGTGTATGCATGCTTTTGGGTAGAGATAGCGGAGCATGTTCATTGGCAATAGGTACCTTGTGACTGCATAGTCTATGGACCTCACCTGCTTGGAAAGCAGAATTTTGCTAGGTCGACGATTCAGTTTAATTCACTCATGCATGAACTCTGTATTTATTCACTTCTACTGTATATTTTATGTCGTTACATACAAGACTGTTGCGGCGCAAGTGCCACAAATATCATGCAATCAATGATTTCATGATGTGTGATTTGATATTTTTTGTACTAACAGCCGGTTGAAATCGAATATCAGACTGGTATGTATATATGTGGGTGTAATCTCTGATGGTGATCAGTGGAGTGGAATTATTCAGCACTTGAGGTGGATGAAACTTCAGAAGATGGTTTAGAACAAAAGGCGCGTTTTTCTGATGAAGTGTTGGAACAAGGTTGGGTTGAAATTTCTGATATAGTGCTTTGGAATTGAGAAATATTTTTTGAAAGATATCAGCATTAATCAGCAAGTAGAAAGTTACGAACCGGATTACTTGGAGATTGAAGTAGTAAGCTAAAACAAAATATTGCATGCACTTTGAAACCAATGAATTAAAATAAAGTACGCGACATAATTAATTGTTACTTATGAAGTGTGCATTAAATATTAGTTTGCCAGGATATAGATGATAATAATTATCTAGCTTTGACCTTAATTGGATTAATATCGTTATTGATTGCACCGTCGTCATTTGGTTGTGGGTACCATCAAATTCCTCATCTCTAAACTGAAAGGGTCCATTGAAATTAATTTACAATTCCCTAGCACAAGCTTGTAATAAGAAGTGGTATTCAAAGATAGTTTAGTGTTTGATTTGCATGGGTAGATAATAACCTGCTTCTGTTTCTATAAAATGACTGAAAACGGAATAACATTGCAACATTTGAAGACATGCGTAAGTATTTGTACGCAGATATATTCAAGATTCAAGTTTTTTTTTTGTTTTTGTTTTTTTTTCATATCAAGTGTGTAAGGGACAATCTTGATATATATTATGCCATCTCTTAAAACGATAATGATATCTCACTTCCTTGAACTGATTACTGCAGACAGTGAGTAAAGTTTCATTGATTTGATATTGACTACATACTCTATCTTCTACAATTTTGTATTGCATTATTGTCCGGCACTGACAGTGTGTAAGTTCATATCAAATATTTTGCACATTGCGTGTGTTCTAATGTTTTAATCACTTCTTACAATGCAACACTTTAGTGTGTAAGCCACTCTATTCCAACTGTGCTAAGATTAAATTCATCACAAATTCCTGGTTACCCACAAAACCGTCATACTAATAGGCTGTAAGTATTGTGATATCACATGAATTCAAGGGCTCTTTATTTATTTTTTTCTTTCATAGCGGGTAAGCATCACTTCAGGAATCTGTCAGTTACATGTACTTATGCAAACTATATAATTATTTAACATGGACATTGAAGGGGGTAAGTTACATTTTTGGACCATACTTGACTTAATGCTGATGCTCATTTTGAAGGGGGTAAGTTACATTTTTATAGCTTCTTGTGGTCACAGCCTTGCGATAAATGCATTCACTGCAACAAAAAAATAGAGAGTAAGTAACTAACTATTTCTGCTGTGAATGTTAAAACCATGTCACACTTACAAAATCTAGGCAGTAAGTTGCAATGTAGCATTTTCAATTTGACACCCAGCTTACTATGTGCTGCATCTGTGATTATGAAACCAAAGCCAGTAAGTGCTAGATTTGTGCACAGTTCTTGACACATCAATTACACTTTCTCTCCTATGTACGGACTGAATAAGTGTGTAAGTTAACTGATTGCATTAGTTACTTTGTTTGAAATTGTATACTACTTCAATTTGCGACCTATATGCAATGCAGAAAGTAGGTTCTGTTGAAGAGTTGCATGCGTGCAATTGGAGTTTAATTTCTTAATGTCCATTGTCAAAATACATTAATCAATACTCCAATGAAAATGAAGCCTGTGAGTTACTATTCATTATCTGTGTCTTAGCATCGATGCAATTTACATGATACTTCTCACTATTGATTTCATCATGAAATACACATGACACAGAAAGTAAGCATTGCTGATATACTGTCATTTCATCTATCCTTAACCTTGTTCCAAACACCAAACAAATACCACATGAACCTCCAGGGAGTGAGTTGGATATATAAAATGTATTGTTCTTTATCGCCTCTTTCTGTATCTCTCTCTTACTGCGCATGCAGTGTGTAAGTAATCAAATGTCCACTAAGTGTTATTTCTATCTGTGAATCATGCACAACTTTTGCTAATTTGAATACAAACAATTATAGAAAGTAAGCAGATTTATGAGTACTATAACATTATCTCAAATCAAAACTTCCTTTTTTCTGTAGTGGGTAAGCTCATTCTTGTAGGGCAATTTCGGAATCTGAGTGTAATACATCGTATACCATTTGTTTGCTTTGAAAAAACACAGTGTGTGAGTGCTTAAAATAATTAAATTTGCGTATTTATTACTGACTGCTTTATTCACTCTTTTGTCATCAGAGCCAAGGGGTGAGCATTTTAAGTAACTGAACTGAATACTAATGCATTACACATCTCTGTTATTTTAGTTTGGCATCTGTGCAGTTGAATACATGGCAGATTGAAGGACTGCAAAATGTAAGCAGTTTAAATTATGCATGTGCTTGCATCTGGGCCTGTGATCACAATTAATGTATTTATACAGGCATGCAATTTAGCTTGCCTAATACCAATAAATATTGCATGCACCATACTTTCTTCAGATTGGAGCAGAATACAGCAAAGAATTGTAATACATGGCAGGAAGTGATTGGTATATATCCATCTCAAGAATGTTTTTTTTTCCACAACAGAACAAATCTAGCTAGCAACACATATGACCAAGCAAATTTGTTTTAAGAGTAGCTTATGAAAATGTTTATATGTTAACTTGATATGATTCATGATTTGAATGATCTGCCCATATTGAGGACCAGACATGTAGAATATTTGGGTGCATGAGGGCTTTTAGCTTTTGCGTATAATGCATGCTCATTTAGCTCACGCTCAGAGACTAGCTTACCAAAAGAGAAGAATCGAAATGGGTTCCTGAAACACATGTTACAGCTGCCGCTTACTAAAATTCAATTTAAGATTGATCCTTAGAGTGGTTAAGGATATGGATACGAAGTTTTGTGTGGTTTGTCTGCTAGTTTAAAAACAGGTGCTATCTGTTAATGTACATTTAGTGTAGAATTTGGAATGGACTGATGTCTTTTGGTATCTTTTCAGAGATAGTGGCACAAGGACTGGGGAAGATATACCATAAGGATAACTTGTCCAAGAGATTCTTCCCATCCAACTGGAATATATAGTGTTCAATCATCTGGGAGATGGTTGTCACGTTGACAAGCTTGACAAGCTTTAAAAATGATTTATTCGTTGGCATTGAAAACTGATTAATAAGAAATGATATTCTGTCAATATTTGAGTGAAATAATAACTACAACTACAAATAGTTCTGGTAATAGTTGGCTTTTAGTCATACCGTGTAGTGTTATGTAATTGTACTGTTGAGCTTGTAAGTGTTCTAACCAACAGCAGTATTGTATATAAAATCGTACGCAATATCTAAGTTAAGGATGCACATGTACTGCTTTCTAATTAGATTATAAAGTCAACGTTGCTAATTTTACTCTTTCAAAGCGTTGCAGGCAAGCAATTTCTATCTACCATGAAACTTTTAGGACGATCTGGCTATGCACAATGGCTCATTTCAGCTCGCCGTTGAATGTGTCACAGGTATTACATTGAAACAGAATTTGGTTTTCATTGAATGGCACTTCCTTGGAGAACTGTGTAATCCAATCAACCTTAGAGCCACAAAAATACGCCCTTTTTGAGGGTATATACTCGGGACCTATATCAGTGGCGGATCTATAGGAATGGGGGTGGTTGGTTGGAGGGCGGCCGGGGGCGGGGGTCGCCCCCTTGCCAGCATGAGGGTATGGGGTAGCGCTGTAAACTCCCCCAGGCCCCCAGAAGCTTTCACACTTTACGCTTCAAACCCCGCTAAAAATTAGCGTATTCACAGTGCAGTGGATTTTTAAAAACGAATTTACATACGCGCAATTAAAGTTCAATGCCGGCCAATAGGCTGAGAATATTGGATATGCTCGCGTGAGCGAATTGTAATTTGTCGTATCTTCCACAACCGACGTTGTACTATGTTGTGATTGCTCTGCAAGTTAATGCATATTGTCGTTGGGATCTATGACTCTTAATACGCATACATTTCTATGGGCGGTTAACTGTTAACCGCCCATAGAAGTGCATGTAACCGCAGTTAAAACCGCGGCAACCCTGTTTACACCATACACATTTGCTTCTTCTACGGCTGCGGGCCTTACAGGCAGTTAGTACAAACATGTTCACACTGTAGATGTGTAACTAAACACTCGATATGTAACAACGATAAGAACTTTTTAAAAATAGCTAATAGCCGCAGAGAGATTAAATGGCGCAATTAAGTCAGAACGTCAGTGCACAATATGAAAGGCCTGCATGGGGATTGTAATTGACTGGACTTTCGCAACGTTTGATCACCTTTCGTCAGCCCAAATACAACGTTTTATTTAAAACATCTAACGGTTCGTATGTTGTGATTTTCCACAACCGACGTGGTACTATGTTGTGATTGGATTCACAATTCATGCAGGATATCCGGTGTGGACGCCATGCAAGTTAATGCAAGTTGATATACATGCATTCATGGATTTTCAGTAAGTCAGAAATTGCGCGCAGCAAAGGCTGTGGTCGGATAGGATATGCGGTAAGTCAGAAATCGCGTCAGATATGTACAAATGGATATACGGTAAGTCAGCACGTACGAGCAATGAAGCGCACAACGCTGTGGTCTTGTGGTGTTGCGGTGTAGAACAAAGGATATTGTGATAATTTTGGCACGTATGACATTCCATAATTATTTACCGGTCCTGTTTACTCGAATATAAGAACGTCATTATTATTTTTTAATTAGTACGATCACGGCCATTATTGTACGACTCTAAACCTTTGATTTCTACAAAGGTATACATGGCATAAATTTACAAGTATATAGGCAGCAAAGTTGAGATATAAGTTACGCGATTTCGAAATTGCGCTTAAATTGGGTGGCAATTTTAATGTTTAATCTCCCGGAATCCTTATTTAAGGATGGCCATCCTTAAATAAGGATGCATGATGACCACTTTCTAAGAGAATGATGCACACTTGGTGCTTTATTTTATATGTGTGATTAACTAGATTCAAGATAAGGCAGATTAGCGTTACTGCCGCGACTACAACAGGTTTGACTTGCTTAAAAACCGGTATTACAGTCTCGTTATGGCGAAGCCGCCATTTGCCATTGGCGATATAGTAGTGAGCCAATTAACTCAAATCGAAGGAAGGGCAGGTTTCTGAAAGCTGAAGGAGTAGAATGTAGACTGTCAGAATCAGATGGACCCGTCTGTGGAACATAACCCACGGCGATACGCTGGCTCACGACTCGCGTACATTGTACGTACCGTGCGGCCCGAGCTATAGGCGCGGCCAGTGTACAGGTACTGATTGCATACACTCGAAAGTGTCAAGCTATAGCTAAGCAACTCTGCTTAGTTACCGAGAGAGCCACAGAAAACGACGGATGTAATTCCTCACTATGGATGGGACGTACATGTATATAGGCGGGCCACTAGGCCTATAAATACATGTGCAGCTAGGTGACCGTAATTCCATAATCTATGGCGGCAGCAACAGTAGGCCTAGGCAATGACGTGGTCCCCTCGAGTCTGATTAATTGGGGCTAAGAATTGGCAACGCTTCCAACATCTCCCCCCCCCCCCCCCCCCCCTCCCCCACCATTGTACATGCCCGGGTACTGTATGTATGAAATGATAGGAATAGAAAGCACACTCAGTCTGTTCAATGGAGCGCAACTACATGTAGTGCACGTGGTCGTGCATTGGTTTCAGCGAGGCTATAGGGATACATCCACGCTGGCGTTTGACCAGAAGATGGCATCTACATCAGTACACATACGCGTCATTATACAAACGCTTGATATTAATTTTGAAGTGTTATGATGTAAATGCTCATAACTTATTAACCACAAGTTATTTTTTCAAGGAATCAGGTTGTGAGCATAGCTGGGTTAACTGACTATCAGAGAAAATCAAGAGTTTTAAAACCACTATGGTTTTTGAGGTCAATAACCTCTACTGTTGTGATCCTTATTTAAGGATGGTGTCAATCCTTAAATAAGGATGTGCCACTTCATCCCTGTTTTAAAATATGGACATTGATCATATTGACATGATTTACAGTTTGTTATGGAGGCTAATCAGTATACAATAGACCAATAGCATTTATGTTATCTAATTTGCTTGGTTAGCAAAAGTATGCAATGCAAAAGACGATCCTTATTTAAGGATAATGACATCCTTAAATAAGGATTTTTCCCTGGAGATTAAACATTAAGAAATCGGTACGCAATTTCAACATTTTCAAATTGCACAACGCAATTTTGAAAATTGCGCAAATTTACAAATCGCGCGGAACATATACATCATGCGCCATCCCCTCTGAAAGGAACTTAGATCAGCGCGAAGTGCACTGATGGAAAGAAATATAGTGAATTTGAATACTCAAGCAAATGCGCAATGCCCTAACTAGCAATAATTCACACGGCCTAGTAATTTGTCGCGCACTTTATTCATGTAGGACAGTTCAGTTCTTGAACAGCTAGGTTCCTCAGTGGCTGCTGTCCGTGAAAAACACTCGCTATCCAAAGGCAATCGTCAATATTGTCGATGTATGTGATACTGTCCCACGCACGATTCACGCTTGGTAATAGACTAACGGCAATGGCAGTTAAAATGACTTCGTCGCGATCACTGCAGTTCATTGCAAATCCTGCTTCGTTAAGCTGCATGAAGGAAATAGGCATGGTTTACTTAACGTAATGCCACAATAATTCAGATTTGATATACATGTATCAGCTAGCAGAACTGAGCACACTATCCGATATTAAATGTAGCCTAGGTTATAAATGCAACACGCCTATCGTGGAAATTGGAAAATGACAGCAATTATTTGTACGGAGATGCGCCACAGGCCATTTGCGAGCATGTCATCTATTATAGCGTTTCATTACATGGATAGCTGCTAATTTGCATGCATTATTCTTTTCTACAGTTGAGACCGTGATACTTGGCCATTTTTTTTTTTTCAGTACTTCTATGTTTGGCATAGGTTTTTGGAGAAATGGTAAATGATATCAAAAATCTGATTGCAGAGTAATGTTGGTAAACTACATGACAACACATATCAAAAGTGTAAAGTTGTCACGTGACTTCGTAGTTATTCAGCATTTTCGTTTCTGTAAGCTGTTTAGTAAACACGTTTCTAGATGTTTTCTCCACCGGAACACCACAGGTTGTACTGAAAAGCGCCATATATATATACTATGTCAACGGCTCTATCGATTGTCCGAGTCGGAATTTCAACGCGGTAAACCGTTACACTTTTAAACTCGAAAGTTTCTAGATACAAAAACCAACAAGAATGCCTTTTGGGCATCACATTTAGCTGTTATAGATAGAAGAGAGGTGTCTGCACTAGAAAACCCCAACTAACATGTATAGTGTTTTACCCGTTCGCTAAAACACTCATCCCAGCTGTGATTGCCGTCCATTTTTATATGAGTAACATTTTTATTATTTACGTTATTAATGACCATGAGTTTGTTCGCTAAATGGCTGAAACTCTGAGCCCTCCGTCGGATCAACCTACATTTACACGTACAAGAAGAGGCAGCGCCAGATGCTTGGAAAGCTTTTAAGCATAAGGGAGCTCCGAGGGGAACTCCTAAAGCTGCAAGTTTGAGTCGTTTGCGCTACCGAAGCAAGATTCTTCCGGTCACAAATCGCAGGACGTCATCCGAACTAGCTGAAAATGCTGCCAAGGAGCTTGAGTCACTAACGGAGTACATGCCGAACCTATAAGGCTAGCGTCCTGGATTCAATGTCAGAAGGTTCGGCATGTACTCCGTTAGTGACTCAAGCTCCTTGGCAGCATTTTAAAAGCCTGGCGCTGCAACGCTAGCTCTTCTTTTACGTGTACATGTAGGTAGATCCGACGGAGGGCTCAGAGTTTCAGCCATTTAGCGAACAAACTCATTAATAACGTAAATAATAAATATGTTATTCAGCCTGAAGTTTGGATGAGTGTTTTAGCGAACGGGTAAAACACTATACATGTTAGTTGGGTTTTTCTAGTGCAGACACCTCTCTTCTATCTATAAGAGCTAAATGTGATGCCGAAAAGGCATTTTTGTTGGTTTTTGTATCTAGAAACTTTTACACCTCTAAACAGCACTTATTCGGGTTTAAAAGTGTAACGGTTTACCGCGTTGAAATTCCGACTCGGACTATCGATAGAGCCGTTGACATAGTATATATATATGGCGCTTTTCAGTACAACCCGTGGTGTTCCGGTGGAGAAAGCATCTAGAAACGAAACAGTTTACAGAAACGAAAATGCTGAATAACTACGAAGTCATGTGACAACTTTACACTTTCGATATGTGTTGTCATGTAGTTTACCAACATTACTCTGCAATCAGATTTTTGATATCATTTACCATTTCTCCAAAAACCTATGCCAAACATAGAAGTACTGAAAAAAAAACTATGGCCAAGTACCACGGTTTCAACTGTACAGACTCGGCTAAACAAATTTATGCACGCGCATGCGCCAAGACAAAATCGATGATTGAACCAGCCGATTTTATTTGGGGTTTCTAAGTTTAACAAGGCTTCTCTTGACAACCAGATCAATTGATTCTGTCATACTGAAACACATAATGACCTTGATGGGAGCGAGCACCGCGTCTGCAGAGTAGCAATCAAAAGGAATGTCAGGTGGCATCTCAACCATATGATGGCCAAACAGTGCGTCTCCCATTTGATACAGCGCAGAAAGGCTAGGCGTTTATAGTTTTTCATTTTTGTGCTGAGGTATGATAGCATGCAGATAACTGGGTTCGAGGAGGCTTCACTATTAATACCTTTACAAAAATGCTGCAATTCCAGTCGTGAGAGTCCTCCCAAGGCCTCAGCTGTCATGGGTAGACGAGGTATTGTGGACATACGTGTATTGGAGTAATGTGTCCCTAGTTTTCATTCTGTCTTATTGACTAGAACCTCCACCATTAGGGTATGTTAACAGTAAAAATGAAGGGTGCCACAAGCACAATTTAGCACTGACAGGGATCCAGCTATATCGCTACACGAAAGGTTTCCTTATGGAGGTCAACGCCATATTGAAAGCCAGGTGGAAGAAGTTTAAGAACAATCGAATATGTACGCGCAAATAAGTTTAATAGGGACTGTAGGTACATGTATGAAATTGCTACCCAGCACTGCGGAGGATACAGGGTGGAAGGGGAGGGGGCCTCCCACCAAGGTAATTAAGAAAATTTATATTCGTTGCTCTGGAAGGGCGCTGGCTAAAACTGGCACAGCTATATGCCACCATATCCATAAATGGCCCATATACATTGGCGGTCATCTTGCTTTTTTTTTGTACAATTTGAATTTTAACCAACTTCATAATGTACTTTATGCAAGTCTGATTATGATATATGTACTTAAAAAGATATTCCTTAACCATTCTTTAACTAAATTCAAGACAAAACTATATCCTTCATTCGCGGTTTGCGAATCAACGAATATTCCCGTATATCTTTCCATAGGCATGTATGGGGTACTTGAATACCAAGCACGCCAGATTTTCTCAGCATTTGTCATGTAGGATTGTTAGTATACTACATTTGCCATGATTTTTAGTCGGGTCGCTGTATTTTTCCTATTTAAGGTGGCACTTCCATAGGACTGTCATAACATTGTCCTCAATGACCATACATCCAGGACATTGTTATGACAGTCCTAGGGAAGTGCCACCTTGAATAGGAAAAATACGGGGACCCGACTAAAAATCTAGTGTACTAACAATCCCTAATGACAAATGCTGAGAAAAATCTGGCGTGCTTGGTATTCAAGTACCCCAGGAAAGATATACGGGAATATTCGTGGATTCGCAAAACGCGAATTAATTCTGGCTTTTGACCGCTCATTTCCGGATATGACATAAACAAGATGTTTCTCAATTAAAGAAAATTGTTTATAAATTAACCACAAGCATTTAATTACTTGGTAATTGTAATTGTTGTTAAAAGTTCCAACAGCAAAAGAAGACATGCTGGTAAAATAAAATCTTGAATGGTTAATAAAAGTTTCGAAAACCCTATTCATTTCAATTAATTATTAGTAAATGTAGGTTGGGTGGTTAGTTAAAAGCTGCAAACTGTACTTAATCAACAACTTTAGAAGGTATTCAGAATTGAAATCTTAATTTTTTTTATTTTCGCTTACTGGATTTAGGGGCCATTGTATCTTGATTTAGTGGTTTGAATTTATTAATAAATTCGATCAGGTGTTTGTGGTTAATTTATAAACAGTTTTCCTTGGTTGAGAAACACTCTGTATATACTACCCTGCCCCTTGCCTCTGACAAACGACGACCAGAAAACAATTTAGAGTTTAGTAATGTACATGTGTGCTGCATGCATGTGAAAATTGACTACGGAGAAAAACAAGACCTACGGAGAAAAACAAGACGTGGTATTGAAGAAACATGCAGTTTTTGTGTTTATATAAACTCATTCTACAACATTGATACATGCAGGCGGCCTATAATATAGTGCATGCATGGAATGAAAATAGAACACATTCTTTGGCAATTAGTGGGTAGGAGTCGTAGGCAAAGGTTTATTTTGTGTTCATGTAAATTGATATGAGAATATATATAGGGAGAGAGTCATTCGCATGCATGCGCAGAGCACTGGCCAGTACAAAATTTATGCTATCGGTACAATCGAACACATACCCTGTCACAGGTGTCAACGATAACTTGCTCCAACACCGCAGACAACAGGTACAGTTTTGGGCTGTCGGAGGTTGCTTCAAGCTTGTGTAGTAAGTACAAATACTGCTCCATTTTTGCAATCAGGCTAAAGTTCTGGAACAGAGCTCGAGTGAAATTGAACGCCAACTGATTCTGCTGCAACGATACAAACCCGTTAATGGCAAGACAGATGCCGTTATGCAATTAGCTTCGTCACGTGATTATTGATCTGTATCTGCATGAACTTACGAGAATTTTCTTGAGCGCAAGCAGTCCGCTTGCTGAATTTCGCTTTGCCGAATCCGAACCTGCATTATTGGAATTTTGCACTTCTGCCACGGCACAAATGATGAGTGCAAAAATGCATGCTAAGGCAGCAGCTTTCTTCATTCCTGCGACAAAGGGTGCTCTGGGTTTAAGACTTAAAATATTCGGATTGTACTTTGCGTCGTGCAGGCGCTTACTCTATTTTAATAATTGCTAATTTAGTTCCAGAGGAAATTAGGTTCAATGATAATCGTTTCCATACATGTACGTACCATGCATGCAATGCTGTTCAAATGTATGTATATATATATGCACTCGTTGGTTTGTTTTTCACGAGCGAAATGTTGCAATAATAATTGCAGCTAAAATCTATCGTGAATTTATGTAATAGCTTGTAGATCAGATTAAGATTATCTTCAGCTAGTTTTTACAATACAAATTTAAACCTTATATTCCTCTGCTTATTATTCTATACCTTTTATAATGCCAATCTGGTATGCATGGATTCAGTAATAGGTCTAGCTAAACCATTTAATTGAATTTGTATAACTTTGACACTTTGAAACGTTATAATGCACTTCCATGGGCGCCTCCAGCTTTTCTGAAAAGAGGGGGGGGGGGGGGGGGGGGGGGGGGGGGCCAGGATAGGGCAAGGGGACACCATTTGACAGCTGCGAATACGTTGTCCGCTTTGGCCAATTCATCCAGCGGAGGGGAGGGGGGGGGGGGGCTGTCCACTTTCGGCCGATTCAACCAGCGGGGGGGGGGGGGGGGGAAGGGGGGGGGGGGGGGGGGGGGTACTGTCTGCTTTCGGCCGATTCAATCAGTGAGGTGTCCGCGCTTTTCGGCCGATTCAATCAGTGAGGTTGTCCGCGCTTTCGGCCGATTCAATCAGTGGGGGGAGGGTGCTGTCCGCTTTCAGCTAATTCAGCCATTGGGCCGCGCGGGGAGGCGCATGTATGTATAAACTTTTTATTACGGGGTGGGGGGAGGGGGGCGCCATTCAGTCCCGAAGGGGGGGGGGGGCGGGGGGGGGGGGCCTTTGCTCCCCCCTCCCCGGGGGACGCCCATGACTTCGTATAGTTCTACTCTATCCAGAGTCACAGAATCGTACATCTTAGGAAGAGCCATGCCTCGTCATTCATATGACTTATCATTTGCGTGCAGCAGGGAAAGTAGAATTTCTCGGCTGATTGGGCTCTTATAATTAGCTACGCTTGTTTGACTAACTATTACCCGTTAAACTGGCCTTGCCCATCAAATTTCCTATAACCTCATTCTACGCATGCATGCACATGTATATAATTTAGTACTCGACTATGGGCTGGCACTTTAGTCCTTACGGAACGTGATTTTGAGTGGATTTGATTGGGCGCAGTATGTTCCTCATGCATGAGAAAAAGAAGATAATCCCAGTGTGTCACGACAATATATACATAATCATAATGGTTTCACTGATAGATCATTAAGGGACTTGTACATGTGTGGTCATTATTATCATTTTGTATAAAGTTCACTGATATGTTAAATAGAGTTCAACACATACACACTTGGGCATAAGAGATCTGACCTTTTCTAATTGAATAGTTGACATTTGTATTTTCAGTTCAGTCTGCCATCATGAATAAGCCATTTAGAATCTAGAATAACAAAAAGGTATGCAATAAAACACAAAGTGTTTAAAAACATAGTGCTACTAGTGTATTACTGTTTCTTATCATGCTGAGTAATAATGTATTTGAATTGGACTTGTATGAGAAGGTGAAAGACTTCTAGAGTCTTTAATTACACTGCTAGATCAAACGCATGATTCAATAATCTTATGATTCAAAAAATGCGTACTTGATCTCATTAAATAATGATGACAGCTATCTAAGTGAGAACATGTAGATGCATATTTAGGAACTGTAATATATCTGTTAATGAAGCAGCTTCAAGGTAATTGGAGCTAACAGTGAACTACTTGCAAGTGAATATGTCAATACAATATTTTTATTTCTCACATTTTACTGCTCCTTTTTACATATACATGTAGGTTCTTCATTGACATTTCTGTGTTGTAATTAATAACAGATTCACATTGAAAAACTCTAATGTTACTTTTCAGAATGAACAAAAAAAGACAAGTTTCAACCATAGGAATATTCTTCACTTAAGTATCCCCTTCAATACATTAGCATAAAATTGTTATTTTGTTGATCACACAGGCTAAGTACATTGGTATTGTTGGTCTGGAGAACAGCTGTTGGAACGTGGAACAGATTTCAGTTATTACTTCTTTCATCTTAAATTCCACGAATATCTATCACATCCCTATCTGCGATGCTGTCTGTAATGTTGAATAAGTGCACATTGATCACAGATTTAGTTTTAAATCTAAAATATGATATGACTAAAAAGTGAACTCAAGTGTTCAAAGGAGAACAAAAATACCTATATGTCACTACTTGATTACCATATATGCATGCCGATTTCTCTGTCATGAATCTAGATGTTTCCACAAACAGGAAAACTTTGAACTTAAATTAAAATAAGGTACAGAGAATGAAGAGCCATGTGGCTTTCCTCTGTGATGTGCCAGAACCAAAAGCTTCACATAATGAGATGCATGGGTACAGAGTTGGCATCTCTATGTTAACAATCTCACTGTATTCAAAAGTATCATAACACCCTTTTAAGATTAGACCAGAAGGTGAGCCACTTCTCATAATATTTAAAGCATTAAAACTTTAGACATACCTTTTTCAGATCACATCAACAAAAATAATGCTACAGGCATTACACAAACTATGCCCTACAACCAGACATTATGTTATGCATTTAGATATTAGCATGAGACAACATTGCCAGCTACAGCTATTTTAATAACTCTCCATGTTGATGTTTGTGTTGTATTTCTAGGTATAAACAAACTAGAACTGGTCATCAAGGAAGTAGCTGACCACCACCCACTTTAGTATCAAAACATGCTGATTTTGTGCTATTTCTGCACAATGGTCCAATCTTATTGTACTGGTCAGATCAGTGATTAGTGAACACTATTTGTGTTTACATGTATAGGTCCCATCAAAAAACGTTTTATAAAGCCTTCACTGCAATTTAATTAAGAGTGATAACACTGAGTCTAGTAAATGAGCTAGACAGGGAATCTACCTTTGTATAACCATTGCCTCTTAGGTGAGAGGTAAATAATGGATCTGGCCTGCATGCCTTGAATGACCTGTGTTTGGTAGGAGCCAGTAGTGAATTTGCTGAATCCAAATTTAACATTTTTTGTATTAATGAATCAAATAGTTTGCAACTAGAATACTGAGCAATCATAATGGTTTTTTAATTTCATTATGTACCAACTGATGACATTATTCCTGTTTCAATTATTGCACCTGTGTGCAATCACTGTAGTACTTTCACATAATGAAATGAGCATTTAAAGACATGCTTTTCCAAAGGTCAATTATCACCAATGTTGGAAGAAAATTTATTTTGGGAAATAGTCTGTGTCAATTCTCTATATCTACGTTATGTTACGCTACCACATTGTGTCTTTCATTGTCAGCCAATATTATTGCTAGGGTAGAATGTTTGAACAATTTTGTTGAGAATGTGCTCAAAATATTGTATTGTGGCTCTATGAGTGTTATGACCACAATGCTAGTTGAAAGTTCATAATTAACAACATGAGTCCATGGCTTCAATCCATTACTGGAGGAACACATGACATAATTGAATATTTAATACACACCTGATATTCATTTTTAGGATTCCTTAATTAGGGTGACTTTTAAAAAATCAGTGCTACTTCCATATATAATTTCAAAACATCGATCCCATTAAACTAGCAGTTCAAGGGTGCATTCAAATATATTATATGCATTTTTCTCAAAACGTTATGTGTGTATTGGTTTCATGGATTAGTCAAACTGTTCTTGGGAATCAAATGTATATCTGGATGGATGCAAGTGAAGTATTCCTACATGAATTATTATCTTAGTATATCAAGTTGAGATTTCAAAACAATCTAATGAACTTGAACCAGCATGCTGCAGTTGTTAAAGTGTATAAAGGTAGGGCAATAATCCTGCTATAAAAAAACTTTCACATTTACATAGTGCATATGTTATTAAGCTATGGCAGAGGATTTTGGAGCAACATTCTCTTTTAGAACATGTGCATATCATTGACAATCAAAATGTTTTTTTTTTTACGAGATAAAAATTACAAAATGAAATGTGATTATATGTCTTGATTTTGAATACAGGTGTGGTACAAATGACTTCTACTACTCTTATGCTTGTGAAAATTTCCAAGTGGTCCACACATGCTGTTTCCATCATCTAAAAAACGCCCCCCCCCCCCCCCCAATCTACAAATACTATGTACATGCAATAACTGACCGAAATTTTAATAATTCTAAGATCTCATAGTATGGATATGTTACAGAGTTGGATAAAGAGCATCTGAAGCAATCCCACACTGGTTGTACTTATTCCTGACCATCAGGATGTACCCACTGTCTCCCCAGTTTTTGCCCCAGCTGGATGAGATGGAGGAGGAGCACATTAGCACACATTGAGATTCTTCTGTGTTTGCTCACCTGTTCTTCACAAGCCAGTAGTCCTTCCCATTGTACGATCCATAACCTGTCACCAGCATGGCATGGTTGAGTTTGGTGTTGGAGCAGCTCGAGGAATCAAACACCCCACTTTGGTAGAACTATACATAATATGTTGACAGAATGAAACAATCCTTAGAGTTAGTAGTTAACACTACATAAGTACATTGCATGGTAAAACTAAGATTCAACCCAGCATACTGAGCAAAGTAGCATTAAAATCATGCCCACTACAATAAAAAACCTTTGCCTTACAAATATGCAATGATTGAACTTAGTAAAACCTACCCTGAATGCATTTGTGTTTGCATCCACAGCTATAGCTACAGGTCCTACTGTTGCCACAGCAGCCAGAAGATCAGACTCACTACCAGATGCAATGTTAACGACACCTGTAGCAGAGGCACCAGAATTTTTACTGTTGTATTGACATGATGATTGCTATATGGTAAAATCATGCACAATGAAAGTGGGCCGCTGGAAACTGAGGATTCACCTTTGCTTGAAAGCTGTAGCTGCTCTCTGTGTCAATTCCACCATTATCAATCACATATTTCAATGCAGTATAGGTATCTCCACCACTGCATCCATGGTTACCGTAGGGCACTAGCCAACAGTAGTGCATGGGTAATGCTATATACCAGATATGCTACTAGGTACATGTACCTGAACAGTCAATGATGTTTTGTTCACTGAGAGTGACCTGTTTGTCATTGGCCAGTGCACTAGCTCCTTCCAGTGCCCCAGTAGCAGCAAAGGCATAGCTGGCACCACACTGAGCCTATGTTTACAGGGGGTCATTTAAAATTGCTCTCCAGGGCACATGATCTGTTACCATACCTGATACTTGATGCTAGTGACTGCTCCCTTTGTCCTCCAATCTATAGAATCGGCATACTGAACTCCTTTAGGAGCTTGGAACATCTTCAGGCCATAATGTGTGTAGTTTCCTGTTTCGTGCGTCAGATAGATTTTGTTATATTCTTCCATGCTCTAATTAAAGAGCATGCATATAAACAAATATGCATTTTGAAAACTACACTTTATACCAGGTCTCCTAAGCTGTTCATGGCAAGAGTGTATCCAAAGAGATCAGAACGTGCATTGTGTTCTTCAATATATTTCTTGTTGGATGACCAAATGGCATGTCGCTCAAGTTCCTCCAGTTCAGAAGTGTAACTCTTCTGGTGTTGGCCTTTCCAGAGGTGCCATTCTTCCACAGAAGCATGGGAAAATGTCACCAACAGGCTTGCAAGACTCCAGAATATGATAAATTTCATTTCTGCTCTATGCAGTTTATGATCCTACAATCTTACTTCTTTCAAAGTACTTCAAGTAGGGCAATGCATTGCTTTTATATCCACACAGTGCTTTGTAGACTTCCTTACACAATCCTTCCTATTACAATGAGCTTTACATGGCCAATGAATACCTTTCATTGTGTCACAGAATAACTCACCATTCTATGAATGAACATCAATTCTTATCCCAGATAATGACTTTGTGTGAAGGTATTGCAAATGAAGTGCCAACATTTTGCTCTAAACACCACTACACAATTAGTGAACTTGAAGCCAGCAGCACCATTGATTAGATCCTTGCAGAAGGGACTATCACTTGCAGCTATATTGGAGTTGTTACTTGTATGAAAAGTATGCATGTATCTAAAGCAAAATCATTATGATTATATACCCATATAAATTCAATCCTCTTAGGACCTGCATGCCATGGTTATCATTTTTATAGACTGGTTTTATCTTCTAATACATGTCATATTGCGCATACCAAAGCATACTACTTGTGATCAAAACCATAGCATAACCTTCAAATATGTTTGGTGTTTTGGATCCCGGCTGAGAATAGCCATTACTCATTTTTATGCACAGAATTGTACTCTGAATATTATGCATGGTCATGTGTACATACATGAGCATAGTTACATGAATGGATATTTTTAAGAGGCATAGAATAGTTACTTGCCCTCAGACAAAAATTGTCTTAGCTCTGTGGTACATTTTCAATACGTCAAAGAACAATGCATGTTGCTATTGTTGGCATGAATGCATCCCACAAAACTACAAATACATGTATGGCTTGTAGTTGTATGAATAATAACTTATGGAGGTGTTAAAAACAAAGCGCCTTTTGATGTTTAAATATATATTGTGTCTCTCTCTTACTTACCCTAGATCATGATTTGATTGCATCCAATATATGCACACTGTTCATGTAGTGAAATGAGCAGGATTTCAGGGTGGTTCATACATTCAGTTGGATGTGGAATGAATATTAGCAGAAATACTCCAGCCATTGTAACCATTCAGCCTGCACTCACTCACAAAAAGCATCTCATTATTCTTACTTGTGTAGCAATTCAATGTAGCAAGGTGCATCATCCTTTCATCCATAGCAATAGTTCTCACAATGGGGGCATTCACTACAAGTATAGTCTCATTATGAACCAAAACATCAAATGGAGATTCAAAGGACCTATCCGGGTATAATTATAAAAGCAATGCACTTGCCACGTGCCCACATCTGGTGTGCACATTGGCTATAAAGCTTGAGATCCGGATATATGGGTAAGTATTTTTGTATGTATCACACATCACAATGCCCGACGTTCTTCACTAGGTACAGAAATGAAATTAATACTGCTTGTGAGCCTCATATGCCTATCAGCAGCATCTTCATATGAGTCTGTGGAAGAATGGCACCTCTGGAAGAGCCTGCATACCAAAAGTTACCTGTCCGAACTGGAAGAAATGGAGCGGCATTCTAATTGGCTATCAAACAAGAAATATATTGATGAACACAATGCACATTCTGATGTCTTTGGATACACGCTTGCGATGAACCACCTTGGAGACTTGGTGAGTACATGTAGCATGGGAAATTGAACTGTATACTTCATACTTCTCTCCAATTAGAGTGCTGAAGAATACAATAAACAATACCTATCCAATGAACCAAGGAGTGCTACCCAACATCAACAAAATGTGTTCCAAGCTCCTACGGGGACTCAGTATGCTGACTCAATAGATTGGAGGACAAAGGGAGCGGTAACTAATATTAAGTGCCAGGTGTGTTTTTTTCCTCAGTTAGTGGTGCCTGCAATATGTAAACAGAATCCGTTCATCTTATGTTACACAGGGTCAATGTAGTGCTAGCTATGCCTTTGCAGCGACTGGGGCTCTAGAAGGGGCTACCATGCTGGCCAAAGGCAAGCAGGTCACACTCAGTGAACAAAATATCATTGACTGTTCAGGTAAAAACAATTACACACATCATTGATTGAAGTAATATGTAATATAGCAAGGGTGGAATGGGTCCTTCACTCCACAATCACTTTCAACCTGTTACGCGTCAAAGTGCAATGATTATACTCATATTTTGTTCTTTTCTATCTGCACAGTACCATATGGTAACCATGGATGCAGTGGAGGAAATACTTACATAGCACTTACTTATGTTATTGACAATGGTGGAATTGACACAGAGAGCAGCTACAGCTTTCAAGCAAAGGTCAGACATTCCTTTCAGCACTGAACTATATTTACATGCCTCTTTCCATGTAGCAATCGTCTTGTCAATACAACAGCACCAATTCTGGTGCATCTGCTACAGGTGTTGTTAGTATTGCATCTGGTAAGGAGTCTGACCTTCTGGCTGCCGTGGCAACAGTAGGACCTGTAGCAATAGCTGTGGATGCAAACACAAATGCATTCAGAGTAAGTTTTCCTAAATTGTGTATGGCATGCAGTGGTATTATCGTAGAATTTTGGGATAAATATTGCATGCACAGTTAATATATACCGTACAATTATAATAATTACATAATTATATATTGGCTTAGAAAGTAGAAATTTTTACTTTATGTAAATACTAGCTCTCATTTTAAAAGCTCATTCTGCACACATGCATGTAGTTTTACCAAAGCGGAGTGTTTGATTCCTCGAGCTGCTCCAACACCATGCTCAACCATGCCATGCTGGTGACAGGTTATGGATCATACAATGGAAAGGACTACTGGCTTGTGAAGAACAGGTGAGCAAGCACAAAGCACATTCAAGAGTACAAGTGTGAACCCCCCCCCCCCCCCCCCCCCCCCCCATCCAGCTGGGGCAACAACTGGGGAGACAATGGGTACATCCTGATGGCCAGGAACAAGTACAACCAGTGTGGGATTGCTTCAGATGCTCTCTATCCGACGTTGTAGACCTTGTCTCAAGTCTGTAATTTTAAATTACAATCTAAGCTTAGTAGGGTGATTGCGGCCCGACCTATTAAATTTCTACAAGTATATGTGAACATTGAAGTAAAGGTGCGAGTAGATAACCGTCTGAGACGTCGACACGGAATGGTGCCGCGATTAGACAGTGTGTGTGAGTGGGGGGGGGGGGGGGTTTGACATGGTCAAGTATGAATAGCATTAAGATATTGTCAATCGTGGCCTTTGTCCTAGTTTCTAAGCGAATGTACAGTGAAAACCACCTGTTCCGAGATGATCTAATAAATTATCAAATTTATCATTGGGTATCATTTTGCTAGTCACTCGCACGCGAGTCGAGTGAGAGTCGTGTTCGTCGCTGTTCAAGCACATTAAAATCACAGTTGTACATGTATATGTAAATAAAACTGCGGGAGTCAACTACATGTACACTTCTTCTTTTTTTTTGACATAAAAACAATATGTATATGACAAACAGAAAAACAAAAACTTTCCCATGCCGCCGCAGGGAATTATACATGGCCTTAGAGTGACGTCCAGAACGGAGAACGGTGGCCATGCAAAATCAAGAACATCCTCAACTGGAGGTCCCATCACAGGAAGAGGTGGCCATGCAAAATCAAAATTGGTACCCTAGGCGTAATCGTCGTGTCCCATTGTCACCGATTTTCAGGTTTTGTAGGTTAATCGCGATTACCTATTCGGTCGACTATGCATTTAGTAGAATGGCAGGTTACGGATTTCAGAAATTCCTATAGTCGAACTGTTTTTTTAGTCGCGATTAGTCGATATTCGTTTCCTTAACATGCAGAAACGGTAGGAAATCGATTACCCCTTTTTATTTGGTTGCCAAAATTGGTCCGGGTTGCCAAAAGTGGTCCGGGTGTATCAACTTGCAGGAAACCGTTCCTTATTGCCTTCTGACGATTGGTGTATCTCGTACATGTTTTAAACGTATAGCGCGTTTTTAAAGCATCACTTACCATGTTCAGAAATGGCCCATACATAGACGGTCATCTTGCTTTGTTTTTTTTAATTTGAATTTTAACCAACTCTATAATGTACTATAAGCAGGTCTGATTATGATATATCTACTTCAAAAAATAATTCTATTAACCATTCTTTAACTAAAATCAAAACAAAACCATATCCGTTAAGTAACTACATGTAATTCTTCGATACCAAGCACGCCAAATTTTTCCTCAGCATTTGTCATGAGGGATTGTTAGTACACTACATTTGCCATGATTTTTAGTGGGGTCGCTGTATTTTTCCTATTTAAGACGTCGCTTCTCTATGATTGTCCTCGTATAACCATACATCGCGGACATTCCTAGGCTTAAATGGGACAAATACGGCGACCACACTAAAAATCATGGCAAATGTAGTGTACTAACAATCCCTCAAGACAAATGCTGAGAAAAATCTGGCGTGCTTGGTATTGAAGTACTCCATACATGTCTATTAGAAGATATACGGGAGTGATTCGCAAACAGCGAATTAATTATACTTCTGACTTTTGACCGCTCATTTCTGGATATGCCAGTTCCCACATGCAGCCGACTCCAACTGAAACTTGCATGCACTAAAGAACATTCAAAGCTACAGCGGGCCCAGATCAGTAGAATTGAACAAATGTTGAATTAGACTCTATACATAAGGCGGGTAGCTAGCTTAATTCAACCAATGACACATGCACTTTATTAAATCAATTTAAATGTCCTTGATTCAACCAATCTTAGTTCTACGCCTATGGTGGCTATGGAGGCCAGGTCTGATGCTTGTTCAATGCTGTTTGAGGTCATGCAGAGAAGATGAGGATGAATTTGATGTAAGTTCCAATCAGAGACAATAATTATGAAATGATTATGAATCTTGACGCGTCTCTTAATGTTTAATCTCCCGGAATCCTTATTTAAGGATGGCCATCCGTAAATACGGATGATGACCCCTTTCTAAGAGAATGATGCGCACTTGGTGCTTTACTTTAGATTTGTGATTAACTAGATTCGTTACTTCCGCGATCACAACAGGTTTGACTTGCTCAAAAACCGGTATTACAGTCTGGTTATGGCGAAGCCGCCATTTGCCGTTGGCGATATAGTAGTGAGCCAATTAACTCAAATCGAAGGAAGGGCAGGTTTCTGAAAGCTGAAGTAGTAGAATGTAGACTGTCAGAATCAGATGGACCCATCTGTGGAACAAAATCTACGGCGATACGCTGGTGTCAGAGGCATAAATGACTCCCAGGCATAAATGACTCCCCCGGTCATTTACGCCTAAGGTGTAAATGACTCCTCCTAGGCATATATGACTCCCCATGTGAATTCCATAAGCCACGTGTAGTTGTCGATGTGAGAAAGCTCGCTCGCATGGACCAGGATGAATTCAGTGTTGTCGAGAATTACCTGCGTATGAATCAATATCCTAAGGGCAAGATAGGGCGAATCTAAGGCGCAAATGTAAAAACTTCAAGTTCGACTGTGGAGTGCTCTATTTCAGAAGAGTGAAGAAAGGCGAAGGTGAGGAGGAAGGGTGGAAGATTTGTGTTAGGACCGAAGACGAAAAAAGACGCATTCTGGAGTCTTGCCATGCTGGGATTGAAGGTAAAACAGAAAGTATATATTATTCAGTACGATAATTGTATACCTGTATTTGTACATGTAGGAAGCCACTTAGGCAGAGATAAAACCATTCAACGATCCAACACCTTTATTAACAACTACAAAGGTAATTACTAATGTTATTTTATTGTTTTACTATTTTAATTGAAAGATCATTATTTTATACATACAGAGAAGTAGATAATGCATGCTATTACTGATGAATTGATTTTTTAATGTGCTATAACAAATGGATCAACAGCTCAGTGGTCTGAAAACAGGAAACATGCAGGCAATGATGCAAAGTGCTTGGAGCTGGGGTGCTTTGGCAGTCAAGGTTTAAGGGCAAACCGATCTCAGCTTGCTGCGTGCCTTGCAATCAGATCAAATTTTTGCAAGTCCCATGCAGGCCACTTCTGCTCTCTATGGCAGGTTAAACCTGGTCCTAGTCAAAGCTAATGCCAGAGCTCTGTTGTCCCGTTCATTGGCAACTGGATGTTAGTCTCTCAACTTTTCCATTCCAGTGTATTGGTTTTTGTTTAGTAACTGTGTAGCTTAAAACTGTAATAATGTTGTGTATGTCATATTATTATCATTGTACATATTTTACAATGACTGACCCATTAAAATCAGATGACCACTGTATTGAGTTCTTCAAATAAATCTTCACAGAGAAATGTCATCAAATCACAAAAGGTGTGCAAATTTTTCCTCACATGTATATTGTTAAATTTGACTGTTCATGCAAATTTTTTGCAACAGTGTCCCTATTGGATTAAAGATTTGTCACTCAGCTACAAGCATAAATTAAACAATTATTGAAACCAACGAAATGTTGACTGATGAACACATTCAAGCTCCACAAAATCTCCTGAAAAAGCAATTTCAACATTTAGCTGGTTTGCAGTCTACTCTACTGTTTCAAGATTCTCTCCAGCATTGATAAGTGATGGATCATTTCAGGAAGGTATGCTCTTATGGCATGAATGCACATTTTATTTTATTACATTGCCATATGCAGTTGTACAGGTGTTGTTTGTACCTGAACGTGACCACTAGGTGACCACCAGCTATCATGAAGGAGAGGTCAGGCTGTATGATAGCAAATTCAACCATGTTTTAAGGGATAGCCTGAAAGAGCAAATTGCCATAATCTACAAAGAAGCCACCCAAAGCAATGTTCTAACTGTGAGAGCAATGCCCGTTCAACAGCAAACAGGAGGAGTGGACTTTGGATTATTTGCCATTGCTTTTGCCTACCATGCTGGGGGAAAATTTAGGGGAGGTGACATTTGAGCAAAAAAATCTTCGTCAAAGTTTGTTGCACTGTTTTGAGCAGAACTGCGCATGCCTACAACCATTTTCTTCACCCCATGTTTCTTCACCCCATGTTTCTTCACCCCACGGATCTATTGCAGTAAAGAGGAACAAAAGCAAACGTTTCAGAATACAATTGATATGCACATGTAGGCTGCCAGAATTGTGATCAATGCCAACAGTGGTACCATTTCCGCTGCATGAACATTCAGCAAAAAAGTGTTCCTGCATCATGGTTGTGCATTAACTGTCAGTTTTTGTTAGTAGCAAGCAGACTGTGACATTATTTGTCTTTGTCAGTGCTCATTCATTTTCCGCTATACATGTATATTCAGATCATGATACAGATTATATATAGCCGGATACATATAAATACCTTTACTTGCTATCACTTTAAAAACCAACGGGGATTTATTTATGGTGTCATAATCACCAATGACTCCCCTAAATTTTGACTCCCCAGTCATTTACGCCTAGGCATATATGACTCCCGGTAATATATGCCTAGGCGTATTTGACTCCCCAGTCATTTACGCCTAGGCATATATGACTCCCCAGTCATTCACGCCTGGGCATATATGACTCCCCCTTGATAAAAGTAACATAAATACCGGTACCTTTACTTGCTATCTCTGGAAAAACCAACGGGGATTTATTTATACCTAAGGCTATAACGCCTTCCCAAGACAGGAGCCAATTTTGTCTAGGCAGACAACAGGGGAATCATATACATTGGCAAAGATCGACGGGGAGTTAATTATGCCTAAGGCTGTAATAACTCCCGGGAGTCACTTTTATCAAGGGGGATCGAGTCATATATGCCTAGGTGTGAATGACAGGGGAGTCATATATGCCTAGGCGTGAATGACTGGGGAGTCAAATACGCCTAGGCATATATTACCGGGAGTCATATATGCCTAGGCGCGAATGACTGGGGAGTCAAAATTTAGGGGAGTCATTGGCGACTATGACACTGGCTCACGTACATTGTACGTACCGGACCGCGCGGCCAGTGTCATACACTCGAAAGTGTCAAGCTATATTGCTAAGCAACCCTGCTTAGTGAAAATGACGGATGTAATTCCTCAGTATGGATGGGACTTACATGTAGGCGGGCCACTAGGCCTTTATATACATGTGTACCTAGGTGACCGTACTGAATTCCGTAATTCCGTAATCTTTGGCGGCAGCAACAGTAGGCCTAGGCAATGACGTGGTCCCCTCGAGTCTGATTAATTGGGGCTAAGAATTGGCAACGCTTCCTACATCTCTCCCCCCCCCCCCCCCCCCCCCCCCCCCCGGGTACTGTATGCATGAAATGATAGGAATAGAAAGCACACTCAGTCTGTTCAATGGAGCGCAACCACATGTAGTGCACGTGGCCATGCACTGGTCTCAGCTAGGCTAAGGGATACATCCACGCTGGCGTTGACCAGAAGATAGCATCTACATCAGTACACGTACGCGTCATTATACAAACGCTTGAAGTGTTATGATGTAAATGCTCATAACTTATTAACCACAAGTTATTTTTTCAACGAATCAGGTTGTGAGTATAGCTGGGTTAACTGACTATCAGAGAAAATCAAGAGTTTTAAAACCACTATGGTTTTTGAGGTCAATAACCTCTACTGTTGTGATCCTTATTTAAGGATGGTGTCAATCCTTTAATTAGGATGTGCCACTTCATCCCTGTTTTAAAATATGGACATTGATCATATTGACATCATTTAAAGTTTGTTATGTAGGCTAATCAGTATACAATTGACCAATAGCATTTATATGATCTAATTTGCTTGGTTAGCAAAAGTATGCAATGCAAAAGACGATCCTTATTTAAGGATAATGACATCCTTAAATAAGGATCTTTCCCTGGAGATTAAACATTAATCTGTACTAGACCATCTAAGGTAAAGCTCCACTCAAAGAAGCTTTTGGAGGAAATATAACAGCTTGCATGGACAATCCGGACTCCGTACGTCGCCCCGCGTATAGACCTATAGTTGTCATTGCACGGGAATGAGGATCTATATATAATTTGGTATGAACTGCCGGATTATGGGATTTATATAGAGAAATAGAGAACATCAACCGCAGAAATCAGTAGTCTATAGCTCCTTTAGCAACGGCCGGCAAGGATTAAGCCTGATCGATCAATTGCGCTATCGTGCCTGGAACTTAGGAGTCCCATCATGAAATGCGGCTACTCACCTGCCTGCTACCCCTAATGAGTCCATGCATGTTGAAAATGAGTATTATTACAAGATATAAAAATTTAATAAAAATAAAATTGGTGATGTAGGATTTTGTAGACAGCAATTGAGTAAAAAGAAGGAATTACGGATATCATGCATTAATTAATTTATAAATATTACATACCTACATTTAGCACAGAATTTCTGGCAGGTAGATTTGCTAAATAATGTAGTTATGTAATATTTATAAATCAATTAATGCATAATATCCGTAATTCCTTGTTTCCTTACTTTTTACTCAATTGCTGTCTACAAAATCCTATATCACCAATATTATTTTTATTAAATTTTTATATCTTGTTTCACTGCATTTTTTTCCCCAGCGGGTTCCTACTTATATGTTGCACGCATGAGAGCAAACAAAGAAGGAAGGGCAACCTTGGAATAATACCTGTTTATATATAGCGCATCACATCATATCTGCTCACGTATTATCACTGGCATCACTAAATCACATCATAATCAAACAATTTCTTTTAAACAGCTAAGGTCTCTGAAAGTTCTTGCATGTGACTGCACACACACCCCGGGCCGCACATGCCATACACAAGAAACTCCATCACAACTATCCACACAGGATTCAAAGCCCTCTTCTCTTGACTGAAGGTAATCATACGTTCTTCAAAACCAGTAGCAAAGGCATCATGATTAATTGCCATAAATGTCTGTACCTGATTTGAGCATGTGTGATGTGTGGATTAAAGCAATTGGCCATTCACACCAAAGATGCTGCTGGCCATTTTCATATGTTTTGGGCAAAAGGACCATCAATGAGTACAGCACAGATCATCATGGCCGAATTATCCAGCTGTGTTGGGGCAAATAGTTGGAGAAGGAAGTGAATGAGGGAAAAGGAGAGGGAAAGGAGAGAGGAGGGGGAGGGAGGATGGAGAGAAGTGGAGAGGAGGGAGGAGAGATAAAGAGATGGCGAGAGGAGGGAAAGGGGAGGAGAGAAGAGAAGATGGGAGCAAAGGAGGGGATAGCACGCAAAACATCACACAGATGAGCAGTACACCCCTTGGCAACATATCCGTAGGAATGGCACACACAAACATACACATACACCCACCTTTCCAGAGTGGTCTACCCCTCATCCTGGTAGGATGCTCTGGTGTTCCCTTTCCTCGTCCCCATCTCCACCTAATAACATCGGCCAAGAACAGCTCACATCTGGCCGACACACACATTTGAACGAATAAAACATACCTTCCCCAGAGCAGCATTGCTTGTGGCCATGTGTTATCAGTGCAGCCTGATTTACTCTGGTGGGGACCACCAGAGGACACGCATTTGAGAAGGACATTTCCGTTCATAGACAAATATTTATCAGTTACCATTGAACAGAACTCACTTATAAATGGTCCTACCAGCAGGCCATCGCATAGCGTTTTGGGCTATTCCAATATTTAACCGCACACCCCTATGGATGACAATAAATGGTGTCCAGGATTTAAATGCCTGTACCGGGAGGCTAGAAGGTATACTGAACAGAACCTTGTCCAGAGGGAGATCCATGGAACAAAACACAAGCTTGTCCAGGGGGACATTTACAAGTCTGTCCCAGGTAGGGGCCGGTCCATAGGGGGGGGGGGGGGGGGGGGGGGGGGCGGGGAAGACATAATATTGCCATATTGTCCTGTGGGGGGGGGGAGACATGCAATATTGCTATATTGTCCCGTGGGGGGGGGGGGGGGGGGGGGGTATGTTATTGTCATCCATAATAGGGGTTGTAATGGAGGGAATGCAAATTATGTAACATTCTCCCGTCGTTAGGTGGCTCACCTGTACACTTCACCAATCATG